>WAAE01153461.1:0-517322 GCA_013400495.1 Nicator chloris
TAATGAATATTTAAAAGAAAGGTATAAACCAAAATGTGCAAAGGAGCTATTTCCTGTGAATTTTTGTGAATTCTGTACCCCTGCCTTTCCTGTTTCAGTCACAAAATATGAATATTAAGTAAAAATTCTTTAAAACAGCATATTAATTAATGCATCATCATTTTTGGACCCTATTTGATACAGGCAATGTGCAGTCTGTGTCTAGGGCACAGAGCTGCCTCCTTTTCCCATTTAATGTTCCCCAAGGATGGGTTTTCCTTCAAAGCTTGCCCTAACATTGGTGCAGGGTCAGGACCAAGATAAGGGGGGAATAAGGGGTTTGCTGCAGAGTTTAGGGGTCGCAGAGTTGAGTTAGCTTAACTTTAGTTACAAGATGTTTGTACTGGCAGCGTGGAAAGAGGCAGCCCCTGGATTTATCGTGGGCACCTGTGGTGTGTCCTTTTTCTGCAGAGAGCTCTTGTTCCTCATGGCACCCCAGAGCAGGGGATGTGGGGCTAAGCTGGGAGCTTTGCACAGGGAGGGCTGCGCTGCTGGGGCTCCTCTTGTCCCCCCAGTGTGTGAGTTGTCAGGAGGGACGTGGCTGGGGAGTGTCAGTGTCCACGGAAATCAGCCCCTGGGCACCCCCAAGTTGCATTTAAAGATTCTGCAGTGGCTTTTAGAAGCCCTGAGTGCATCAGTTCTGTGACTGCGAGCAGAGCTCTGTTACAGAGGGCCAGATCTGCTGCTGGTGGAGGGACCTGGAGGACAGAGAGCCCCTGGTGGCTTCTACTGATCATAGTTAAAATACATCTCTTCTTATTGTAAAGCTGATAAAATTTTGAGAGGTTTCTTGTACTTACAGGCTCAGCTGAGCAGATTAAACATTACATAATGTGCCTCTCAGGGCCACTGCATGATTAATGAATGCTTACAAAGTGCTTTGTTAAATATGACATAGTACTAATGCCTCTCGTAACAGAAAAACTGAGTTAGTAGAAATTGTGTTCCCTGAAAAGGCATTCTTTAAGGTTTTTTTGCCAAAAGTAATCTACTGAATGAAGTAAAATAAACTTTGAATTATATACAGTGTAAAGCAAAGCCAGACTTCTCTCTTTTTATTGGATGAGGAACTTAGCAGCTCAGGACCTTGGCAATACAGTCACACAAACTTTAGCAAAGGCAATGTGGAGGCTGATAATTTCACTGGCAACTTTCCTGTGCCATCAAGGATAAAGAAGGAATATAACCTGAAGCTAAAAGGAGACATTTTTGAAAGGATTACTGCTGTGATAGCTGAACTTTGATTTATTTTTAATATTTTGCATTGACAAATGAATCCAAGTGGAGCTTTGACTTTCAGATTTCTCTGCAATAAAAAATATTTTGGACATAATAATTCTAAGGACTCCATTTGGGAAAAACAGGAACAGATAAAGTATTCCAAGGCTTATGTATGTCTTTGTATGAAGCTGGAAGACAAATTATAGGTCTATTCAATTAAAAATCAATATTTATAAAGACCTTGCCAGGAATAATTGCATTGGGCTAGCCTGATGGCTGCTGAAAATCAACATGGATATATTGGCTTTCATTTTTGACAGCTGAAGATCTGGCCTTCAATTTTGCTGCCTCTAATTTAAACTCAGGATAACCTAATATTGGTGTTACATGTGTCTTTCTATACCTTCTCCCAGAGAGAATACTCTCAGTATTGAGAGGAAAAATCAATATAGATTCATGTTTTGTATCTTCATGACACTTCCTTGCAGTGGCTGTCACTGAGAGTAATGGGGGACTGAGATCAGAGGCAGAGAGGGATGGTGGATAAACTCAGTTTTGTTAAGGATTAAAAAATTGACCCTGTTCATGAGCATTTGCAGATCTTACCTACTTTCTTCCAAGGAGATCCTAATACTGCTTTGATTTTTCCAGCTGCTTTGTTTTCCAATGACACTACAGATTTTATTTTAAAATTTTAAAATGTATTTTCTCTTTCTTTCTTAAAAAGAGAAAAAGGGAAATAAAAGTTGCTGTGTTTGGGAAAGTGAGAGGTTTAAAACGCTGGATTTTAAATTTGCTTGTTAATTTTACACTGAGCAGGTAAAATTCCAGCATGATGATGTTTTGCATCCATGTTTGACTGAGATCAGTGAGGACCTTTGGCACGAGGTAGTAGAGGCCAGACATGAATCTCAGTTTTACCACCAGCCTTTCAAGGCACCCCAAACCTGACTTGTGTTTAGTTTGGGCAGACAATCAAGTCATTCACTGCGTCCTGGGAAGTTGGTGAGTGATTTACTACTTTGGGTTTCTTTTCAGAGACAAGATGGAGCCTTTGCTTAGGGTAAGGCTACAGCTGGTGTAAATTCATTCCTGAAAACCCAAGCCTTCCTTTTGCTACCTGGATGGGAGCAAATGGAGTGGCCAAGCACCTGGGTTTGCAAAGAGAGGAGTGGCTGATGGCAATTTATCCTCAGCTGGGAATTTGCCAGAAGAGCCCAGGACATGCAAATTAGGCTGTACTTTGCTTTAGACATCTGATAAAGGAGATTACAGACATGCATAGGAGCAGGCCTGGAGAGTCCAAGAACTCTTAAATCCTTGAGAAGATCAGCAAAAGTCACAATAGTGGCAAAAAAATCTTCACTTGGCCACATTTCAACAATGGTGTGTGAGGATGTTTTCTGACTTTGGAGTTTGCAAGTTTCAGACCATGAGAGTTCTTTATGATTTATATCCTATGAACACGAGTTTCTATGGTACTTCATTTCATTTATTATTGCCCTGAATGCTAAGCAGTATTCCTTATTGCCTGTATAAACTATACAACTACAATGATTTATTTCTTGAAAAAGTACTAAAATTTTATTTGATTAAAAAGCCCCCCAAATCCCTTGAAACTATCAAATACAGCTTTTGTGACATATTTTTTAAAAAAATTAATGTTCCTGAATATTTAATCTTTTGGTAATGTCGTGTATAAAGTCAAGTAGTTAACTGACATTTGGATTATGGTTATGAAACACAGAACAGCATAAAAATTGTGGTATTGTTTTTGGAGTACTGTACCCAGGTATTTAAAACTGCTGTAGGACCTTATGGCCCTTCATAAATCTTGTGCGACCGAAACATTAATAACTAAAATTAGTTAGTGATTGTGTTGTTAATGCTTTCAAAATGAAAAAGGGCTTAATACTGCTTTGCTTGGAGGTATTAATGGCCACTGTTACGGAGGGTGTGTGTTTTGTTTATTTGCAGTGCTGCTTAGTGGTGATGGATATACTCACCTCTTTCATTTATGGTAAATACAAAGACCAATTAAGTGCTCCTTTGTGTGGTGATGGATGGAACAAAAGCCAGCTGGGACCCAAGGCAATGAGCTGTGCAAAACTAATGAGCAACAAAGCCAAATGGACACGGGTTTTCCTGGAGATTAATTGCAAGCTCTGGTTACCACTGGTTAATGGTATATCCTTCTGTATTTTTGAGAAGCAAAAAAATTGAGGAAAAACTCTGCAAAAAGAGAGAGAGGCCGTGCTTAGCCCAGGGAAAAGCCACGAGCAAGAGCTCCTAGTGGGAATAGTGCTCACTGGGAAGGGAGTCTTGGGTTTCTGGAAAGAAAACCTTATTGCTTGGGGTTTTTACTTGTGTGTTGACAAAGCAGAATTGTGCCTTTTTTTTTTTCCTGTGGTAAAAAAGCAGAACTGCACCCAAGAAACACTTGATTTGTCTCAGCTTGTTTTCTTTCCTTTGGGAAACAAAGACCTGCCCCCACCTTGGGAGCAACCTCTTGGGAAAAAAGGGAGCACTGCAAGGAAATGGGAAATGTTCTGCATTTCCTTTGTATTCCCCATGTCACAACACAGACCAGACTTCTGTGGTAGGCAGGGTGGGAATCAGGAGGGATATCAAAGCTGAGGGTGTTTATGGTTGTATTTGAAGTCCTAAAACCAAAATTACTTGATTAGTTTATTTGTAGTAGTTGTGAGCAACACTGATGAACTGGGAGTGGAGCCTGAGTGCAGCTGGTGACTTCATTCATGTAGGGCTCAGCAGGCACATTAAAATCATCTACTGTAGCATTTCAGTGTGATTCTTTTTTACTGATACTGCTGAAAGAAGAGATTCAAGGATTTCTAGGATGAGAATGCAAAGGGTTCTCTGCAGGGGGAAAAATTCTCAAGGGATTTTTTTCTGACATTGATGAGAGCAAGTTGGACACTTGGGATTTATGGTAATCTCCTGACAGCAAGACAATGCCTTGGGGAGGTGGGCTAAAAATTGCCTACATACTCTTTGCTAAGGAGTACTGGACTGTGTGAGTCATTGGAAATGAAATACAGGAGAATATTCATTATCAGCCCACCAAATATGTTTACTGTCTGCCCTATTGTAAAATTGTCTTTACTCATGGATTTGAGAACATCTTGTTCACTACAACTTAGTCACAAATGTGTCCTGGTTCAGTGACTACTAAAGTCCATTTGGAAGAGCTGGTGGCTGTATCTATTGAAATTCATGTTGCAACGTGGTTTTTATTTTTTATAGGAGTCGTTGTTCTGAAGTCTTAAGCACTTATGAGAGGCTGTTCTTATTTGTTCTTTCAAAAATGTGATTGGTGGGGTAAATTGTTTAGAGGTGTATCACAGCCTGCTTTTTCTAAGCAATGGTCTGTCTTGACTGGAGTATTAATTGTGTCTTACAGGTGCTCAGTTGAGCTGTGACAATATAAAGGTATACAGAGCACTGTGGCAAGTTTTTTGTTTGTATTTGTATGATTTCCCTTGATTTCTATCTATATGATTCTACATCTATATGATTTCCCTTCCACTTTTAGTGGAAGGACACCAAAACTTCAGGTGAAAAGCCAGAGATGCCTGAACCTGGGGGTAAAAACTCTCATTAGGGAATGTTACTTTGTGATCCTAATAATGAAATGGAAAAAGAGCTGCTTTCATCTGACAGCTGGTACAGATTTTTGTTTAGAATAAGAAAAATTCTGTTCTGCTCAAAGGGTCTGCCACTTTCTCAGGATGTGGGGGTTGCAGAACAGGAAAACCATCTTGTGAATGGAAAGGAAAAGAAACTGCTGCTAAGCAGCTCTCTGTTATGTACTGTGTGTTTAAAGGCTGACAGTTCACCTGACCAGAGGTTTCAATCCACTTTTACAACAGCATTTCAGGACAAACTGATTCAGGATCCCGGGTGGGAACTTGGAGAAAGAAAAGAAGCAGCGGTTCTGCAGTTGCTGGCTTTGTTTAAAAAGCAAACAAATATTGCTTCAAGAGAATACTGGATTTCTTCCCTTTTAATGGAAACAGCATCAACGTGTCTTGCCTCCCTTCCTGTGCCTGCATTTTCCTGCATTTTCTGTATGAAGCTACACCCCAGCTCTGTCCCCTGAACCCTGCAGCCCACACGTGTGTCCCCGTGCTGCAGGCAGCAGGGATGGGTCCCCACAATGGTGTGCATCCCCTGGGCACCAGCTCTGACCTGTGGGGAGATCAAGGCTCCAGATTCCTGCAGCCATGGGCAGCACAGCTTTGCTTTGAGCTCTGCTGTGTAGGGAGGTATGACAGAGCAGCCAAAGGAGGGATTTTCATTGCCAGGCTACAAGAAGCCTTATGAATCTCTTCAAGAAGAGCAGCCCTAAAGGCAGATATTCCAAAAGGCAGTCACCTGCTGCAGAGGTGCTCTTTGGGGTACTCATCCCCCTTGTACATATAGATTCTGAATAACCCCTCCAATATATAACTTTTAGGTCTGATTTCATTAAGCTGGAGACCAAGCTGAGGCCATAGGCCAAAAATCCCATTTGGCCCTGGCTGGGCTGCAGTGAGGAGCTGGCAGTGCTGGTCTGTGAGGATCTGCAGGCTGGGGGGGTTCTGCATGGAAGTGGAGCAGATCTGGTCACTGCTCCTGTCCCTGTGGCATCACAGGGTCACTCAGTGGGGTCACTCACTCTGTGTTTTGGCTTAGGGGCTTCTGGGGTCAACCTGTGTTGATGTGTTTTGGCTGTGAGCTGGCATCCCAGGCAGAGAGGGCAGAGGAACTGCTGCTGAAAATGTAACGGGTGCTGTGGAGGCTGAGTGAGACTTCCCAGGTGACAGCCACTGCTCACTGTGTATTCCTGCTGCTGGGGGCCTGGGATGCATTCCCCCATCCTCCACAGAACCTTGCTATGGATAGATATGGTGCCTGCTATTGCAGCTAAATATTCAGAGATAAATATTCCTCAGCGGAGCATTGAGGGGGTGAAGAACAAAAATTTTCAAATTTGGACCGAATTTTTTGGCTTCCTAGCTTGAACAGTGTCTGTTCAAGGACCATGGAAGGGGACTCTTCCCTCCTCATGGTGTCACCTCTCACGGTCTGGACCGGTGTGGTGGATTCTGAATTGTCTTTTCTGAAGCACGAACTCGAGTCGATGGGTGAGAATCTCGCCTTTCGTTTTGCAGGAGAGGGAAGAGAGGAGGCGGGAGGGGAGGGCGTGGTTCAAACCAGCTCAAAAAATAACCAGCGGAAAGCGAGCGAAAAAAATTCCCACGGACTTAATACTTCTCGGAGCGGGTGACTTTTGAAGGCAGCCGGCTGACTTCGGGGAGGGGCAGGGGCTGACTCAGAGTGTTGGGATACTCCAGCCGGCAGTGCCGAGGCTCGGCAGTCGGGAGAGGGGGAATTGCCTCCCCCGGAGCCCGGCGGGGAGGAGGAGGGCAGAGGAGGGGCTGTGACTCAGACCCGGCCATGTGTGTGAGTCACCGTCACTCCTCCCGGGTAATGGCTTGCTGAGAGCAGCGCTCGAAACCTCCCCGGCCGTCCCCGGAACGCCGCAGGTTTGCAGATACAGCTCGGAAAGAAATGCGGTTGCCGGCTGAGAAGAAGAATGAGCCGTGACATTTTGCTGTCTTAACAAGTGAATTAGGATCTAAATGGGAGTGCTTTGGTTGCCTTCCCATCACACAGGCTGATTTCAGTATTTACATGAACTCTAACCCCTGAGTGCTTCGGAGCTCCAAGTGTTTGTGGAGCAGACATCAACACAGCCTAGATGAGGAGGAAAGTTTGAGCAGTAATGACAGTCTGAT
Organism: Nicator chloris; assembly: GCA_013400495.1. Lineage (NCBI taxonomy): Eukaryota > Metazoa > Chordata > Aves > Passeriformes > Pycnonotidae > Nicator > Nicator chloris. The sequence continues at coordinate 7,065 of WAAE01153461.1, forward strand.
GACTTGAGAGTTTTATTGTTACTTTCATTGCTTTTGTGAAGTATTTGTCAGTCGTGTCTGCAGAGCAGGAATTCTAATGAGTAATTGGCGTTACTATTGTTTATTGCTTTCATGTGAAATCTGTTTTATTTATTTGTTTGGATTTCAGCCCAGGGCTGGATTATTGTTTTATCTATATCCAGTTTAAAATATTTGATTCAAGCTTTCAGCATGCAAATTAATCTTCGTGTATTTGTAGGTGGAGAAATTGTGCAGGCTTCTATTTATATGATATTAAAGATAAGGCACAAGGAGCAATGAAAATGGAACCAAATATTTACACCTGGGAAAAACAGAAACAACAACATCTCAAATTATACTCTACATGAACCAAATGAGAGAAAAAAGGCCTGTAAGAATGTAAAAGTAGTTGTCTTTGCTGCTTCTAGGAGATATTTGTAGATGTTGCAGAACTGAGGTGGTTGGTGATTACTTCTGTGGCATCTAGGTTTGCCCTGGCCCCCAAAGAAAGGTAGAGCTTGGAGCATCTGATGTGTTTATTCCAGAATGTTCAGAAAAAAAATGAGCTGCTGGACTTCAAGGACATCCTAGTTGGCTAAAAAACTCCTAGGTAAGCCTGGCCAGCTCCCCAGGTTTTATTTCAGTGAAATTTCACATTTCACTTTTATGTGTGTCTGAAATGGGGTCGAAAGCCACAGGCTTGAATGTCATTTTGTGGAGGGAATTGCACAGCTCTTAAAATTTGAGTTCCTTGAGAGGAATGTTCCTGGTGCCCTGGGCTGGCAGGAGCCCAGCAGCCAGGGCTGTACCATGGCAGTTCCCTCAAGTCCCACTCCCACCACCACAAAAAAATTGGGGATTTTTTTTCCACATCCAAAGAGACCTGGATAAGGAGGGGGCATTTCCTCATGTGTATTTCCCACTCCTTGATTAGGAGTATCTCAGTTATTGCAATTTCTTGGTGAAATCACTGCCATACTCAATGAAATTGTCATATTGGTCTGTTCCCAAGTGATCCAATGGTGCTTCAAGACTAGAAGATTGAGGGAATTTGGAGGGGATTTGCTATCAAAGGGATTCTGATATTTATAAAAGCTTTATTTTTTAAAAGCAGTCAGAAAACAAGACATCATCCAAATACTTTATCATAAGATTGCTTGGCTTATGGTTGAAAAGAATGAGCTGGGGAGGAAAATTTGTACATTTGGAACATGGACAGAGGATACCAGGGTGCCTTGTTCCTCATTGTTCTCAGAGTCTCTATTCTCTCATTTTTAGTAGAAATACCAGTTTTATCCTAGGTGAGATTTCACAGTTACTGTAGTGCAAGTGACACTGAGAGGAGAAAAGGTCTCTGTTTTCTTCCATACCTTTTAATTTTGAGAGGTCTAAAACCAGGGGGTTTTTTCCCCAAAAGACTTGAGTGCCTCTTTTCTCTCCTCTCCTCTCCTCTCCTCTCCTCTCCTCTCCTCTCCTCTCCTCTCCTCTCCTCTCCTCTCCTCTCCTCTNATATATTTTAACAGCTTAGTATTGTACTTGTTTCTTCATGGTCTCTTCATCCTGTACTTGGCATAATTAAAATGAGCTATGTAGCTATTTTATTATTACTTGTACACAGGGACTCACTCTCCTGTGTGTCTAGTTATCTATAGCCAAAAGTGTTTATTCAGTGGCCCTAAGGTAAAATCTTTGTAACATTAAATTCAAATCAGCGTCCTCATGGAGTTCAGTGGCCTGGCATTTAATTTCACCAGAAGAAAGGTGTGACACCAATTGCTGATCCCATCAATGTTCTGCTTTTCCCTAAATTAGTGATAAATATGGGCTGTGGAGAGCCTTTGAAACAAAAAGCCCTCAGTCCTCTTGGATCTTGCACATGGGTTAAAACTCTGATTACTGATATTGGCACCTCCACTGTCCTTAGCCATGTCATTAAGAGCTGACACCATTAAGAACTGTGAGAAGTGAGTGTCTCAGAAAACTGAGTTTCGAGTATTTTCCTGTCTTTCTTGAGATTTTGCTCTTTTCTTGGTCACTTTTGTCCCAGTGGGCTCCAAATCCCATCACATCAAGTTTTGTAGGAGCTGAGTGCAGCCCTCGTGTCTGGAGCCAAATTAATCCTGGAGTGTGTTGCTAACTCAGAATTGCAGTTTGGAACCTCTGCTGGATTGTGCTTAATGACGTTTGTAATGAGTTAACAGTGCTTGGCCAGAACTTAATTGTATCCAGATAAATAAGTGCTGTGCTATACAGTAATAAGTTTAGTTAAAATCAGTGCAGTAAATTTGGATATTACCATTAATTGCTTTTCTCCTCTACTCTTTAAAAGTACACTTTAAAAGTAAAAATGTTTTGCTGGTTGGTGCCTGTCCTTTGCTTTGCCATTTTGAGGGTGACCCTGGTCTGGTTTGACACTCAAGCTGCTCAGATTTTACTCTGGAGTAAAATCAACTTTTATAGGCAATATTGTTTTAATGTTTTGCCTTTTATTTGAGCTGAGCTGGGCTGCCTTTCCTGAGGCTGCCTGATGCACAGTGGCACCACCAAGCCATTGTAAAGAGTGTGAACCTTGCCAGGAATACATCTCCCAGTGTCAGCTCGAGCAGAGCTAATGGCACTTCAGTTAATACCATTTCTTAATTAGTGCATTCAAAATGCATTGCTGCTGGACACTGCCTTAGTTTTCTTTTCTGTGCCCCAGTTTACTGTATTGATGCGTTTTCACATCTAAAAATATCTGGGCTGTTTCCATGATACACCACACTTCAGTCTGCACAGAAAACAACTCCCTGTTTGACAAAGGAATATCTGCATTTTATCCCCCAGCACGGGGAGCCTCTGGTACCTTCCCTGGGTATTTGTGATTGAGATGGGGATTTGGTGTGAGAAGTTCTCACCTCGTGGCAAACCACAGTCTGGGGAAGACAAGTTATGAGGGAAGTTGTGCCTGTGACATCCAGCCTGACTGCAGCTTACAGGGTTCATTGGCCTCTCCTGCAGGCTGACCCCTGTTCTGCACACTCCCCCTTGTGCTCCCTCATTGCCACTCTGTGTGGGTGCCTCACCAGAGCAGGCAAGTCAGAAAATACTCCAGAGGAAAATATGTTCTTGAAGACCAATATAAATTTTTAAGGATTTGCGGAATGTCCCAATGGCTTTTGTACCAGTGCAGCTTGAGCTCTGGCAGGAGAGGTGGGGTATGTTTCCTCTCCTCTGGGCAGCACGAGGAGGTGATGGGCTCGCACACAGAGAGCCTGCAGTCTCCAGGATGAAATCTCTCTTGGGTGTTGTGTAGCAGATCAGTAATAAATAGGCTGCTGCTCCTTAGATGAGCTGATTTTGAAACCCCGCTCCCCTGCACTCCTGTTCCCAGTAAGTCCCATCTGGAGCCTCGTGAAATTGGAGGGAGAGGAGGTCTGGTGAGGTCTCCTCCTCTCAAACAGAGCGTGGGTCATGGCCCCAGTGTGTGGGCAAAGTGGTTGTGCAGAGCTAAAGAGGCAGTGTTGACAGGTGGCAAGGAGAATGTGGGCTTTTTTGGTTTACTGCTTCTTAATTTATTTTAAAATGTTGTACCCCCAAAACCCCCAGAGTGTGGTAAGCCTGGGAGAGCACATGGTGCTCCAAGGGCCCCCAGCTGCTGAACCTCAGCCTTGGGTCTGGTGTGCTTGGCTTGTGGTCCCTGAAACTCTCCCTGCACTGCCACAGGTCTTCGACAAATCAACCTGAGTTCAGTGGAATTAATTTGAGTCTGCTCCAGGATAGTTGGCAGAGTAATTTGGTCTAAAATAGCATCACTACTACCACCTATGGTACAGCTTGATTGGATACAGTGCCTGATTTTATGAGTTTAATATGGGGCTGAGTAGGAAAGGGTTTTCCTGTCCTGAAAGCTCATTGTGATTTCCACCCCTCTCCCAATATACTTTTTTGATGAGACTCTTACAGGGCTTTTCTGGGAGCAGTGGGAAGCATTAGACAGCAGCAGAAGAGTGAAACATCACCAACAGGGAAATGCAGGTATGAGGCTTGGTCCAAGCCTGTGCCTCGCCCCCATCCAGTGTTTAAGTCTATCTGTTATTGCAGGGTTGTTGCTCAGACTTCACCATCCCACTTGAAACTACTGACTCACCCAGGATGCAACAAATATTTCCTAATGGAGGGTTCTAAAAACTGCTATCAGTCCTACTGAAAAAATGTAGCAAGTTGACATGGCTAATGGAGGTAAAAAAACCCCATCAGAAACTTTGTGCCATCTGTGGTTTGTTATTCCTACATAAAATGTATATTAGCTACTTGTTTACCTCTGGTGTTCTGGGATTTATAATGAAAAGTGATGCCAGCACCTTGGCCCTTAATAAGCAGAGGCTGATTGTCAGCAATAGCATCTTGATCCAGGATTTCAGGTACCTTTAGTGCTCCTTACAGTTGTAATTTATGACCAGCATTCTTCTGTTGGTTCATGCAGGGCTGCAGATCTAAAATACCAACTTAAATATTTATGTAGGTAGCACATCTTTGTGAATATTTCTTCGTGGTAAGGAAATGCTGTTTAAAGAGCAATACATTTCATTACAGTGGGAATGACTATGTGAAAGCTGTCAATGTTTTGAACAAAATCTGTGGATGCCATAAAGTGTTAGGATTACTCATTCGCCAGATCTGTGCTTCGGAAGGGAGCAAAATGTGTTAATGATGCTTCAGTAGTGACAAAGAATTTGTCTAGAAAATTGGCACATCAGTTGGGAATATCTGGTTATTGAGCCTAAGCATTAGGGGTTCAGTGTTTCTTCAGTGCATGAATTAAATTTCAGCTAAGGGGACAGAACTTGTGCATGAAGCTGAACAAGAGACAATGACAACTTACCTTGCTGTCACATATAATTGGAGATCTGATGGTGCTCAGCTTTCCCCACTTGCCAAATCTGACAATTACGATTGCAAGTGTCTTTGCAAAAGCTCTCATTTCATTTCTGCTGACTGACAGCTGCCCAGTGCATTTGCATGCATAAATCCTTTTTGCAAGCAAGCACCTCGGATGAAAAAGAAACTTATTTCTGCAGAAATTTTGGATCTGCAGCATGGCAAGAGTTACAAGAATTGATTTGTATCTCTGCCCTCTTTGGCCCCTCTTACCATGAAAATAGCTAGCAAAAAGAGGGGAATGCAGTTTAATAAAGTCTTGTGAAAAAAGGGAGAACAAAATTAATCTGGAAAATTATCTTCCTACCATAGGTTTTATTAGCATTTTATTTTTTAAGACAGTGAATTACTACCTACTGATTGCATAATATTAAAGTTTAAGAATATATAAAAATTTAATGAAAATGTCTTAAATATCAAGCTGAAGATGCCACGCTGATTTTTTTTTTGTCTGATGAACCTACAGCTGAAATCTCTGCAAGTCCTTCCCTTTAACAGATATCAGAGCAGGCTTTTAAAGGAGTAGGTCTATTTACAAAAGGTCAGGCACATTTGTAATGAAAATTCCATTCATCAAGATGCATTCAGGTTGTGAAAACAGCTTATTGCTTCAGAATGGATTTTCTTCCCTCTATGGATAAAACAAACACCCCTGAAAAGAAGGATGGATACATTTCTCATGGCACTCAAAGGTCAGCTCACAATATAACAGCCCTGAGGGCTTGCTCAGCTGGATGAGGGAGCTGTGCTCTTGCCAAGTGCCAATAAACACAGAGGTATGTGGGCATTAATATCTGTTTGAAATAATCCATCAAAGCTGGTGCTTATGGGTTTGATAGTAAAATGAGCCTGTTGCTGAAGAACCTTGTGGAGAAAAGCTTACTGGTGGATTGTCTGCTTTGAGGGATGGAGGAGGTCTGGCCTTGGCTCTCTCGGTGTCTGCAGGATCATATCATTTTCATAGTTTCTGCTCAGAAGTGGGTTTGCTGAGTTTCTAGAAGGGTTTTTTTCATTTTCCAGCCCTCCACCCCCAACTCCCCCAAAAAATGCTTCTTGTCTTGTTTTGATTTAAATTTTAAAAATCAAAGTTCCTGGACAGCTGTTAGAGGCTGTCCAAGTTCAAGGAGCACCTGGATGATGCTCTCAGCCATGTGGTTTAGTTCCAGAACGCCCTGTGAGCAGCAGATGATCCTTACAGGATCATCTTCCAGCCTGAGATATTCTGTGATTCTAACTCCCAGAACAGTTCAGCAAAACCCTGAAATCCCTCAAAGGACTTGCAGATTGGGTGGGTTTTTTTCCCTTTGAAATTTTCTTTACTGCCTCACTGCTCGTAGTCCCTTTGCATGCTCTCTCTCCAGGTAATGGAAATGGGATGGACTGTGGAAGATGCAGCCAAAGGAACATGGTATTTAGAGTAGAATTAATGGGTTAAGTTCACTTTAGAGCTATCCATGCAGCAGTGGTATCTGTAAATTAATTTATTTGATAGCCAAAATGATGGTGTAGCTACTGCAGATTAAACAGGGGTTTCAGTGGTGTAGCTGATATATTTGGGGAAAAGGAACCCAAAAGTCTACACTTGCTTCACTTTAAGCCATTTTTAAGGAAGGTGGGATATTTCCAAGCTATGCTGTCCTTCCCACTCTCTCTGACCCCTCTGCAGCTGCCAGGGGTGCCCAGCCCTGCCCTGGCCTTTGCTAACAGAGCATCTCACTCATTATAATGCCTTCAGCCTTGCTCCTGCCACCAATATTGCCCTGAGAGGCGATGCTGTGGGCATTAAAGCCAAAGCCTGTCCCAAGAGGATCCTGCCTGTGCCTGGTGTGAGCTGGGTGAAGTCTGTGCTATTTTTATAAACATTTATTTTGTGTGTGATTTGGAATGCGCTTCCCTGCACAAGCAGCTGCCCCTTCTTCCTCCAGGTGCCTGTGCTGCACAGTGGAAGCACGAGCTGGTGATGAACAGAACAGGTTGAAAGCAAACACTCAGCTGTGTCCCAGCCATGTCCCCTCTCTCCTGCTGGTGGCTCCACCATGGCAGGGTCAGTCCCTGTGTGAGGGTGGGGACAGGCCAGCTGGGATGTGCAGCCTGCACAGAGCCCGCTGCCTCTTCCTTGAGGGCATTCTCACATGGCACAGCTGCTGCCTTGTGTCCCTGGCTACAGGATGCTTGTCCTGGTTTGTCAGCCCAGGACGTTGCTCTAGGACAGAGCTGAGCCTGCCCATGCTGAGGGAGGAGGGCAGCTCAGGGAATTGGCCACCTCAGAGCTCTCTGAGATGATGCCCACCAAAGGCATTGGTGCTGGGGGTACCTGGAGCTGTTTGTTCCAATGCATCTTGAAATGCACTCCTCCCCCTTGTAAAGAGAATATTTGTTATGCATTTTATAGTCTCAGGCACGGCCATCTGCTAATATAGTCAAGTAGACACAATAAAGGAGGTTTATATCTTTTTAGGTTCTGTTACTTCAGGTTCTATTTTTGATGCAGTAGGAGCCAGCACAGCTGAGCTGAAAGACTCTCAGGAACACGCCATGCATTTTATAGTGGATATGACTAAAGAAAATTTGCTGAAGGGTTGGAATTAAAGGTGGCACATAACAGAGAATTCAAAATTGCTGTTGGCCTGCCTTTAACCAGGGGTAGTTTAGAAGCTCTTTTTGGTATAAGAGACTCGAGACACTTTTATTCTGACATTGTGTAGCCCTGAGGTGCAAGTCTGCATGTGAACTGCACTGAGATGTGAATGGTCAGTACCAGCACATCTTTCACCTGTATAGGTATGAAAAGCTTTTAATTGCTGTCTGGAGGAGGATCTGTCATCTTCAATTTGTCTCCTGACACTTGGTAGACTTATATCTGCATTAAATAAATAAATAGATAAAGCACAGCCCTAATTTTGTGTGTAGATAAAAGTTGTGTTGTCCAGAGGTTCAGTTTCTTGGCTTTACTGTGGGGTAATCCCTTGTCAAAGTTGGGAGCTGAAGGCTGGGAAGGACTCCCAGATAAATGAGCTGGGAGTGAAGCTCTTGCAACCAACCACACTTTGTTCTGTGTTTGTCTAAGCTGCCTTTGAATAAGTGAAAGGGATTTTCACTTTCCAGAGAACTTGCAGTGGAACTTACTCCAGCTCAGCCCAGTGTGGGACAGGTCAGTGGGAACGTGGCCCCTTCCTGAGCCTGGTGATGTGTTGGGGTCACTTGGGCTGGGCACAGCAGTGCAGTGATCCCTGTGCCTCCTTGGCTGCTGGGCCAGGAGGGAGAGGGCCTGAGTGGCTGTCAGTGGGTTTTCTCCCATCTCTGTCTTTGCTGCCTAATACAACCTTGTTTTGGTTTTTTAAAATTATTTTTATTTTATTTTGACCTCTCAACCTGTATTGCAGAAGTTTAATTACTTGGTTTAGAGTCTTGCAAGACTGACTTTGTACAATTCTGTTGTGTAACTCTACACTTCTTGACCTCCTGTGAGACTTTTTTTCTTCAGTTGATTTTCTCTTTCCAACCCACAACATGCACTAAGATGTATCTGAGATGCTTTTTAAAAATGTGATTATTCAATAGCGAATTTGGAACTGCTCTCTTAATCCTACGAAGTCATTAGGACTTGGGCCAACAACAAAATCTAAGAGCTGAAGCTGAACTTTCTAGATTGTCTTGAGAAAAGTTGTGGAGGATGAGCAGCAATTCACCTGCTGTAACTTCAGAGTGCAATTGTCATTCATTTTTTATCTTTGCTCTAAATTGTCACAATTCAAAATCTCTTGCTACCTTGACACCTCTCCAACATGTTTACCTGGTTTACAGACACTCTTCCACCTTCTTTTGTTGCTAATTTGGGTGGGTAACACCACCCAGAGGGCCATTCCTAGGGTGATAACCTTGCACAGAACGTGTTGTTCTTGATGTAAACTTCATCATTGATGGTGGGTTTTGTTGCCGTTTGTTTGCTTTTTGCTTTTTTCACCTTTCAACATGCATGCCAGAGGACTTCTAGTCACTTGTTTTACAGCCTCTGGCAAGTGTGATTCAGTCTGGCTTTTTGCAGTTCTCTCCTGCAGAGAAGTGACTGTAGTGGGATGGTGCCCTCCTGCTTTGCTTGGGGGAAGCTGAGGGTGAGGACTCCTGGCTCAGCACGCTCTGGCACTATCAATTTCGTGTTAATTATGTATGGCTGCCTCTCCCTGCCATGTTTCTAATTAGCTGTGGTTTGTGCCAAGCCTTTACCTACCTCAGTACTTCTCTGCTACTGTCTTGAGACTTGTCTGATAACCAAACCAGATGAGTTGGTGTATCTTGTGATATCTGCTTTACTGCATGCTTTGTTTTCATTTCTCTCATCCCCCCGAAAAGTGCAGAAAGAAGCAGGGCTCTGAGTGAGGAATGGCAAAGAAAGATGAGCACAGAAAACTGCCTTCTCCTCTCTGATGCTCTTTCAGAATTTCTGCATGCTTGGGACAGGTCCTCATTTACCCCACTTTCTTGGTTTTTTCATTATTTTTCTACCAGCAATTGGCTTGGGCTTTTTTTCTGGATTTGACATGCATCTACGTGCTACATTTGTGCAATGATTCAGTATTAATTTTTTGTTTTATCCTGTGTTTTCTATCTTTATGCAGCTTTTGCTTTCAACTGTGTGGTCATAAAAATTTTCTTTAGTACTTGATGTCTTATTCCACAGCAGTTACATAATTAGCAAGTGTTTAATTAGATTTTGGCTAGTTGGCTACATATCTTGGTGTTTGTGATACCAATCTGGTCACAATTAATAAAAGGGAGTATACCCCTGTAATTATACAATCTTATTTAAATAGCCATGACCTTAGGCAACAGCAATAAGTAGGTAAATAAGAGTATTAGAGTTGTGCCTCTGTGGGTGGAAGGATCTTCTTGGAATTATGCTGAGTGTTTTGGCATTAATAGCATAGCAGGTGATTCTGCAATGAAAATTTCATGTAGTAATTTTGTCTATTTGCTCATTTTAGCTAATGCATTTTACAGCCAGTGCAATAAATACTTGCAATTTATGACAAATGTTCAGGAGAAAATCTCTGGTAATAGAAACTGTTCCATTATCATGTGCTTTAGATATTTTTGATATCTCCTCACAAGGCAAGTACATTTACTGAAGTCACAGCAGAAACGAATGACCAGGGTGAAACCAAAAATAACATGAGTGTACTCAGATGATGCTGTAGCCCCCTCCAGTATCAGAAGTTCCTTCAGATACCACCATGCACAGAAACAGCAGTTGGAAAAGCAACTATGGGAAGAATAATGCTGTGCTGATGGTCTGTGCAGACATCTCAGAATGGTTTCCTCTCTCCTCTCTCCCATTTCCCCTGAAGGCATCCCAAAGTGCCCTCAGGTGCAGTCTTTGATTTCCTGAGTAGCATCTATGTTTTGGAAAGTTGGTAAAAATGCATGAGCTATGCCAGGAGTATTGCTTAATGAAAGGACAATTCTTGCAGCTTTTGTTCTGGTGAGAGATGTGTGAAGATTTGAATGAGAGTGGGCACTGGTGGACAAGCACCTTGAATGAATTTGTGTCTGTACCCAAAGGGAGCCTCTATCCAAACCTGTCTGACCTTGTGATTATCATTTCCCCATTACCCGAGAAAACTTCATCTGAGAATTTTACGGGTGTGAGGAGAAGAGTTTTGGAGGGCAGATGAGAACAGGGCGTGTTTAAAATGTCTGATCTGGGATTTCATGTGGAATAGGAAAAGTGTCTGTTGCAGGGGCTCAGTTGCTGTGTTAAGAGTATGTGATTGAGGTGAGTATAGTCCTGGCAGCAGAGCTGGCTGGAAAAGCACTGCTTCATCAAAGCTCAAGTTGTGGGGATTTCTTAATGAGTTTAACTGTTTCGACATATTTTCCTGAGGGGAGAAAATTATCCAAACAGAATATACTTGCTTTGAAATAGCATTAAATACTGGCTTGAAGAGTTCAGCCTATCTATCCTGGAGATAGGAGAGAGCTCCGATTTCTGTTAAAACTTATCTCTGAGGAGGAAACTGGGCCCCAAGTTATTTTCCACAGGTGATCAGTAAGGAGTCACAGGGAAACTGCATGAGGCAGTCAGAGGGTCTGTCAAGGGGAGATGGCTTTGCTGAGAGAGAGACACAGGGATCATGAGGCTTTAGGAGAGCTGAGGGGAAAAAAAGAGCAAAAATAAAATTGCACAGGAAAGTGTATGCTGTGGTAGAAAAATAGAAGATAAAAATTGTGCTATGGTTTCTCTTATAGCGATACTCTTGATGTAACTCTTTTCCTGTTGGATGTGCACAGGGACAAGGCATACATCTGTCATTCACCTTCAGAGCCCTTGCTCTGCTCTGCCATCCCCCCTTTTCAGATTATGGTCCAATAGCATCTGTCTTACAGAAATGTAATTTCCATGCATATCCTGAATGTATTTCTATAAAATCAAATGTTAAGTGCACACAGGTAACTTTGTGGCTAATGGAAAAAAAAAAAATAAAACCACCTTTGTGTGTCTAAAGTGAATTTAAGTTGAAAACTCTGCTGGAATATTTCAGCTTCAAGAGGAACATGTTGACCAGGTTGGGATTTTTTTTTGTTTTAACTCCCATTTTTCTTTTTGTAAGTAGCAACTCTGATACTCCAGGGAGCTGGGCTGGGCTCTCATGTCTCCATCTTGCTTCATCACCTCTGGATTCCCCGGGTCTTGTAAAGGAAGAAAAGGCACTTTGTGGCATGCTGAGCTCTTCCAGCCGAGGTCTCTGCCTCAGCTGCTTGAAACGTTCTCTCCGGCTGTCTGAAGATCATTCCCAGCCTTGAAATCCACCTGGGTATTTTCCTCCCACTCAGAGCTGTGCGTCCTCACATCCTCTGTTTCTGTCTCATTGTTTCAGATCTTCCTGGGGGAGTTCTCAGCCTCTTTCTGTAGATGTTTTTTCATTTTGTTTTGCATTAATAATACTGGAAGAGGTTGGAGGGGCAGGGGGGAAGGAAGTTTCAAGTCTGCTGGAGTTTTTCCAAATCAGTTCATCATCATTAATCTTCCAATGTTATTTCCCTCCCTTAAAGCTTCTTGGTTCATTATTGCCGTGGAAAAAAGGGAACCCTTTGTTCAGTAACAAGGGAATTTGTGTCTGTCAAGGCAGCAGCTTTTTGCTCCAAATTCCATATCTAATTTTGCAGAAAAATACTGTCAGCAAATTGCTTGAGGTATTGCAGTGAAACCCAGGGCTTATGTTACCAGCAAACATTCGTGCTATTATGTAAATCTTTGCAGAGCTATATATCAGAAAAATAAATAAACAAATAAACCAGAAGATATACCTGAAATCAGGATGCAATGGGCACCAAGAAGAGCTGGCTGGTGACACTGTAAAAACATTAGCCATCTGCCTAAATGACACTTCCATTTAATTATAGACAGAGAACTTAGCTTTATCCATTAATTATTGAAAAATAACTTTGAACAGGAGAATAATGCTTTCCCCCGTACGTGGAATCTGTGCTTGCAAATCACAAAATCCCAGCGGTTCAAAATGGAAATGCGTTTGCTGGCAACCTCAGCAGCTCTCCTCTGCCAACGTGTGAGTACTCAGCATCTGATTTTCTACATCTGGGATTCCCAGCTCTGTTTGCTGGGGAACCACCAGCAGGGGTGGACGCAGCAGCAGCTCGCTGGGTGCATGTGGCTTTCCAGGTGCCACCCGCAGAGGCTGGGGCAGGGGCACCCTCAGTGGCACTCACAGTGAGCCCTGGGCTGCCTTGCTCTGGGATTCATTTTGCCAGGGCTGGGGCACAGTGACTCAAAGGTGTCTGGTTTCTACCTGGAGGCCAGTAAGTCCAAAAAACACTATTTGTGGTTGCACAGAGATAAACACCACTCTTCTGAAATTCACATTTTCTCCTGCTTCTGGATAATGATTCTGTGACCATCTCTCCGTTCCAAACGTTGTTACATTTATCAAAATTGGCTTTATTCTTAGAAACTGGGTTGTCGTGTTCTAGCGTTGTGAACTGTTTGTCTTCAAGTCCTTTAGAGTATTGCACTGATCCCTGGAAAGACCTGGATCTGGAAGAATGAGTAAAAATTGCCAAACATCTCTTCTGTACCTCCAGAGCTCCAAAAAAAAATTTGAGTTCCACTTGTATTCTTCTCCAATTATTTCTTACTGGATGAGGCCCAAAGAGCCTAATGTCCCAAGGACTTCACAAATCCAGTAAAATACTCACTCAGCCCAGCCCACGTGCTACCAACTGCCTCCCCCAGACATATGGTGATGTTTTTTGCCTATCACTATATAAGGTTGGAGCAGGGCAGAAATGCTTCCCCCTCCTGCTCAACGGAATCAGTGTGATAGTTTTTCTAAATTAAAACAAAACAACTTCTACTCGGGAGCGTGACTAATGCGAGGTAACCCAAGTGACTTATAAGATGTGCCAGGGGAGTGGAGGCTGCCTTGGCTCCTCTGCGTTGTGCAGTTGCTGGTTGTGACCTGCATTTGTGTTTCTGTGGCTCAGGCACATCTAACAACTCCCATCAAAGGTCCACGTCTCGGAGCACACAATCAGACATGACCCTGTAAGACGGAGTCTGGACATCACAAGTCCTCTTGAAAATCAGCGTTGAGTTCTCAGTACATGTTGCTGTTGCCTGGGATGGTACTCCCTTATCTTCTCTAGCAGTGACATCCCTCCAACAGCTGCCAGTCACACTGGGTGGCAGGACCAGAGAGATGGCAAGGATGGTGCTTACACTAAAGTTTTGCATTGTTTTTCTCCATACAGACACTTGTTTGCTCCAGTAGTCTCGTACGCCTCAGAAATGCTCTATAGAGAGATTGTCACTGCAGCCATTTCAGTCCTTTTGTTGCTGGAAATGAACAGGGCAATTGCAATAACTCTGCTGCATCACTGGCAGAGGAGCATTGTCTCAGGACTGGGCTGCTGCTGGGATGGTGTGGGGGAGGCTGAAGGGCAGGGCAGAAAGGGCCTTGCTGCCTTGGGGCGGGCACTGTCTCTGCTGTCTCTGGTCTCTGGTGTCTCTGCTGTCTCTGGTCTTTGCTGGACCAGGGAGTTGTGTCCTTGCACAGGGACAGAACATCACCCTGCTGCAGGGAGACTTTTCCTTCCCAGAAACTGCATCTCGAGGTACTGCTGAGTTCCTCCCAGGGCACTTACTGCCTCAGTTTGAGAAAGCATCACCACTCTGTGCCTTTGCAAAGCTCCCAATTTCCGTGTTGTTTAACCACCTCTGTCAGTGATCTGATGAGCCCAGGCCATGTGGTTGCAAAGAACAGCTGGAGCACAGGAGACTTATGAATAAATACAAATTGTAGGAAAAGGTTCAGCCTGCCTTAAGAGCTGCTGCTGCTTTGGAGAGTGAGTGGCACCCTCCTCTGCAGGCTCCATGACTTGGCTCTGATTCCTCAGCATGATTTCAAATATTTGGGTTTTTTAAAGCTACTGGTCAGGCTTACTCTTGCAAGCTTTTGGGAACAAAATGGTTGAAGATGGACAGTGCTGTGGTTAAGAGGATTTAGGACTGTTTTTGAAGATTTGCATTCTCCTTCAGCCAGGATCTTCCTGTGCAAGCTGCAGAGGGCCATTTGACCTCCCTCTGGCTTGATCCACCTTTGTGAAAACTCCCTTTTCTTTTATGTATGTATTTATATAGTATATGTATTTATATAGTATATGTATGCTAAGGACATGGACTTAATGCATGTAAATGCCCAGTTATGCAAAATAGAACTTTTGGTTGCTACTGTCCTAAATAAGTAACAGGAAGGCAATTTCTCTATAATGAGATTCCAAATGTAATTTTCATAAGAAAACATTTTGGGGTTCAGATCTATTTGTTGCATGCTAGTCATTAAGGATGATACTGTTTTCTAGTCAGTGCTGTCCTACTTGAATTTTGAAAACATTGTATTCATTGGGGGCTGGGTGGGAGGGGAGAAAGAGAGATTTAAAACTTTTTTACTTAATTGGTCATGTATAAATCTCATAGGTTTTACTCAAAACTCATCATTGGTTTTAATAGATCTGCTTAACAAGTGTTGGTCTGAAATGCCTTAGGGTAATTAATGCTAATTCTTACATGGCCCTGACACTTCTATAAAATTCCTTCTAAAAGAAATAATCAAGGGATAAGTTATTATTTTAGCATATATAATGATGCATTTCAGGAAATATCATGTCAGAAACTAGATAACTAAGTTGAGAGAATTTTTTATTAGGTTAAAGCACTTGTGAATGAAAGTTCCCAGATATCTTTCTAACTAACCTTACAAAAATATAATGTGACCAGAATCCACTCTCATATTCAGCCCAGAGAGCAAAGTAAACACGTTTGAAGGAAAATATCTGGTTCCCTTTCCTATCACTGATAAATATGGGCCAAAGTAGGAAAGCATTCAAGTGTACACTTAGAGAAATGTTTAAGTGTTTTCATCAGGGCCTAAGTAGTGAATTAGAGCAACTCTCTTATCCCTGTTCAAACCACACTGATGTCAGTGGAAAGACTCTCATTAACCTCTGAGGATTTTGCATTAGATCTGTGGGTAAAATTCTGGTTCCTTTGAAGTTAGTGGAGAAGTTTCCATTAACCTGTGCCTGGGACTTCATTTATTCTGCAGAAGGAATGTTCTCAGCATAAAACATATGATCATGTCCTGATAAATATAAAGAAAACTGATGCTATCCATTTAGGAATATCCAGCACTAGTAATTAGTAGGAAGTATGAATACAGGAGAAAAACCCTAATCTAATTATGTGAAAATCCTTGCTGTGTAATAAAATTGAAGTGGTTTCTGCATGTCTTACTACAAATGAGAGAGATCAGTATTCAGAAGCAGGTTTGAATTTATTTCAATATGTATTGAAAATACTTTTTGCTTTCAAACTTCTTGGTAACCATTATGGTCTATCAGCCCTAAAGCTTCATTTACCTCACAGGCTTTACTTGTTTCTCTGTCTCCAGTAATGTTTTGGAGACCTGTTCATATATTGAAAGGTGTTATATTGAAACCTGGAAGTTCTGTTCATTCCATGCTTTTGAATAATTTTATTTGAAAACCTGTGAAAAAGAAAAGGAGTCTCAGACACTGGGGACAGATAAAACTGGTCTTCAAAAGTTTGAGAAGCGTAATTGCATCACTTTGGAAGAACGTGGTTAGGGCTAGAACTCACAAATCCAGACTGAAGTAATTGAACGTGTTAAGGATAAAGAAGCCACAGTGAAGTGATGAAATAGCACCCTGAGCTGTCCTTTCCCTTCTGAGGTGAAAAAAACCCAGCTAAATACCAATATGACAATAGAAAATGTATCAAGGGCTGTAACATATTACGTAGTGAATAGAAAATCTTTCTAAAATGAGTCTAAATTGTGGCTAAATTACAGGCATATTTACTAAATTATACTATAGGGAAACCAAAGTATAAATATTCCAGATTTATTTTAAACTGTATTCAACCTATTACCTTAATGAAGAAAATGCTATTTCATTTAAGAAGTTGAATTAAAAAAAAAAACAACCAAAACAAACAAAAACACCCTGCAACAAAAATAGTCAACCTTCAGAGATGAGCAGTTTCCATTATGAACAGTGTATCTAGAGGATGAGATTTTTTGATACCCTGTAAATCTTTGGTAATCCTAAACACAAAAATAAATGGAGTTTAATATTCCAAAGGGCTCCTAAGCAGTGTTTGCAGAGGAAGTCTGAGGGCAGCCTGCAGGGGTCTCTAAGAGAGGGGCTTGAGGAGACTTGCAGCACTGCCTCTTCACTTGTGGAATGTTTATGGAAGAAGGTGCTGCCCATGCTGGGAGCAGGTCTGCATCCTCCAGAGGGGCAAGTCCACATGGCAACTTGGCTGTGAGCATTTGTCTTCAAGAGAACACCTTTGACAGAGCTGGCAATCACATCAAGTCATGGTGTGCTTTGGCCTGTTTTTACAGACCCCACTTCAAAGAGGAGGATGCACTTTCCAGGAGACTCACCAGCGTTGCACCAAGCATCAGTGCGGTTGCTGAAAACTCAGTCACTGAGTCACCCCCTGAGCTCTGGGGGCTGCCAGGTGTCCTAAGCTGATGCTAAATATTTTAGGAATTGAGGGTACTCAACAACCCCTGAGATCGTGGCAGGGTGATCTCAGGTGAACTCATTTTGGTGGAGTGGCTGTAATAAAAACTTCTGAGGTAGCCACTGTCACTGCCAGCTCTGCACTCCCCAACAGCTGCAGGTGGGAAACCTGCATCCAAACAGGTGACATCACATGTTTGAAAATGTTGCTGTGAAATATTGCATATTTTGTAGAGATGATGAGCATTATCTCCCTCATGAACTGGAACCTTCTGTATGGAGAGATCTCCCCGTAACCCTTCCCCACATGTCCAATAAACTCACATACTAAGTAAGAAACACAGGAATTGAGAAAAAGCAAACAACTAAAACCAAACAGCCTGACAAGGAATCTTTGTTGGGGAGTGTGTTTTACTCCAAGGCAACCATTTGCAGCAGAATTCCTGAATGGCAGCAATGCTAAAGAGCTTCTCAGGCACCCTCTGGTTCAGTGGAATAGTGCTCACAGTCAGTTTTCTTGACCAGGCCACAGGAAATAGATCTAGGCTGTGCTTCCCGGGGTTGCTTATGAACTGTCAAGTAGAACAACATAAAGAAATGCCAGAGAAAATGAAATTACCTTTGTTTCACGTATTTGTTCTTCGCAAATCCACGTTGGCTATTACTCATCTTCACGTCACCTTCTGGTTTCCTACAGGCTTTATATTTCACTATTTCCCTGCATACTGAAAGATGTATAAATCCCTAGGCCCTCTCTTGCTTGTTTTATAGCACTCTGCAGTCTCACCTCTCTCAACTTCTGCTCCAAAAACTGTACTAGTTTCCTCAATATCCCTTTGATTTTTTTCCCCTGAAAAGCTTCCAACTTAGCCAAGTATTTTTCAAGCTTTTTTGATTTTTTGTAATGGTTGGTACGCTAATCTCTCTGTGCCAGCATCAATTTTGTTATTCATCTGATCACAATTAACCTTTTTAGTGAGGACTGAGGCAGAGGAGGGAGTAAATGCTTTGGTGTGGTCAGCATCATTTATTGAGCCATCCTTTCCTGTTGAGCAGACTGACTTTCCTTGACCTTCCCCTTCCTACCAATATAGCCTCTTGGCTTGTTTCATTTTGTATCTTGTTAGCTGTGCCTTTGTTTGTTGTTTTTCTTTTTGTTGTTTTTCTTTTTTTCCCCCTCTCTTTACATGCTGCAGCAGTTCTTGGACACAGTCTTAGAAATCAGACAAGTAAATTGTAATTTTCTGATGCCTCTTGACTCAGTCTTTGCAGAACTCTAGAAATCCTCCAGCTGCAGTTTTACCCACAGTCTGCTGTAAAATCTTTTACATTAACATTTAGAAGGAATAATAATAAGAGGATCAAGTAGTGTTTGATGACTCTTCTGTGGAATGTTTGCTGTAATTGTTAGGGTACTATAACTGGAACTTTCTAAGCCAATAAAGGACATATCCTCTCCTGGATTTCTAGGCAATATTTATAATTCAAGAGAGATGCTTATTATATCTGAATATATATGAGGCTTACCTAAAAGAATATTCTGGCTTGTAGAGGTGTTTTGTGGTTTTTTGGTTTTGTTTTGCTGACAGATTTCACTGATTGGGAGAATTTTGAATATGTTGTGCTTTAGTCCAATTTTAACCTTTCCTTATGCTTCCATTAATGCTGTGCCTGCAAAAGCTTCTTTAATTTGTCTGTCACCATTATTTTGTTTTTATAATGAGCATTGTAAAGCCACAAAGCTACTATGTTATTAAACCAGAAATAATTGTTATTGTGTATATATAAACATTAAAATTCTCTTCCTAAAAATGGCACCATCCTGATGATCTGGTTATTGGCAACTCTAGAACCAAGCTCTGTATAACAGAATAGTACAAAGTTTCTATGCCCCTGTGGGCTAATGAAAATTAAAGACAATACAATTTCTGTGTTTAGCTGCCTGTGGTACGAGGGGTTTGGAACTTTTGCTAGATGATCAGTTGTGGTTATAAGCTGAGTGCACCATTTATGCAGCCACTGAGAGTGGTATTGGGAGTTAGTGGCCAAATCCTACTGAAACTCACCTGATACTCCTTGCTGGTAATGGAAATCTCTTCCTCCTAAGCAGAAATATTGATAAGGGTATAATGAAATAATATTTACTTGATTCTGATTGAGATTTTGAAGACTTGGAAAAGTGGTGTGAGATCAGCCAACATCCATGGAGTTAAACATCCTAAACTGTAATATAGGGGTGTCTGTGAAGAATTATTTTGGAAAGAACCAGTGATATTTGCTGAGAATGTGGGTATGTGGGATTACTGATACAACCCTCTTTGCAAGAGCCTGTGCAGGCCTGGGGTGTGCTTTTCTCCAGCACCTGCATGGTTTAGACTGGAGTATTTAACCCCTGCCTCCCAAAACCAACCCAACCCAATCTAAAGAAAACCCTAAACCTAACCCAACAACAACAAAGGACCCCCAAAGCCAAAAACCCCCAAACAAACAAACATAACCCCACCCCAAAACAAAAACCAACCAAGCAACCAAAACCCCCAGCAAGCAAAAAGAAAAGGAAAGAAAAATAAGGGGGGGAAAAAAAAAAGGAAAGAAAAGGAGTCTAGGGCTGAATCCAGCAGAAATAATCACCTCCATGAAAATGAGAGCCCTCAGGTACTTTTCTGCCTGCTGTTGAAGGGATGATGGCTTGGGGTAATAAAAACCCTGGTGCCCTTTCCCCCCTCCTGTTGCCACCCCACTGCTGACATTTAATGCACGAGCAGGACCTGTGGCCTGGTGAAATATCACTCCTGTCACTTTGGCAAGTGACACCAGCGGCGCTGGGGGACAGCAGGCAGCGAAAGCACACGCAGGAGGAGTCATCCTTCCCAGCTGATGAAAGATAACTTAGAAGGGGATGCATAATTACTGAAAGAGGCTTCTCAGAAACCAGGGGTGGAAAGAGTGACAAAGAAAGAGCTCGTGTTGAAAGGTGCTCAGAGTGACGACAACGCGGCTCTTTCATGGCACTCACGCATCCCTCCACTTGGATGGAGTTCCTGTAGCTGGAATCAGGCCCCTCTCCACTCATCAAACACTCTGTGCTGATTTTAATAGGCAAGATGAAACAGAAGACAGCTCAGTATGGGTTTAGATTGAGTCATGGTTATTGAATTTGTCCAAGGTACAAAGGTGCTGTTTGCAGCAAAATGAAATAAGTGATAAAAAAAAATCCGCAAAGAACAAAGGGACCGGAGAGTAATGCTTGTCACACTCTCAACAGTCTTCTGTTTGGTATATGAGAGGAAAAAAGAGTAAGGAACATGCTGCAAACTTGCAACAGTGAAGTGCCTGAAAAGAAAAGGAGTTTAATGAAAGCATTGTTTTTACTCAACTCTACAAAAGTTTGGGTGGGGGTGGGTAGTGAGGCAGAACTGAAAAAACCTCACAAATAACAAAGCAACAGGAAAAGGAGAAATGAGGGGCAAGGGAGGTGCCTTCAGAGTCTGCATGTGGAAACCCTATAGATGTACTTGCTGTGTTTCCCTGGATGCTGTGCCTGGTTCTGTCCTTGTTCTGTGGGTGCCCATGTACTCCTGAGCTTGGAGTTATGCTTCCAGACATGAGGCTCCTGCCCACCTACTTGTGTACCTCTGGACCTTTTCTACTTTTTGATTTGCAAAGAAACATGGTTGTGTGAGTACTAGAGCATCTGAGATTTAGTCTGTCTCTTTTGGCTCTAAAGATAGGAATAGTTTTCTTTATCTGTCACAGGCCTCTGTGATGATAAATAGGTGATAACAAAGGGAGAAGGGTAAGCAGGTGCTTCCATGGTAAGGTTGTTGTGAAGGGTTGAGGGCATAAGTGCAGTAGGACTTGTAGGTAGAAATGTATCATAGGGAATATTCTGTATAGTTACTTTATATGAGTACTCCAGGCTTCTGTGCATAGGCTGCCCTTAATTTGGCCCTTATATAGGTTGTTTAATCTTTTATGAAGCATTTATGTCAGAAGAAAATTACAATATTGAAACAAATTGGAATGGAAATCAAATGAGAGGTACTTGCAGAGAAACCCTTTGCCCTGTCTTCTTTAAATGGGTATGTAATCAACCTCTGCTGACCCTTACCACTGAATTTCCCAGCTGTGGCTTCTTTTCCAGGAGAAAGCAGCCATAGGTAGAAGACTCTTGGGCAGATGTGCGTCTTTGCTTTGTGTCTGTGTGAGTGTGGCACCTCCAGAGCGACCTATAAGGCTGCTGCCATCTGTGTGCCAGTGTTGCAACACCAGCTTTTGTCTCAGCTGCTGTCTGGAGTTGTTAGAAATGAATAAACCTAATCAGGAAGGAGCAGGAGAAGGAAGATCCAGCTGCAGGGAGAAAAACTTTTCCCCCCTGTGTCTCTCATCTCCCACGTGCCGTGTCACCATCCCTCATTAACACTCGGGCTGCCCCGGCGCGCCGTTGCTCCCCAACGGCGTTGCCAAAGCTACGGAATCAGCTGCTCTGGCTGTGAATGAAAGAGAACAGTCTCTACTTTCTCATAATTTACAATGGATTTGGTTCCACGGTCCAGGCACCACAGCTGAATCCTGACTGGATCAGTTCTTTCTGACTCTGTTGATTCTGATTTATTTCCCCTCTCCAAAATGCCCCACCAGCATTTGTAGTCAGTAGTGATGGGTTTATTCCTTGTCCCACGGCTCTGTAAATACCATCTCTTGAGGAGGGATGTTGGTGAGGCAGGAAGCTCATAGAGGAGATAGCAGTGATAACCTTTAGGAATTGCTCTGGACTGTGCAGAAGTTGCATTAATTTGACAGATCTGCTCTTGATGGTGAGGAGACTCATTCATCTGTCTTGGTGCGCCCCTACTTCTGTGTTTCCATGTTTTCCCTGGGGGCTGCTGAGCCTTCCTGGTTCAGCACAGTCCTCCAGCACTTGTGCCCAGACACATTTGCACCAAAGCAGTTGCAGAAGGTTTTCTGTTGTTGTTTTGGTGCAAGTTGTATCTCATTTCAGAGGAAAGCCTGGATATTCAGATTGAATTAATGCAATTTTTTTACTGATATAAATTAAAAGCTAATTGCTCATCTTCCAAAATAACTGTATCTTGGACTGCATCAGAGTAGTAGGAAAACAAAACTAGTCCTGTTGTTAGAGCACCATTTTTGTCAGTAAATCAGCAGTAACTGTGTTTCTGTCTGGTCTATTATTTTTATTCCAATATTATAGATCTGAGTTCTCTGTTCTTACTCCAGGGAAGCAAATAACCATTCTGCTGTGCCATAACTTTTAGTTAAGTCTTTTCCTACTGAGCCATCACACTGTTGCTCACTGGTTGAGTGTGCTTAGTGAGACATTTGCTGTGGGTATTTTTCAAGCAGTCATCACTTAATGCAAAACAAGGCTTGAGAAAAACAAGGCAATATAATTCTGTTCTTTTGCACAATTTTCATTTTTGTGTCCTGACCCTTGTAAAAGAGCAGACTTGGGTTACATTTTCTGCCTGTGTTGTTGTACCATCTCTGTGCTGCGATGGTGGCCAAGAAGAGCCTGGCATTCCCATCTTCACCAGCCTCACAATGGTAGTAGAGGGGGTGAACAAAAAATAACTTGAGAAGCATTTTGGGTAAAATTTCATCTACCAGTATTGATTTCCTTGCAAAACACAGGATCTGGGTTATTTGGAAATAGATTTTGCCAGACAAAAAGAGGGGAAATGTCTAAATGTTTTCTTTTGAAATTTCAAGGTGCTGGGTTTATTTCTGTCTAGGTAAACAAGTGATTAGAGTTGCAGGGATTTAGCTGTAAGAGAAATGTCTCCAATGAAATTAGTGTGAGAATGATGGAAGAACTGAAATAATTATAAATTTCTGTAACTGAAGGTGGAAAAACTATTTCTTTATCTTGGGTTTGCTCTGGCAAGTTTTTATGGTGGTATTAAAAAAGGAATTGTCCATGATGCTTCAGAGATTTAATTTGTCTTGATGGTCTCAACTATACTTTTATAATTGGTATTCAGAATGAATGAAGTTTCTAAGCAACTTGAGTATGAACAACTTCAGTCTCCACTGGGTCTTTCCAAGAAGTGTTTGGGGATTTTTTTGTGTGTAAGGACAGTACAGAGTAAAAAAAAAAGAAAAATATTCCCATCAGCCTCTCAACCAGAGTAGATTCATAAATTAACAGCTGTTTCTGGAATCTTGGGTTTTTCTTACTTCCCAATAATTAAATTTTCCGGGTTCAAGTCAGATTTCAGGCTGTGTCTTGGATGATGAGAATCTACAAATACAATCCACTTACAAAAGCTTCCTAAAAATCCTCAATGTAAATAAGAGATGTATTTGAAATTCATATTGTGACCTAAAATTCTCTTTGTTGACTCTTACCATTTTTATTGGCATTCTGTTACTTTTTTCAAGTAGGGAACAAAGCCTACAAGGAGGCAAATGACCTCTCGTCAGCATAAGGACTCCTGAGTACTTGGCTGCTGTGCTGGGGTCTGAATTTGCTCTTCCAGGTACCATTTGAAGATGGGCTACATGAAACTCACTCAAAAACTGTGATGGACAAAAAATTTCTTTTCTTCCACCTATTAGCAGTGCCTTTCTGATAGAAATTTCTTACAAAATTAGGATTTAATTATTCTTGTGAAGTGTAATGTAATGCATTAGTTTTTATCATAGAAGGTATTATCACACTGTAAATAATTGAAGAAACCATAAATTAGAGTTGATGATCTACATGAAAGAAGCACATTTTCTGTTGATTTTTTTCTGTGAGTTTCCTTGCTGAATTCTGCAAATTAGCAAGTAATTTGTAATGCTTATCCTGAACATTATGTGAATTAGTGAGAGTCCATTATAATTAGATTTTTTTAAAACCAATTAGCAAGTGAGAAAGGTCTCATTGTTTATTTAGAATTACTCAGAAAAAAAGGGAGCATAATTTTATTTGTACTGTATTTTTTCAAGATTTTAATGCTTTCATTTCCTCCTAATAAAAGAACTATCATGAGGGCACAGAGAAGGATAATAAAATCCTAAGTTACCTCCTTTTGTGCTAGATATGTATTTTCTATTTTCAAAGGTTTCTGAATCAGATCCAACGTGATCAATGCAGTATTCTATAGGGCAGGGAATTAATTCTGTTTTCTGCAGATGCAGTCTAATGCCTTCATTTTGAGAATATTCTTTTCCTACATGTCTTTGCACACATCACTCTAGAATATTTTTAATTTCTATTTGAACAGAAGTGGAACTTCCTTCTCACTTCTCTTTTATTTAATAGCAAATGAATCGCAATAGAAACGGGATTTCATGAGTTTTCCACCCTGCCCATAGAAATCTCTAGTTTTGTTCTATTTTTCTATGAAGAAAAATATGATAAGAGCCTGTTTTCTTATGATAAGAGCCTCTTTTCCTTTGCTGTTGCCTCATGGTGTCAAAGTGAAAAGGATTTGGCTGCTGTATATTCATGAATTGCTATGGGAGCTTGGATGAGGTGCTTGGCAGAGATTCATGGAACAGCTGAGATGTTGACTTCTTGGCTACTGCAGGAATAATATGGACACTACAGCAGTGTGCACAGCAGGGCTGCAGCCATCAGCACCAAGAAAAAGTATTTTCTCTCAGTTCAGAGCAGGGGTGTCAGTCCTTTCCTCCTGTCACATTGCCGTGCTCCAGCACTCCGGGTGATAATTGGAATCTGTGGGTGATGAAGGGCTGGTGATCCTTGGTGTGAAAGATGGGACCTGTGGCTGAGGTTCAGAGCAGTGAAGCTTTTCACGTGGTGTCTCTGCACTGGAAGGCCAAGACCAGCTGAGGGATCCAGTTATTCCTTTACGAGAACCTCCGTGGATGAAAGTCTCACGTTGCAGCACAAAAACTTCTTTTTTTTCTTTCCAGTCTGATCTTATCTCCCAAGATCCATAATGAGCTGAAGTCTTAGGATTTTTCATGCATTATTCAGCTGCAGAAGCATTCTCCTTTTCTCCTTTAAGTAAGGTATTTTGTTTCTTTTTCTATTTATCCTGTGCAAAAGAAATGTTTTGTAGGTTAAGTGTAGCTGTGTGGTCTGTGTGTGTCCTCTTCTGCACTGCTTTTCCTGGGTTCTTCTCCTCTTGGATTTTTTACCATTTTCAACAAATCAGTGGGAGAGTTCAGCACTGAGATGCTCAGTAAATTACAGCAGTTTAGTTTATTGATGGGACCACCCTAAAAAACCTCAGTTAATAACCAGAGCAAAGTAAGCATTTCTTGGGTAGACGTCAGCAGGAGCAGAGGGAACCTGGCTGTTTCTGGAAGCACTCAGGGCTTCCCTGGATCAAGTTCAGCCCCTGGCAGAGCTCTGTGGCTGTGAAGCACAACTGCTGAAAGCAGTGATTTCGGTGGTGGCATTCAGGCAACGTAACTAACCTGCTGGTTCTGACTATAAAAATCTAGAAACAAAAGGCAGAAAGCTGTAGTAAAGCTTTTCTTCCCCAGTCAGAGTGTCTGTAAGAATAGGCATTAATTGACAACAGAGGAAATCACAGGAGGCTACAGAGAAGTGTGGAATAGGGCAGATGCACATAAAAAAAATTAACCTGTGCTAGAACAAATTGAAGCCTGACTGCTGTAGCATTTCTCAAGTTTCATTACAAGCTGACTTGCTGACAGCTTCTTTGCTTGAGATTCCTCTGATGCTGAGACTTAACTGGCTGCCTCTGAACACCTCACACCTTTTTAATAGTTTTAATAGTTTGGTTGTTGTTTTGTTTTTAACAACTGAACTTTCCTTGTGGGTTAGACATATACTACTTTTTCTGCTTTACTTTGAAATACTCATCAAGAACTCTAGGTAGTTTTGGTGGTGGAAGAGAAATTTGCTGAGTGCATCAGCCATGGTGTACCTGAAAGTCTTGCTCAGGTTTGGGAGGGAAGAACAGGTGGGCTTGAAGATAGATAATTATGTGACATACACAGTATCTGACAGAAAATTCCAGTAATTTTCTGCTCTGATGTACACTTATGAATAGATGTATCTTCTAGTTAACCAGCTGTGGACCACTTCTTGCTCAGCATAGAGGGGACACCTGGCTTAAATAAGAGGAGGGGAAAAAAGGAACAAATTAACCAAAAAGTAATATTTGTCTCCTCCCGTTTTCCAGAGTAGAAGCTTCAGTAGCTAGTTTAAATTGAATGGCAGGTACTTAAAAGGCTTCTTTCTGAAACATGAGTTTTAAAAATCTAAGCAATGCATGAAAATTTTAAAGACAGGAAAAGAGTTTCAGTTCTGATTCTGAGCTCCAAATTACTCCTGTGTTTCCTGTGATTCTTAGAAGGAAAAAAGCCAACCCACTCTTTAAAAACATCGGTAGGATGTGTGTGTCCCCTGGTACCTCTAAGCAAACCAAGAGATTTCACATTACATTAATTTGCACAGTTTGCAAATATTTCTGAAGTAGCCTCTTGATTAGATTTCCTGTTCCTGAGTAACGGGATCTTTGCAGGGCCCTTAAGAAATGCATTATTGAGAAAAATACCTTAAATTATTTGCTAAGCAGAGGAAGGGAACTACTAGAGAATATGGACACAATGTAAATATCACCTGGGCATATATGGGTAGGAATTTGTGTGAGAGAAAAGGATTTTCCCTTGCTTACTGCTCTCAAAAACAGATTTATGTGTCTCATGTAACACTGATAATAGTGGCAGCCTCTTCCTTCCTCTCAGCAGGAGTAGCTATCAAAGATTAAAGTATCTTTGTAGGCCAGCATGAACTGATTTCCTCCGTCCTGTGCATGATAATATTTTAATTAGGCAATTCCTTGTGGTGGTGAGGAGATTTTCAATTAACAATTTTTAAAAAGTATTCTCACTTTCTCTAATTACATTACTTTAATTTCTTAGTGAAGGAATAAATCTCAACAGACAGGAATTCATTCACCTGGATTTTGCTATAAACTTGGTAGAAAATCCAGAAAGCAATATGCAGTGGATGAAATATTAATGACTACTCTGTTTCTTATGCAAGTTATTTGTGATTAGGGAAATGGGTGATGCAGTGTGTGATGTGTGGAATTTCTTGCTCTTTAGAAGACTAAAACATGAGACTTTTTATAGTTGAAAATACTGTAATGCTTATTCCTTTGACTACCACCAGTTGTCAGTTCAAACCTTGAAAAACCAAATTATTTCCTGATCAGTGGAATCAAATCTAGTATGGAAGAAGTCAAAAGCTTTACCTGAAGGTCCTTTCATCAGTGTTTTATTAGCATTTCACAGAAGTTATGTGGGGGTTAATAAGTCACGAAGAGATGCTACAGGTGTCACAACGTGTCACACACACATTCAAGTGCTTGGACCATTACAGATGTTGTAGAGGGCTATAAATGAATGAGAAAAAGCCTGATTAAATATAAATCAATTTTTTATTGTCTTGATTTCATGCATTTCTATCTCAATTTATGTTTTAAATAATGTAATATGTACTTTGATATATACCTTTTGAAATATAACCTTTGATAAGAGTGGTGTTGATTTATAAAATTCTGTCACTTTTGAAATATTTATAGTTGGTAACAAATAATTTTATCAGAATTCTCTTTCTACAGGTAAATTAAAATTTTGATTTTTAATTCCAATTGAAACTAAAACCAGATTTTGAAATGGCAGCTTTTCCTGCAGGAAGAAAATTTATCTTTTTGAGCAGCTGTACATTTGTCTTAGTATAGTTTCAGTATCACAAAGATTTTCACTGCATTTGACTGACATTAATTGGAGGGGACAGGTGGTGGTAGCAGTGAGGAGGAAAGCTCTCCAGCATTGTGTAGAATTGATAACAGGATGTGCAGGACTAGAGCTGGTGAAAAATGCATAAATATCACTTATGCAAGAAATTGATTCGTTGAGATTAAAAAAAAGGAAAAAAAAGAAAGAAAAAAATCTGCAGTATAAATATAAACTAAGAGCAATAAGAAAGATACTTTTCTGTTGTCTTCATGAAGATTCCCTAGAAGTTAACTCTTCTCCCCCTGCACTGGGGAGGTCACACCTTGAGTGCTGTGTCCAGTTCTGGGCCAAGAAAGGGGAACCTCACCCTCATGGAGGTGTTGCAGCAAGTCCAGAGAAGGGCAGCAAAGCTGGTGAAGGGTCTGGAGGATAAATCCTGTGAGGAGCAGCTGGGGGAGCTGGGGGTGTTTTTACTTTGGGGATCCACTGGTTTTGCCAAAGGAGAATGTGACCTACTGAGTTGTCAGGCTTGTGAACCAGTAGGGTTGATTCAACAGGAACTAAGTACATAGTGATACAAAGCCCTGGTAATTAACTTTCATATGTTAATATTTGTTACCAGAAATCAGATCTTGTTCTTGGTGTTTAACTCTCATAAAACAAGGCCCAAAAGAAAATTTTCAAAGTGCTGAGAATTTTTTCATGCTATAAATATTTCTTTCTAGAGAACTTAAAAAAGAAATAGAGAACTATGTAAAGTTATACGAGGAACTGAAACAAAAGTGCAGTGGCCTAGAAATAAAGAATGGTTGTTTGATGCCCCATGGCTTGGAAAACAACTGCTTTCTAAACATGAGACTCTGCTTTCCTTCCCATAATCACTGCCTTTCCTCCAGGCACTTGGTCAAAGTGAATCAGCTTGAGGATTAGTACTTCTGCACAAGACTTTGGACAAAGTGTGTGGTATCAGACTGTGTGACCTCAAGCATTGCTGAGAAAGGGATTTTGCAGAGGAGCAATTTTGTACCTTTGAACACCTGTATGAGCCACAGAAATACTTCAGACCCTTTGACAAACAGCTTTGGAAACAGAAGTGATATCCCTGCCTGAAATACTGGAGAGGAGGAAAAAGAGAAAGGATAAAACCATTTTCCAGCAGTGGGTTCTCAGTTTCTGAGCTTCTCCCACTTTCAGCAATGCTGCTGAATTTGGGCTTGGTGTGTCTGTGGTTTCCAGCAAGAATAACAAAGTTGAATAGCCACTTGCTGGTGGTGATCTGGAGTGATTTGGGTTTGCTAGGGCCAGTTCCCAGCTGTGATCTGTGTAGGTGGAGCAGATGCAGTGATTTAAAAGACTCTGAGCCTACATCTTGTCCCTGTTGGCTCTTTTGGGGTAAGACATGGCTAAACCCTGTGGTGCAAGTGGTCTGTAGGAGCCTGGCTGTGGTGGGGAGAGACTTTCCATTCCC
This sequence comes from Nicator chloris, assembly GCA_013400495.1. NCBI lineage: Eukaryota > Metazoa > Chordata > Aves > Passeriformes > Pycnonotidae > Nicator > Nicator chloris. The sequence goes on from WAAE01153461.1 coordinate 36,217, forward strand.
CGAGGGATCTCTGCTGCAAAGGGCTGCCCTGCAGCAAGCCCACAGTCAGATCCCTTCATTTATTTGACTTCTGTTTGGTGGCTGGGTCAGCCTGAAGGCTCGGGTGCAGGCAGGGCAGGATGGTGCAGTGCCCTACTGCATTTATTTATCACCCCTGCACAGAACCTGCTGCACTGAAGCACATTATTACTGACTTACCTGGGGATTGTGTGATTAGAACACTTCCTGTTTTCTGCACTGCAAATGAGAGGCTGATAGGAAAAGGAGAATGGTGCAATGGGCTTTCCAGAGCAGAACTGACAGGCTGCTGTTCCTGCAGGGGGACATCTCCCAGTGGCAGCCTCCCAGTGCATACGGAAGAGACGATGATCCATCAGTGACTCACTGAATGCTTTTCACTTCATCATAGCAAATGATTAAAAAAAAAAAAAGAGAGAGAGAGAGAGAGAGACAAGAAATAATACAATTTCCATGTCCTTATAAATGCAGTAGGAGCCTGTGATTAGAAACAAGCAGCTTAGCATGTGAAGGGTAAGAGCACGGCAGCAGGTTAGATGTTATTGCTGTTATTGAACAGAGCACCAGGGTGACCACACTTTACAAGAGCTTTATTGGTTCACTCTAGTAAAAATGAGTCACACCTCTCTCCCTCAGCTCCTCATCTTTTTCCCTCAAAAGAGTGATAGGAAAAAGGATGATTAAAAACGTCCAACATGAGAAAAGTTCAACTTTACACGTCAGTATTGTGTACAGATGGATGATTCACCAGAATCTGTCTCTGTGTTTTTAGGCTGTTTCTTTGTTGTTTGAAGTCTTATCATGTCAGACTTTATAGAGATTCCAGGTTTGAGCCTCTGCTAGTACCTGCTTTTATCAGGTAAAATATTATGTGGTGGCACAAAAGAGACTCCTGCTGAAAAGTGCTCCCCTTTGCTAGTTTGATGGAAAAATAACGAGAAATCTATGTGGAATCTCCATTTCTGTGCGTTGAGGGATTATTTCCATGGAGGTTTGTACTGGGAACTTAAATGGCATCTAGAGGTGCTTTTCAATATCAGATATCATCCTTTGCAACATTGGAGGAGGTGAACTAGACAATTTTCCAACTCTGAATCAATTTTGACTTTCTAGTCTCTGCTAAGCAGCTTTTAACTTTTGTTACCATTACAGTCTTGAGAGTTACAGGCAGCAGAAGGCTCAGCTATACACCATTCACCAGGCAAGAGGTTTCATGCCAGGGAGTGCAGAGGCTGAAAGCCATTATTTAGGAACCCATATCACAAAAGTACTTGCAGATGTAAAAAAGGATGGGGCACCAACCTGCAAGCAGCAAAGAAAAATTGAGTTTATAGTCCTGTCATATGTGCATTTAAACAGAATTTATCATCGTTGCTACTTGCAACAAAACTGTACTAGTCAATGTTCAGCTGCAGCAGCACCACTTGCCAAAGCAAAGCCATCCTGTCTGTGACATGAACACGTCTTTAGTGCCTGGCATCTGACAGTCCTGAAGCATTTTGCGGTACAAATGTTAATTAAGCTTTACAACAGCTTTGTAAGGTAGGTAAATGCCATCAACAGACATTTCAGCTAAGGCACAGGGCTCCCTCTCCTGTGGGAGGGTATCAGGGTGTGAGAGGGGGCATGTTGGGTGGGTGGCCCAGTGTGTGGGGCCAGATTTGTGGTCAGGAGAATAAATCTCCAATTGCTGCATGACCTTTTGTGCTTGAAAATTGGGACCTATATCACAGCTGGGAAGTCTGCTACGGTTACAAGAGGAAAACTCAATACAGTAATAGAAATATTCCATTGACTGGAGTAGCACAGTGGTCAGTCTGCCAGGGAATTATTTTGGATTTGCCCCCAAATGAGATGATAATTCAGCTTTTGATATGCATCACATCTCCTCTTGTTCCCATGACCCCTTTCTTGTCCCAGAAGTGTGACCCTGTACCTGGTCTGTGGCACTGCCTTGTGTGGGCTGGCTCTGCACAGCTCTCCAAGAGCGGCCACGTGCCCTCTGCTCAGGTGTGAGCCTTCATTTCATCCGCACACTGCTGCATTGTTAGCAGTGTGTGTGCATCCTGTCAGCCCTTCTTGTTCTCCCTTCAGTGCTCTCAGTCTCCTGGCAGGAGGAGAGAATGCCTGGCTTGTAGCTGGAACCCTTTGCTGTCACATGTCCTTGCCACAGCCTCTCAGCCGAAGGGTGAGCGCCGTGTCCGACAGCCCACCCCTGAGCTGCAGTCTGACATCCAGGGCTTGTGCTGAGTATTATTCAGACCCAGCTGAGTCTTACGTGTAAACACTGCAGAATTTCATGGCAAGAGGGTGGGAGGGAGGAGGAGGCAGACAAAGTGCCCAGTGCCCTACTTAGCAAATGCCTAAAGCCTGGCCCGCTGCGCTGCCTTGTCAGACTCTGCATGCTGCAGAACTGATTAAACAAAAACCCAACGTGTTGGGGCCAGAAATTGCCCAGTTCAATGTTAACATTGTGTAAACACTCTCCAACTGACTAAATTCTAGCAGATCCCAAAGTTGCCAGGAGCATTTTCATGCTTTCCCTCTCTGCTGAAGCTCAGCCTGCAGCTCCAGCTCCCTGGGTCTCCCTGGGACTCATTAGCATGGCACCGCCGTCGCTGCCGGCGAAGGCAGCCACGGGGGACAGTGTCACACGTGCGGAGAGTGGCAACCTTCACACAGGAGCAAAACAGTGAAGCAAAATTGCCGTGGAGGGGAAGGATCATGCTTAATAATATGCAAATCAATGTAGCATCTCACAAAGATTTGATTTGCGTTTTGAGGCAGCTGCTAAAAATATTGTTTTAACCCCTCTTGGGAGTGTAAATATATCCACTAGCCCCAGACTAGTTGGAGGGTGATTACGTTCTCTAATAACTTTAATTTTACAAGGTAGAACATTTGAAAGCTGACATATCTTTCATCGTTGGACCGAGTGTGTTGGGGAGATGCCCATGTAAGGGTAATTGCATCAGTGTTAATTCAGCACAACCCTGCCAACCGCACAAAGAAATGCTCTGCAGATTTGTCAGGACGTGAGGAAGCTTTGCTGTACGTAATGAAATGTGAAATATCATTTTCGATGCACAAAGGACATGCTTTCTCCCAGCTTTTTGTTTTTTCATCACAGGCAGCCCAGTGCTCAGTGGTGCTACCTGGGCTCAATCATTACGTCTTCAGGCCGTGCATCCACCTCACTGAATCGAGTGCTTACGTCCTAACTCAGGAAAGTCAGTGAAGCCTACGTGTTTTCCCATTTAGGAGGGCAGATGATTTGGGTCTTTTGCCTTCCTGTAATCAGTTCCACACGTTGTTAAGCTTGTGAAACTCAGGTGGCTTTTTATTGCCTGTGCCTTGCAGAAAACAACACTAGACTTAAGGCAGTTGTTTCCACATGACACAGCCGTAAGAAAAAGCAATATTATGGCCCAGTGATGGTGAGAAGCAGACAGGTGCCTCTGGAGGCAGAGACCTACATAAGGGCTGAGGCACCGGAGCCAGGAAATGAATAAATGAGCAGCACACTGCTGTGCTAGCACTTGGGGAAGGGTTGTTTGTGTCCTGCTCTGCTAAGTTATTGTTCAGGAGATAGAAAATTGGTATTTCTGTGGCTTGGATCCATTTTGATTTGTTTTCCTGTATTCAAATCATCTGCCTCCAGCTGCTTTCTTGGGCTGAGTTTGACAGAGATGTACAAATTGTCTCATGGCTTATCATCTTCTAAAGAAGATCTGTAATTCTCCTCCCTCCATTTAGTTTTTGTTTGGGGCATTTGTGGTAGCAATGTCACTGTAAGGGGCCAGGATTCCCTGCTCTGCAAACACAAAACCAAAAGGCAAAAGGGCTCAGGGAGTCTCCAGGCTCTGCTTTGTTTAGACACACGTTGGTGATTGCAAATACAAAGGTATTGAGGGCATCATTGTACCTCGGTGCTGCCCTTGACAAAATTTTCATAACAGTTAAAATGAGGCCCTATTGAATCATAAAAAGGGCTGCCCAAAGGCTGTGCCATGCTCAGGCAGTGTTTGTATCAGTCAGCCAGGAGCCCATTTCACTTCAGCCATGCAGGTCTTGTCTCCTCATCCACCGTGGGGCAGGGAGCAGTTGTGCCGAGCTGTAGGATTTGTGCTGCCCTTTGACTGACACTTGGTGCCTTCAGCCTGTCTCCATCACAGGAGGGAGGAAGGAAGGGAGGGAAGGGGATTCTATCACCTGAAACAATCCACTGTTTCCCTGGTGTTCGCTCAAACATTTAATTATTCTCTATGTTACATGTCTTGCGTGGCACCGTTTTGACTTTGTCTCGTCTCATCAGAAGAAGGAACTTTTTATTAACAATAATTCCACTTCTGTCTCTCCTTCTCTGAGATCTCTATACCCTGCAAACCAGGCAGATCTTGGTCTCTGTTTTGGGTTCTAAGTCTTACAAAAGACATGCAGGCATGTTGTCTTATTCTGCTTTGCACCTTTGCTGGTTTTCAATGTTATCTTTTAAAATTGAGGTACTGGGGGATTATAGAATATTCATCACCAGTCTCACAAGTGCTGCAAATGGAAGTCTATTTACCTCCCAATTTGTCAATTACTTGTTCATACATCTAAGGATAATTTTCTAGGTTGTAGTCTCCTATTCTGTAGCTCTGCCTAAGTACACTTCTTGTTCCTAGATACACAACCACAAATCTGGCTTTAAATGAACCTGCTAAATATGAATGGACTTCTCTAAGATATCAAGGTTTATTAAAAATTAAAAAGATCTCATCTAACTCTGCTCCAGCTCCTCTGTGCAGACTCTCCTTAACTGGCTTAAAATGTTTATTCCTAGAACTTTAACATCCTCTTTATTTACTCAAGGCTTGGAAAACAATTTTCCTACCGCCCTTTTCATAGATGGAACAGAAATATGTATTGAACATTTTACCTTTTCTGCATTTTATTGATAATTTTGCTGGCTGTGTAGCTGCTGTGCTGCTGAAGTTCCTTTGTTTTGTTCAATTCTGTCCTCAGCCAGGCCCAAGATGACTTTTTTGTCTATCATTCTTAGTTTTCCTAATAAATATTTAATGTTTTCTAATATTGTTTACAGCAATTCCTATTGATTTCCTCCTTCTCAGTCATTTTATATTGGGTTTTTTTCCTAATTGCCTCCTTTTCATCAAATGAGAATTTGCTTTTAGCCAAACTTGGTTTTTTTTTTTTAATTGTGGTATTTTGTCTCTTGTCTGTTTCATGATATTTCCCCAAGAACTTCCCAGTCTCATCCTCTCTATTTTTTCAGTCAGTTTTGGGGCATTTTATGTTCTTTAGTTTTTGGGCAACAGTTCTTTTGAGGCCTCAGCTATAAAATTGTGTATGCCACATTTACCCTTTTCCTTCCTCTTTTGTCCTCATTTTTTAATATCTTTTTTTTGGTCGCTTTTTGCATAGTATGACATTAAACTAAGTAAATGAACTGCAATATGCAGATCAGCAACAGTCTTACCTATATGTTTGAACAGCACTTGGAAAATCATGTCCTATGTTTTTTGTGGGCCAGAATCTTTGGAGAGACTGTTTTCTGTTCCATCCTTTTCTCAATTAATGCAGGAAAGTTGGACTCCAAGGAATTTTGTTGCCAGATTGTTGTTTTCATTTCAACCTTGAAGAAGTACCCACTCAGGTTCTTCAGGCCATAACTGTGCTTCTTTTCTATATACATCACTTGGAATAGTAAAAGATATTCCTCCTTGTACAAACCTTGCTTGCATCCTTACTTTCCTACAGCTACACTGTTGGAAAATAGGATTTGGTTACAATCCTTTTTAGCAGCCTGCACTAAACAAGATTTCCTGACAGTAGGAATTTACTTCTGCAATGGCAATTTTATAAGTAGAAGAGACTATCCCAGGGATAAAACCTCTTGTTTGAGGGCCTGAGTTATGAGACCTCTTACTGTGAAATGCTGAGGGTTGGCATAAAACCAGCATTTGCTCATAGACCTGCATCCAAAGGCACTGCTGCACCAACTGCTATGAAATAATGTGCTCCTGTGGTGGCAGTGATTTTGGGTAATGCCTGTCAGCCCAAGTTGCCAGAATGATCTTGTTCTCCCTGCATGGCTGTCCAGTGAGCTATGCAGCAAGCTGTAAAGCCAGGCACTCAGTGATTTGCAAGGACGTGGCACTTTGAGTTGGCATTCCTGAGGAGGGCTTTACTGAGTCACCTTGCCTTGTCATAGCTGAATCACTGACACTTAATTGATGGAAAACTTTTCTTACACAACAGATGTCAGGCCTTGCACAGAGGACTGGTGAATGATCTTGGGCTCCAGGACTGACTGGGAGGGTTCTTCAAGTCAAACCAATCTATACAGAGACAACTTTATTTCCCCCATACTGCACCCAGCCATGCACCCTAAAGGATGCTTTAGTGGCTGAGTGTGATCACATTGAATGCCACAATCATGGTTTCCTGCAGCAGTCTCCCCAGAGGTATCTTTCTTGAAGAACTTCTCTGGGATGTAAGAGGGTATCATGATTTGTCATGTGACAGAAGACATATGGTAGCTCCCAAGACGTGAGTGAGGTCATTGTGCTATGTAGCATAAGCTATACGCTTACCTAGACGAGATCCTGAAGCACAACCAGGCTGTATCTGAGAGGCTGATGACAGCCAGCTGAGCCTTACAGAGCATTCACAATGTAGTTTTCAATGCCTGGGAGTGCTCTTACTTTCACAGAAAATTTCTTGGAGCCTCAGACTTGAAGAGTGTCCTAGATTAAGATCTGCTGCCACTGAGCTTCTCCTCTCCCCCTTTCCTACCCCACAGCTGTAGCTGGAAAGGTAGAATCTGGCCTAACTGTCCGTGGTGATGTTCTGTTCTATTTGGCATTTGTGCAATATCTCTCCCTGCTTTTTTCCCCTCCCTCAAAACATGAGTCCCTAGATTTTTAAACACGTCCTACCAAGAGCACGCACTAAGCAGGGACCAGATTGACTGCAAGCCCTTCTGATGCTGAATTCTGCTGACAATCAGCTCCTAATGCCAGCAGCTATTCCTGATTTGTATCCTCTTCCTTCAATCTGATGCCGACAAGGTCAAGTTTAGAAACTTCTAACAAATGTTACTTTCTCATTAACAGACAGACTGTTGGGTGGCAGCTTCTGTTTTGTGTGTGCCAGTTGCCATTTTAATCAGCTCTGTTCTACAAGCTTTGTGTTTGAAGAGCTGGCCATGCCAGAGCAGTGAGCAGCATAAACAGCAGCAGGTCCCTCTGCACGTGTTCAGCACTTCATGGTTTTTGTAGGAATTTGTATTTGAATCCCATTTTCCAGGGGACCCTGACTGTTCTCAGCTCTTTGAGAAAGAAGGGATGAGGTGGCAGAGCAGGGGACATCAGGGAAGGCTGGCTGGCTGGAGAGCTTCCTCAACAGGTTACAACTGGTCCACAGGGCCATGTTGTTACAGTGAAACTTCCTTTGTGTGGAGGAGTCCTGGTTTCAGATTCTGTAATTCCCGTTTTCCTAAACTGCACCTTCAGCATCCTCTGCTAATCCATCATTGGCTAAGGGCCATGGAAGTCTGCAAGGGACTCCAACTCAGCTGAGCACCTTCCCGCTGTGCATCCTGCACAGGAAGGAAAATAAACTCCTTGCTGTATCGGTGCTGGGTAATAGGCTGAAGTAAGGGTCCTGCTTTTTTGTGACCTGATGGATGTCTCTTATCTAATGATCACAGTGATCTCTAACCCAGTGCAGCAGGCTTGGCTTTGGATATGCACCCATAGCAATTATATAGGTGAATAAATCAAATGTATATATAAAAGATATATGATAGGGTGATTTAAAATTGTATGGAGACTTACAGTTTTAATCAAACCCATTTGAGGTGTTTGAGAATATTTCCACCGCTGTCATGGAATAATAGAATCATTTCAATTGGAAAAGATCTGTAAGATCATCCACTCCAACTGTTGGTAGCCTTTGGTTTGGCTTCCTGATGATTTGTGTTTGTTACTGGAAGTTATCCAGAGGCTGTTTTCCCATGAGCAGTTCAGGGCTGTTGGATTGGAGGATGCTCTGCTGGGGTGATGGTCCTGGCAGTGAGCATCTGTTGGTGATGCAGGAGGGTGGGTGAGACTGGTCTTTCAGTCTTGATGAGGGGCAGTCTGGGCTGTTTGAGTGAGGGTGGAATGACTTTCCACAGGCTAGAAAGAACATCTCCAGAACAAGGTTCTTATCCAATATGTTTTGGAATTGATACCCACCATCAGCTGCAATGAAATGGCCTCTCATTAACGCTAATTGCGCTCGCCTCTTACTTTCATATTGGATAATGAACATAGTTAAGTAGGGGAAGCCTGCTCTCCCTTTTTCTGCTGTGACAGCATTAGATTGTTGTGATTTATACTCTTCATATAGGTAGTAATATGATTATTCGGTTAATCTATTATTCATTTCACTCATGATCTATTCTTTTCACATTCTTATTCTGTGAGTCAATTTCTCTCCCTGCTATTTTAATAGAGTAGCATTTTAAATTGTGAGAACACCGCATTAAACATGTATAAGATTTAATCTAATTTAAAATGCTTTCTTCTAGCAGGATATGCCTAATAAGCATAAAACTAATAATGTTCAAAATGCTATGGCATATTAACATGGCACTTTGTGAGGGATGCATTTTTCAAATAAAGCTAAGCACTAATTAATGAATATCTAAACCACTTTCTTACTCCTTATCCTGAAGCTGTGTGATTGACATGGAAAAAGATCTTTTGACAGAATAGCACTGCATACAAACTGCCTTGAAGTTTACAAATATTTTTCCTTGCTGTCTAATGTGATATCTTTAAAGTAACACAAAATCAATGATATCTCACGATATTAATGCTACATGGACACTGAAATACTTGCCAATCATTGATCTGCTCTTGACTTAGTGCTGGATGTATGTGTGTGACCCACTGGATGAAATGGATTTTATGTTTCCTCTCTGCATCTTTCTGCAGGGATCGTGAGTCTGTTCCAGCCTGCAGTGGCACAGCCTGGCTGTTGTGTTCTATGCTTGTAGTTTTAGAGACTTTTGTAAGAGTTTTATAATCTGGGCAATAATTATTTTTGCTTCAAATTTGTTTTACAGAAAAAGGAAGTTTTGGGTTGAATGTAGACTTGTTTGAAGCAAATTCAGTGTTTTATCTGCTTTTGCTGCCTGAGAACTGAGTCATTTTGTTTTTTGTTAAATATTTTTGTTTCCTCCTTTGAAATGAGGCTTCTGCTTAGAAGTTAGGTCAATGTACTCTTGTGAAAATAAAATATCTGCCCAAATGAAAAAAAAAAAAATTAGCATCAATTGAACATATACTTACTCTAACTAAAATAGAATTGTCTATTTTGTTTATTTGTTTCACTGTTTTCATGACCCTATTTCATGCTCAGCTTTGGACCATGCGAACATAGAGAAAACAGTAAACACCTGATCCTACAGAAAAATGATGGTCAAACCCAGGGTTTATTTTGTCTGCACTGCCTCACAGGAAGCTGTTTTTCCTTTCTGGGCCAAGCACAGCAGAGAGCAGGGAGGCAGCAGAGCCTGGTCCCTCACTATGACACTGGATTTTGGCCAGGAGCCCCCACTGTGCCGATTTGGAAGCCTGCTCAGCTCTGCTGATTTCGACAGAGCCAGTGGCAGCTACTTTGTAACAGCCAGTGGGAAAACTCATATAATTAATCACATCTTTATGTCTCTGCAGTTGCTGAATCTCCTTTGTAAATCTACTCGTTATCATTGTATCCGTTTCATCACAGATTTTCAGCAGAGGCTGGACATGCAACAGGAGGGCAAATTGCGCGGTGTCTTTCCGGGATTGCTCACTCGCAGCAGGGGACTGCGGGCACATATGGTGGAATCAGGCGTTTGCTCGCACTGCCACCTTCTCGGTGCGCAGGATGCCGCGGGCTGCGAGCTCTGCACTCCCACACGGCCACAAGGGCCAGTCTGAAGTGATGCAAAGGGAGACTTGGACAGGCAGATGATGATCATTGACACAGCTCGCTGCAAGTGCTGCCTCTAATGATGCAGAGAAATGACTAATGCTGCAAGTTCCAGAATACAAACTCCAGAGATATCAGGAGTGCTAAAAAAAGAAAACACCCAAACCAATTTTCTGACAAAGAGTTCAGGGGGATATTGGTTCTGAGCATGGCTTGGATTCAGCAGTGTTTTTCCTTAAGCATGTTTAAGTTCTTGGAAGGTCAGAGCATTGCTGAATATTTCTATTTATTATTTATGTCTTGCTAGTTGCTATGTACTGCAGTTGTAGTATAGGACCTGTTGGGCTGGTGGTGTTTGAACATGAGAGAAAAATGAGAGTATATTTGAGGAATGTATTAGGAGTGTACTTAACCCTACATTATCTCCGCCCTGAAACTTGCATGAAGTAAACCTTTATGGGAAATTAACTTTTCTGAGCATTACAAAGCCAATATTTGAGTGTATATTTATGGTATTTTTTTAAACTGAAGAGGTAGAACTCCCCTTTGCAATTCTTTGTCCCAGGAGACACTTACAGAAACTGAGTGGCAGGGGTGTGAGAAACCCAGACTGAGGTACTAGGACTTCAGGGATGCTTCCTAGTGTGCTGGAGAGACTGATGGTGAAGCTGTGGCCATTCTTGCAGACATACAAAGTTAAAGAAATCATCACTTTCAAGTTGGGAAGGAATTTTTCCTGTGTATTCCCCCAATGCTGTTAGGTGCTGCAGATCCTAATGCAGCCCACCCCACTGTCTCTAACCCTGCAATCCCAGTGAATTCAGGAAAAACCCAGTGGGTAGATGATTCAGCTTTCTGCAGGTGAAATGGCATAGCTTGATGTCAGTCCTTCTGCCACCAGGACCATGATTCTATTTGCAGTTACATCTGCACCTTACAGCACTGGAAAACAAGGTCAGCAGCAGATCTCCTCTGCCCTGCGATCTTTGCAACGTGCCCCAAACCCATGCAGAAACTTCCAGCAATGAAAAATGCTATCACAACATTGCTTGGTTTCACAAGATACTGCCCCATGGGTGACACCCTCCAGACAATAAAAGAGTTGGCTTTGGTATATAGAGCTCTTCCTATTTAGGATCCTGGATGCCTGGGCACCGACTCATCTCAAGTAGACAGTTGTCGTCAATGACTGTTTGAGAAACTTAGGCCTTGGGTACACAAAGATGCAGCACTTTTGTTTTTCATGTCCACTTCCCCTCACATCTATCCATCTTAACAGTGATGTTATTTCTGGCCTTCGTTGCTTTGTTTCTGCTTTCAACAAATAACAGAAGAGAAAGGTCTGTGACAATTTTAGGAAGCTTTATAGAAGGATGTTATTGATGGCTGCTGCTTCTTCCACAGGCACTTGGAGAAATCCTTGAAATGATGTTTGCTGGCGTTGTGAAACGAATTATTACTATGGTAACAGCTGCTGAAATGTTATAGGAAAGTTTAGCTCTACTTTTCCTTTTTTTTTGTTTGTATCCTGACATGAAATCTTGTAGCCTTATTGCTAAGATGGTGGCATATTCATTATGCAGCTCAGAAAAAGGGAAAGGAGCAAGCTTGTCAAAATCTTCGTATTCAGGATCTTAGCAGCAGCAGAAATAAACACCCTTCTACCTAAATAAACTAAGAATTGGGGAAGAAGGATCTATGCACATTGACTGGAGGAATCTTATTTTAAATGCTAGTGATTTTTTAAATTAGAGTATTATTTCATACTGGATTGATATCCCAATTCTACAGTTGTAACTGTGCTTGAGCTAAAAAATAAATTGCCTTTACAGTATAGTTTTCATCTTTTTCCCCTCAAGGCCAAATCTGCTGTTTGGTCTGTGGGTAAACAGTAGAGAAAGAAGATCTGAATGCTCTGCCTGCACATCCTGGGGCAGATTTGGCACAAAATGTCATGTCCTCCTTGCTGGAATAAATGGCCCTAAATTATCAGAAGTGTAAATGTCTGCATGACCACACAAGAGACAAGAAAGTGAGCTCTGGGCCTCTGAGTGTAGAAATCTCAGTTTAGTATCACAGTGGACACTAAAGGACATGAAGTGTGGAAGTTCAAAACAAAAGTTAATAAAAATTTATTGCAGTCTTTCTTAAGTTGGAAGGAAGGGGTTCCTCGTTCAGTTCTGGCATGTAAATGATGAGGACATGGAAGAGTCTCCAGTGGCTGACAGTGGAGAGGGACACAAAGAAGTAAATGGGCTGTCTTCAACAGCTGTATTGTCCATCACGGATAGACCCCAGCCTTGGCAACTCATCCTGTTGTAGGGGTGAAAGGAACCTCAGCAAGTCAGTTCATTTATCTGCTGTGAAGTAGAGTCTGCACTTGTGTACATCCTCTGGTCTCAGGAAATTCAGCACCAACTCAGTTATGAAAGTAGCTTGAGAAATATGGAGCTGTTTTTGCTTATGAGTTTGGAGAAGCTTTGTAATGAAAAAAAAATGTACCCACTGTTCTGGGTACATTGCAAGCTCTGCACAGTGGTTTTCACGGCTCATTCTGAAAGAGAAGTGGAATCCAAGTCAAGGGCAGGAGCTCTTTTTAGCACAGAGATTGCTGATGCTGGTGCTCATGACCAAAGGAAGGTGCCAGTCTCTCAGGTTTTCTCCAGGACACTTAACTTATTATATATTGTGTTGCAGGAAACAAACGCATGCATCTACACAAGGTGGAACGTCACAGTCTCTGGGTTTTACAACTCAAGGGTATGGCCAGTCCCAATGTCACAGGCAATACCAACCCAGGAGCCTTTGTCCAGGTGTTACCAGCCTTGGATCCCCAGAGTTTGGGATCACATGAAACCCTTTCATCTCCAGGCTGTGTTATCACTTGCAGAGCTGCCGTGGGAGTGTAAAACCTGCCGCTGTAGTGCAATGACAGACAGCTCAACTTCTTCACCTTCCTTGTTTTTTACTAGTATGTTTGGATTAGAACAATGTCAGGAAGGTGTTATTGAAGACACAACAATCTCATGAGAACTGAGGGCAGCTTTGACTGTAGTCAGTGTGAGCACAGTCCTGCTGCTTAACCATGGATGTGGGGAAAACCCTGCAAAGGCACATGGTTCAAGGATCTGAACCCAGGATTGAGATAGAGATTTATCATGGCAACGGGGAGAGAGGCAAACTGCTGCACGACTTCACATCTTGTGGGGCTCAGCCTTGCTTCAGTGGTCTGACCCGGATGTGTTAAAAAGTTATAGAGGTGTTTTATCATTTAACTTCTCTCTGAAATTCTAGCCAGACTTACTGTATATGCAAATATCAGACAGGTAGAAGCCTTCATCTCAAGGAATGATTTCTGCTTTGTCCTTTCAAAAATCCCATCTATAGTATGCTTTTTGAAGTTATATCTTTTACGATGGTTAAGGTGATGGGCTTTGTCCTAAGCCACAATCACTTAGCAATATTTGATTGTGTATGACCCTAGCAAACCTTGGGAAATTACTGGCAGCTTTACTCCATTATTTGGGATCATAGTCCTTCTGCAGCAGCACAGCAAGTAATTTTGCTCTGTGTAGCAAAGGCTGCTTGGGGCTGCCTGGCTACTGCTAATTTAAGCAATGGATTGAGGAACTTTGTGCCTGGAAAATTAAAAACTACAAGTGGATCAGACAGTGAGAGGAAAAGTGGGTTTGTGTTTGCAAACACCCACTCAGCCCCAAAGCACTGGCACCAGAGAAGTTTTTTGGCAAATCCTGAATCTTATCCTCTATAAATCCGTGGCAATTAGGAGCAACTCCAGTGAATTGAATGGGATTATTCATGTGAATAGAGATGAGATCATATTTATGCTTCTGTGCAACTAGTCTTAGCAGGGAGTGGTTCCTGAACAAATCTAAAAGATCCAGGTTTGAATGCATTTTAACTATCCTTCCCATAGTCCTCCTGCCCCTTTAAATCCAAAGTAAAATGTTTCATGGAGTGCTTTCATAAATAATTTACTTTCTGCCTGACACCAGTCAGGGAGGCATAAAGCTTTCTGTGTGTGCATACTGCTTCCACAGCTCAGCAGTAACTAGATCTGAATTTAAAACAAAAAATCTGAAGATTTTTGTTTCTCTATGAAGATGGAAGAAGTTCAGGGATTTTGAAAGAGTCAATTCAGGCCCTACCACATCAAACACTCTCCGTGGTGTTTGAAATAGCACTGTTCATTCATCCTTACCCCCCAGACAGGAGAGGAATGATGTGAGGAGAACTGCCCTTGTGGTTAAGGAAATGGGTGGAACTCCTGGGATTTTGGCTCAAGCCTCTGCTCTGCTCTAGGTGATGTTGGCCAGACACAATGCACTCCTGTGCTGAGATTTCCAGGCTACTTCCAAACAAGCTGGGAAGGAGAATAGCTGCATTGATATGCTGTGTTCAGGAAAGATACCTGCTGCCCATTGGGGCTTAGCTAACACAACAGGTGTGACTTGTTTTCCCAAAAGACCTTGCAAAATTACTAAATTTCCACTTTTCAGAGGAAGAGTTGTGGAGTTGGGAGGTGGTTTTCCAGAAGTCTTTTATGACCTTGGGCAAAGCACTTAGGCAGAAATTTAGTGAGGTATTAAAGCATTTCAGTCCTATTGAGGGCTTATCTCTGGTTCATTTCAGTGGGATTTAGGGTTCCACTTTCTACTTAAGTACCTAAATCTTTTTATGAGCCATAAAAATCTTAAAGTTTCTCTTTGGAAAAAAAGAGAATAATAAAGTATCTTCTCTCATAGGGCTGTTTTGAGAAGAAATTAAGGATTGTGAAAAAAAAAACCCAACCAAAAATTGACTATGAGGCTATGTAGATGTGATAGAGAGAATGATCATGTATTCCATAAAACAAATCCTGGAATATCTGCTTGGCATGAGTGTTGTACAGGTGTTTCCACGCTGGCAAGAGCACCCAGCCCATAGTGCACAAAGTTCATTCTATAATTTACAGCAAACCTCTGGAAAAATATTTCTTTCACTTAAAAAACCCAAAAAAACTCTGCCTGTGGCGTGGCATCTGGAACATGCTTAGCAAGCAGCAGGAGCTCTTTATAATTCATCAAAAAGGCCACACAGATAATGAGACAAAGTTCCTCGCTGTAGCTAAATATTTCTTCGCAATGCTGCTTCAAAACAAAAAGTACCAAGGCGGTGGGCATGGGGAAGCCTCTCCAGCCCTGGGGTCTGGTGTGTCCCAGGCAGGAGCAGTGCCTAGAACTGTCCTTGTGTCTGGGGGTACCATTTGTCTCCCCCCACTCCAGGGATGCTCCAGCACAGAGCACCAAACCATAAACCTCTCCTGCCTGGCTCTGGCACAGAATTTGGGCTAAAGTGCCCAAGCTGAGGCTAAATAAGCTTCAAAAAGCTGTCAGAGATGTCTTGGGAGCTCTGCTGCTGCCCTCTGCCACCACCATGCTTTCAGCTGGGCTGGGGTGGGAGAGTTTCCTGGCTCCAGACAGACCCAGAAATTGTTGTTGGAAGAGAGGGCAAGCTGGGTTTGGGCTCTTTTGTTTCTACATGACACTATGTCAGGGCTGAGCTGAGCCTGCCTGTGGCCCTGGGGAAAGAAAATGTCTGTGGGAAACGATGTTTTTGCTTGGCACCGTTTCCAGTGGGAAAAAAATCAGTAAGGATTTCAAAGATGTTCCCCCTGATGTGCTAAAGCTTAGCTTAAAAAAACACAGAGATGAAAGGGCAGCCTCCTCTGGCACACGCTGAGGTGTGACAGGGAGAGCGGCTGCTGCTGCACTGGGCTGTAATGAGCTCCTGTGAGGGGAGTCACAAGAACTAAAAAGTCAAACGACTGTGTGCAGGGTGATTCCAGCGGTGCCAGGGCTGCCTGGGCACATGGTGCCTTCAGTCCCTGCTTCTTCGTATGGCTCTGTAATCCCACGGGGCTGGGGAGGCCTCTGCGGTGTCTGGGGAGAGAGAGAGGGACAACTGCTGCACCACACAGGCTTGCTCTGCATTTGGTCACCTTCCCTCACTGTGTTTGTTCGTTTTTTTTCTTTGACTTTAAGTGTAAACTGCAGAGACTTTGATACTGTAACAGAAGAGGAAACCGAGGCTCCTGTACTGCGCTGAAAAGCTGCTAGGTTATTTTCTAGTCTTACAGCTGTCTTTTCCAGTCTGCTGTAACTGTGGCTGAAGCTGTAATGCAGAGATAGGGAATTTTCCATCATGTTGTGTGAATCTGTGAGAGTTGTGAGGCTCTGTAGTTCTGCAAACTTTTAGAAGCACAATCTCTTTGTGGGGTTCTGTGTCTCCCACCTGTATTGTGGCAAACTTGTAGGTGTACTGTGTGTTTATATCAATGAATCAATGTGTTCCTTCTTCCCTTTCTCCTGCTTAGTTTCATGAGTCTGTTAGAAATTAGTGAGAAAGACTAGGAATCTGCCCCATCCCTCTATCTGTGGGATACAATGTCAAATGGAAAAGGGCACCGAAGGAGAAAAGAACAGTGGAGAGCGTGAGGGGGTGGAAGTGCTTCCACCTGCTCTTCCTTCCCTGCATATTCTCTGCATCTAATTGCAAACTAAGAATGGGAGAAGCAACGTTAGGGAGATGTGTCTGAACGATTTGCTGATCGTTGTAAGCAGAGGTTTCCCTCTCTCCCCCTGCACTCCTGCCTTGGGGGTGATAAACGGCTCTCAGTGATTAGGAACGGGACTACCTTCATCTCTGGGGTAAGCAACCAAGCTAACTCTACACAGAGTGGGGATGTAGGAGTTATTGTGGCAATAACCTGTTGAGTCACCTCTTTTTATTGTACAATTATTTGTGTTCAGGTCTGATGCCTAAATAATGTGCAATACTGAAACCTTGCAAAAAAAAGGAAATGAATGCACAAAGCATTGCTTCACATGGCAGAATGTCCTGCTGAATAAAATCTATAGCTATTTTACCCTTAAGCTCTAGTTAATAAGGTTCAAAAATTGATGGCTGGACTCCTCAGGGGCTGACATCTGAGTGCAGTTCAGAGGAGTAGCCTGAAGTTCAGACACTTCTCTGAAGCCTCTCTCATCCTTTTGAATGTCGTAGGGTCTTCAAACCTGGGCTGAAAACCCTGTGAGGACAGACTTCTCAGGTACCCCCTGGAGCACAGCAGTGCAAAGGCATGCAGAACTCATGCCATTTCAAGCCTGAAAAGAGAAGTTTGTGGTGTACTGGTAATAGGCAGAGATTTAGGGTGGAGGATCATCTTAATGACTGATTTCAAACAACGGAAAATCTCACTTTGTTTAAAGTATGGACTGTGCAAGGCTTCTTAATAACAAAAGAGGGAGGACTTTGTGACCTGTCCCTATTTACTCAGTGTTCATCTGGCTTCATACATATCCTGTCTAGTGTAAGATTGGTTATCACACCCCAGCCCAGTGTCAGCATCTTAACACAAAGACAAAACACATTCCCATGTTTGAACTGCTGGTGTTTCTCTAGGAGCTCAAATAGCACAGGCACATCCTTTGGCACACAGAGCCCCAGGGCCCAGTGCTTTTACACGGACTGAGAAACAGGCAGGGCCCTCCTCCAGGGCAGCCTGTGGATGTGGTGCACACATGCCTGCAGGATGTGACCTGGTCACATACAGATTTAGTCTGCGGCTTTCCACAAGGCAGGACCCTTAGGAGGCATCGCAGGTTTTCGTAACAGGTGCAGTTTCGGTAGGAACCTTCTATTATGAAGAGAAATACTCTTTTTTGTGTGAGAGAGAGAGAGAGCGAGCAAGCAAGCAAGGCACTCAGAGCCTAGCAGCTCTGGATTTCTGGATTGCATTCCTCAGCACAAGAGCTGGCAGCCTGTCAAGGATAGTCTTTAAGTATGCACATATATTTTTGCAAATTGGACACTAAGTGTCTTAGCAGAAACCTGGCACAAATGGGAGATGTTTCCTATCAAAAGTCAACATGCTGCTGATCCAGCTCATCACTGTATCTTGCCCTTAGGGAGTAAACACGTTGAAGTACCTGGCTCACATGAGATGACAGATAAAGGAATGGGGGGTTGGGACCACTACTTGTTGGCTCATGTGCTTCTCAAGCTGCCATGGTTCCTGCACCAGCCCTGCAGCTCACTGTTCACAATACCAGCTTTATCCTCTTTCCCATTCCTGGTTTACCTCCAGTCTCCTGTCCTTGGAGTCCTTTGATATCAGTGTGAATTTTGAAAAATCTTTGTCTGAAACATAATTTAGACTATTCAGAAATTGTGTGACTACAATTGTGTGACTATTTGTCAGATCTATGAATGTGTCTGGGGCTTTGAAAAGAAGTACATATGAAGGAGCGAGGAGGAAGTGTATGAAAATCCTTGACTTGGGTTTAAACAATGATGACTAAGGATTGTCTACGCAGGAGTTTCCTGTGCAGCGAGGTAGGTTTAGAAGTGAAGTGCTTTACTTAGCTTCCACTTCCATCTGCAGTGTCTGGATCTATCCCTCCCACAGGTGTCTGAGGTAGGAGCATAGCTGAGTTTTCCAGGGTGTACACAAAACTGGAAATTCATATTCTTGCTTAGAGGTCTGTATTATTTGTGGTATTGCTGAAAAATCTGTGTTCCTTAGAATATTGGAACAGAGACTGGGAGAGTTCATCTGCAGTGCTTATGGGGTGGTCAGAGACAGGTGGAACATGCCCCTTATCATATGATCCACATATGTATTTACCGTATATCTGTAGAGCTTTGTATTTTAAGAGCATCTTTGCTGCTTGCCATGAGTTACTGGCAGATCTGCAGTGCTTCGAAATACCTGAGATTGTACAGCTAACATGGTACTCTGACAAACATTTCTAATAATTTGTTATAAAAGTCCAAAAAGGACAAAGAACTGCAAAGGTGCATTCAAAATAAGTGAAATTCTGCAGTTCTGGTTGTTGATTTCATAAAAGCCATCTTGATAAGCAGGAAAGTAGAAGGACAACTTTCCAAAGCAGAGGTAGGGTTGTTCCTGGCAGGACCCCTCCTGCTTTGTTGGCTTTCAGGACTGCCCATGGCCTTACCTGCTCTCTGGGCTTTTGAATGTGTTCATGCACTATTGACACAATTTTGTGATAAAAGTGCACTTTCCTCTCAACCCACTGAAACAAAACCCCTTTTTTGTTTTGTTTTCTTGTCAGATTGTCTATGTGACATTCATCTTCCTGGTTGTGACATTAAATGCTGTATTCAGGTATTAGAGAGAGCAGGATAATGTCAAGAGCAGCTATCAGTACTTCAGCTTTCAGAATGTTTTGAGAGTTCTCAGGCAAACTGAATTCAAGGTGTTGGAATGTGAGGACCCTTGTTTTCCTCCCCACACTCATGGTGTCTCTGAGTCTTCCAGAGCACCAGAGCTCATCCTCCTTGAATTCATGGAAGGAAGGTGAGGAGTTGTTTCAGTGCACTTTTCTGGATCCTTGATGCACTTTTGAAGGCTCTTTGATTGCAATGTTATTTCCTCTCAGAGCTGATGTGATTCCCTCTGTGCAAAAATAAAACTTAACAATCTTTTTCCTTTTCAAGAGAAAGGAAGCAATTTTAAAAGATGTATAGCCACACATACCCCCAGCATTTCTAGGCTAAAAAATATATCACATTTAAACTGTTGTGGCTTTGGCTCTGCAGGCTTTCCCACATCTGAACAATGCAGTGTCATGCTCCAAAACTTCATGATTTGTAAGATTCAATGCTAGGTTGGTAACTTATATGTCATATTTTTTGTATATCATCAGAAAGAGAAAATACTTATTTGTCCTCTGATACTGAGAACTGATTAGTAGCCATGTCATATCTGGATTAGAAATATTTTAAATTGTGGCACTCACCAGCATATAAAAAGTATATTAGATTATCTTAGAATGTTTTTATGGCTCCATGTGAGTAATTCGACAGATGGTACAAAGGCACTTGTTTATAATGTTAAAGGAATGTGAAAAATTGTCTTGTTTAAAATAAGAAAGTAAATTCTCAGAAAATTCTACAACAGTTTTACAAGTGTGCTATGTGCTGCATAGATAAAGGAGTGAATGTGAATCCTTAATGCTATGCCTGCCTTAGAAACTCAAGTAAAATCTCACAAAAGTAGTAATGTTGTCCCACATGTATGCTGAGAAAACATTTGCATTCCATGGTTCTGTATCTGTCTTGAAGATCAATGTGCATATGCAGGTACAGGCCGTGTTCAGAGACTACATGAGTTAGGGAAACATCCAGCTGCTGTGAAATCAAGCTAAATTTGCAGCACAAATTAGGTGGAAATTTTCCAGATTTGTATTTAAAACCAGCATACTCAAGAGCTTTGGAACTAAACAAGCCCCATCTGTTTTAAAAATTATACAGCACTATGAACCAGCCCCAGTATACATCAAAATTTGGGATGTTGTATAAGAAACAGCAATTTCTAGGGTAGAAAGAAGATATCAAAAAATTATGTTGTATGTCTCTTCTTGAAGCAGTTGATTAAATGCACTCATTGCCTAAAACAGTATAGTAAGTTTTTCATGTCAATAGTGAACTATTTCCAAGTCTTATTCTCTGATGGAAGTGTTCCATCACACCTTTTGGCTGAGCTGTATTAGCTGGTAGGCCCTGCAGAGCTAGGAGAGGGCTCTCTCTGGCACCAGCCAAGCCATAGTTGGTGTTGAATGGCAATTTCCAGTGATAAGTGTATTTTCCACTGTCTGTGCATCATGTAATTGTTCCTCCTGGGACACATTTGTAGACACAAAGAGGAGAAGGTGGTCAGGAGCAGTCAGCACAGATTGAGGAAACAGGCCTGCCTGACCTGATTGCCTTCAGTGATAAACCAACAGCATTTGTGTGTGGGTGAGGAGCCTGCCTGTCATTTATCTTGATTTCAGCAAGGCTTTCATCAGTCTCCTAGACAGTCCTCTGTGTAGTGTGGGGTATGACATTCTGGATGGACAGGGAACTCAACAGATGGACAGGGAACTCAACAGGTGGACAGAGAACTCAAAGAACCAGATAGCTTGTTGATCCCAGACACACTCATAGGCATATAACAAGTGCAGAACTCCAGCACCTTCTGGGACCTGTCCTGTTTGTGACCTTTACCAGGGGCCTGGAGGAGGGGATGGAGCATGCTTTTGTCAAGTTTTTAGGTAACACCAATTTCCAGGTGTTATCTGTCTGTAGCTTGAGGGCAGACCCACCATTCAGAGGGACCTTGACAGGCTGAAAAGCCAGCAGGAGCCATAGGAAATTCAATAACGATCAGTACAAACACTTCATCTGGGAAGAAAAAGCCCTGTAACAGTAAAGGCTCCAAAAGGCAGAGCCAGATTCTTCACTGAAATTGGTGGAAGAATCAGAGACAGCAGACATAAACTATACAAGAAAGATTCATACTGAGTGTAAGGCAGGATGATGCTCAAGCAGGAGAGCAGGCTGCCAGAAGGGCTGTGAATTTTCCATTCTTGGAAGCTTTTAGAACCTGACTGGACCAAGCTCTGAGCCACCTGGTCTGACCTCAGGCTGGCACTGCTTTGAGCAGCAGGTTGCATATGGAGATTTCCTGGGCTGCCCTCCAACCTGAATTACCCTCTGTGATCCTCTAAGAGTTGAACATTTGGGATTGAATATTTTTTAGGCTTGCAAATGATGTAAACCAGAGGAGGTCTGACCACAGGGGAGTCAGACCTACATATATTAGCCTGGGATTTGGTATTTCAGGTCTCCCAAAGAGTCTGGGACATAACAGGAGATGCAGCTCTGTAGAATGACAAATCTGCTGTATATTTATTGACTGAGTCTAAGAGACCTACTCAACTCTGTTTTCTTTCAAGTATCTCTGCTGGCTCAAACACTGGAATGTGTTACTGTAATAAAGAGCAGAAGAGTGGCCACTCATCTGGGGTTTGCAGGGGGACATTTGTATGTTCATTTTATCCAGGAGACACTTTTGCCTGAATTGATAGTAGATTTGCTGTTCTAGCAAGAGAAGGAAAAAACCAGAAAAGTTGACTCAAAGCTCCTGTAAGCAATTAGTAGTGAGTAGACCAGGCTGTGAACTGAGAGCCCATCAGCTAGTGCCCTGAGTGCCTCTGTGTGAAGCAGTTGACTTCACTCAGAAGGTGTAGTGAGGCCCTGGACAGATGCTTCTCTGCAGGTTCAGCTGAGCAGACAGAAGATGCTACAGATGCAGGTGTTCCTCAGTGCTCCTGTGCCAGAGGCTGCTGGCCCTCCCTCTTGCTAGCAGAAGGGGTTTGCCTGAGCACAGACAGCTTTGGTCAGCCAACATCAGCAGAGCCAGCACAAACTGGCTTTGCGGTGGGTGTGAGCTGGTCCCAGGGGATTGCTGATGTGAATTGGGGAACACTCCCGTGGGCTGCTCAATGTGGCAGATCCCGTGCAGGGGCAGGCACAAGCAGGACCTCGCATGGAGGAGCATCTACCAGAAAAATGAGTGCCGAGGAACAGATGAGCTGTGAATTCACACCCCTCTCACCGCACATTGGCTTTGTCACTTCCAAAGGGTGATTAGGTTGCTGCATCATTGCCAGTGAACGATGGCACCCACCCACCTTTTCTGAAAACTCCCTGTTATGTTGTACACAAGCCTTGATTATCGTTGTCTTCCTCACTGACTCTCAAGAGTATGAATGTTTTACAGAAGCACAGATGTTACCCAGAAAATTCCAAAGCTGTAGAATTGCTTCATACTTATAATGCTTTTAGCTACACTTTGATATTTCCCTGAAGGATGCAATGCCTTCTTACATCTCTTTCTGGACAGAAAGTCCTTTTGTAATGTCCTTATACTGCAGAATTTTGTTTCTTCTTTTATTTTTTTTTTTAATTTAAAAGCTTGTTTTGGGAGTTGTTTCACCTTACACGACAGTCAGTCTCCAGGAATTATTTCACTTTTACATAATGTGCACATCTGTGTTCTGTCTGTGGTGTGAAAACCAGCAGAATGGTGGCTGTTAATAACAACCATATATCCACTGCTTTCCTATTGCTCCTGTGACCCTCCCCAGTCATTGGCAATTCACCATCTTGTAGTAAGTCCTAATGAGCAGTGTGCAGGAGGTTAACTCCTGATGGTTTAGTGTGGCTGTTAAGCGTCCTCACGTCCCCTTCTGTCCTGAAGACTTCTGTGCTCTGGAGGACTGTTGTAGTTCACCTGTCACCGAACTGTGACCACATCTGCAATGGGCATGGCGAGTATTGAACAGGCTCCATTTGATCAAAAATAAGCTCTAAGGGTAGAATCTCTTGGTGGTTATTTGTGGCAGACATTTGCCTGTCCTGCAGTGACATGGGAGAATAGCTCCTTAAATCATATGACTGTCAGCAGCTGCAAACATTTGCAGATGTGGGATCTGTAATCTCTCAGATGACATTGCTGCTTAATCTCTTCTATTTGTGACTACAGTTTTGTTTAAATTTTATTTTTTTTATAGGAGTCACATAAAGACCACTGCAGGAAGATATCACTGTACATTTCTCATTTGAATGGCAGTATATACTGCAGGAATACATGTATATGCCTGGATGTGTGTATCTATACAGACATACACATATATATATATATGTAAATAAAACCACAGGGAGCTCTAATGCAAACATTACCACATACTGTGAAGCTAAATGGAGGCAACAGATACAGAGGCATGGGAAGGAGGTGTTGGGTTTTCAGGTAGTACAATAATGAAAAGTTGATGTGCCTTGGTGTCCTGGTGGTGACACCCATGAGAGCCCAACACATGCCTCAAGGACAACACACCCAGAGAGGTGCAGTCGCTCCCTATTAAAGTGCTCATTGTTTTGGAACCGAGGATTTCCTTTACTGATCAAAGAGCTGCCTTTGATTAATCAGTTTTGAAATGAATGAATTTCTAAGTTCTTATTTTTTGCTTTTCTTAGGGGAAATATTTCAAAAGCCTTTTGATCTTTGATGATAGGCATTTAGTAAAAGGCAGGTACACTTTTACAAAAAGAACCCTGGAAGTCTTGTTGTAAAGGGTAACATATCAAAATCCATTCAGAACATGTTCAGCAGGGCTATTGGCTTCAGCAGCCCCCTGCACACTCACAGAGTTGCTCTTGTGCTCATTCTTTAACAGGATCAACGGTTTTAAAAGGTAAAAATCAGGCTGCTGGTCTGTGAAAAAAAAGGACAATATCTACTGCAAAGGTCAGAAAATATTAATGTGGCATCTTACACTCAGAGAGTACAGGCAGCACAAATCTCTACAAATAGGCATCCTGCTGGTAACCAATTGAAATGTAGGAGGTAGTTAATGTCTTTCAATTGTAAGTGTCATTTGATCCCCAGGGAGATATTTAATGGATGGTATTTTCCTACAGAGACTCCTGTCTTTTCTTTCTGTACTTCATTAGTAATAGTTCAGGGTCCTCATGTTAATAAAAAATGTATGCACTGCTTACCTGATTTTTCACATTTCACACACTGTATTAGGAAAATTGATGTTGTTCCTACAGAATTAAATAGAATACTTTACCTTTAATTATATGGTGTCTTCCTGTCTGCAAGCAGGTTTCCCCCACTACTTATTAACAAGCCAAAGAGAAGGAAAGAACAGAACAGAAAAGATAGCTGTACCTGAACAAAATAATGGCTTTTTGCAAATCAACTTGCTGTGAAAGTTTCCGCCTCCCCATCCAAGCTGTGTGGTCTGGATTGGTCTTGGGGTCCTTCAGAATGCAGGTCCTGTCTGAGGTATCTAAGGGAAATGGATGCCTCACTTCTGCTGTGGAGGTGGACCTGTGATATGAAACACTCATTTACTGAGTATTAGTAATGTTATCCATAAATAGAACCTTGCAGCTGTTTGACAGGGTAGAGCATTGATATCCTACTGCCATTAAAGGGAAAAAAATCACTCTCACTCAAAATTCTGTAAGTAGAGCTACCTGGAGTAATTTCAGATTCAAAACTCAAGCTGTTT
Organism: Nicator chloris; assembly: GCA_013400495.1. Classification (NCBI taxonomy): domain Eukaryota; kingdom Metazoa; phylum Chordata; class Aves; order Passeriformes; family Pycnonotidae; genus Nicator; species Nicator chloris. The sequence goes on from WAAE01153461.1 coordinate 61,143, forward strand.
TCCTCCAAGTGTTCCCCTGGTGGCTCAGGGGTACAATACTGACCCATCCCTCTTCCCCAGGATCAGGGGCTGGCATTCATTTTCTAATATCATCTTGATGACTGCTGTCATGTTTTCACAATGTTTTAACTCAAGCTTACTTTCTGGTAATCTTTATGAACTCCCCAATAAGCAGAAAATTTAGTAACAGGAATATCTTACTTTGATGGACTAAATACAAAAAACCACTCTAACATGCAAATATAGAGCCTCCCAGGAACTGTTCTGTGTTGATGGGGTTCAGTTCAGAAGTGCAACTCTAAGTTTGTGGCTGCAGTGCTCCTGCATGGGGCACTTTCCTGGGATGGCAGAGAACAGGTCATGCTGTCTGTAATAAACCAGTCCCCTGTGACCCATGAAAATACTCTGGATTCATTGCAAGTGAATTCATTGAGGGTGGAAAAAACTGATAGTGGCTAAGAAGTGCTTTTTGCATTAGACATGAGCTGTGCAGGTGCAGGAGCTCACTGCACGTGTTCAATGTGGGCCTGAGCACTGGGCTCTTGTGCTGAAGCCAGGCCGATCCCCTTTCCATCGGGCACTTTCCACCACCACAAGGAGCTGTTACTCCTGTGTTTGCACTTACACATGTGTTTGAGTGCTCTGCTGGAGCAGAATCAAGCGACCAGTTTCAATATTGACTTGTTTTTGTAAAGTTGAGCATGTTGTGTTTTGTTACATAGCTTGCGGTGGTGAGAGAAATCCATTAAACTTGAAGTTAATTAGTATAGGAAGAATGTAATTTATCAGAGATTGCCTGAATGGAAGTAAGGGCATTGCTATTTAATTAGCAAGTGCATTTGGATTTTTAGATTATTTTTTCCTTTTTTATTTTATTCAAAATATTGAAAGTGCTCTGAATATAATGAAAGAAGAATAGATTAAGGACGGGCAACTGAAAAGACATTAAAAACCTTTGGCACAATATTAATTTTTTTTGCTATTAAGTGCATGCTTTTGATCAGATAAGGGAACTTTTATTGCTGTGGTCTATTCTCATTTTGTATCTTAATTATGCCTGAAAAGATTCCTGAAATGACAAAGTCCTAAATTATATTACCACAAAGGAACGATCTTACAGAGTTATTAAACCAGAACGTGCCTGTTGGTTGCTTCTTCTGCTTCCCTGTTTCTGAGACCTTCCACTGAAGTCATGGGCACCTTCAGGTGATTTCCAGAAATGTTTACACTCAGCTGTGTTTTATTCTGTGGCCTGCTTTCTTAGTTTTCCTTAATTTAAGTCCTTGTGGATTGAAACTTCACTAACATCACTACTCCAAATTAAAAAGTGGTGGGACAAAAGGAAATGGCCTCAAGTTGCACCAAAGAAGGTTTTGATTGGATATTAGGGAAAATTTCTTCACCAAAAGGTTGTCAAGCACTGGAACAGGCTGCCCAGGAAGGCAGTGAAGTCACCATCCCTGGAGGGCTTTAAAAGATGTGTGAATGTGGCACTCGGGGATGTGATTCATTGCTGGTCTTGGAGATGACGGGGGCACGGTCGGACTTGATGATCTTGTTTTCAACCTAAGTCATTCTACAATTCACAGCTACTCTCCTCCGTGGAGAGTGAAGCTGCTGCTGCTCACAGGATGCACCTTGTCCCTCCAGCTCGTAATCATGCAACGTGTCCCATTAAGGGATAGTGGGATGGGGCGTTCAAGTGCACTGAATAAAGTAGAGAAATTTCTCTCTGAGGAGCGCACAACATGCTCAGTCCATCCATCCATCCATCCATCCATCCATCCATCCATCCATCCATCCATCCATGATCGCCTCCCAGTGATGGACACAAGACTTGAGCTGTACAGGACAGCATTTCGGCTCAGTGATGACCCCGACCTTCGGGGCCGTGTTCACCCCGAGTGTGGTCTCAGGGCTACACGGGGCGCCAGCTCACCCTCGCCGCTGTTTTTCGGGACGGCGGCTGCCCCTCAGCCCTCCCCGTCCCCATCCCCGTCCCAGTCCCGTCCCCGTCCCCGTCCCCGTCCCCGTCCCCGTCCTCATCCCCGTCCTCATCCCCGTCCCCGTCCCCGTCCCGTCCCTTACCGTGGCGCGGCCGTGGCGCTGAGGCGGCTGAGGGACATCCCCGCGCGGCGGGCGCCCCCTGCCGGCCGGCCCGTGCGCCGCGAGGCCCGGCCTGGGCCCGGAGCCGCCGTGGCTCTGAGGGCCGCAGGAAAGCCCCGAGCCCGCCAGGAGAAATAAACCTCTGATTTCTAATAAACCTCGCCTTTTTAAACCTTCCGGGATAGATAAACCCTCTTACACCGCCTTTCAGTGCTAGCGAGTAATGTGTTGCTTTATTCTTGCTCTAGAGGGGTGTGTGTGTCTGTGTGGCCAACAAAATTTTCCGGCCTCCACACAGGATGCTGATACAAAACTTCTTTGCCTGTTTTTATCTATTTAGCAAAGAGATTAATGTTCACTCATTCCAAACCACACCATTCGTTCATTAATTAGTATTCTAATAATAAATGTCCTCTCTTGCTTATGAATTTCTCACTGTTCCTGCTAATTCGTATTTTTAGTCTTTTTGGTATCTCTTTTCCTCTAACAGGGATTTTCTAACACAAATTACTGAGTCTTTGTTGTCTTCTTCTTTACCTTCTGGTTCCTGAAAAACATCTTTCAGTCCATAAATTCTTCACTTTTTGTATCCAATTTCAACAATACATCACTCGCTTCCAGGCCTTGCTCATTGAAGCATATCAAGTTAGCTTAGCAAACTTTAAGTTTCTGTAATTTTCCCAAGCTGTATTCCCCCAATGCCTTCTTATGCTTAATTTTGCTAAATTTTGGCTAAAAGTGATTTAACACATTGCTTATAATTAATAAACTGGTTATGATTAAATAAAAGCAATTCACTTAATTAAAACCATTAATTAAAAATTAGAAAAGTTATATAANGCCTCCCAGTGATGGACACAAGACTTGAGCTGTACAGGACAGCATTTCGGCTCAGTGATGACCCCGACCTTCGGGGCCGTGTTCACCCCGAGTGTGGTCTCAGGGCTACACGGGGCGCCAGCTCACCCTCGCCGCTGTTTTTCGGGACGGCGGCTGCCCCTCAGCCCTCCCCGTCCCCATCCCCGTCCCAGTCCCGTCCCCGTCCCCGTCCCCGTCCCCGTCCCCGTCCTCATCCCCGTCCTCATCCCCGTCCCCGTCCCCGTCCCGTCCCTTACCGTGGCGCGGCCGTGGCGCTGAGGCGGCTGAGGGACATCCCCGCGCGGCGGGCGCCCCCTGCCGGCCGGCCCGTGCGCCGCGGGGCCCGGCCTGGGCCCGGAGCCGCCGTGGCTCTGAGGGCCGCAGGAAAGCCCCGAGCCCGCCAGGAGAAATAAACCTCTGATTTCTAATAAACCTCGCCTTTTTAAACCTTCCGGGATAGATAAACCCTCTTACACCGCCTTTCAGTGCTAGCGAGTAATGTGTTGCTTTATTCTTGCTCTAGAGGGGTGTGTGTGTCTGTGTGGCCAACAAAATTTTCCGGCCTCCACACAGGATGCTGATACAAAACTTCTTTGCCTGTTTTTATCTATTTAGCAAAGAGATTAATGTTCACTCATTCCAAACCACACAATTCGTTCATTAATTAGTATTCTAATAATAAATGTCCTCTCTTGCTTATGAATTTCTCACTGTTCCTGCTAATTCGTATTTTTAGTCTTTTTGGTATCTCTTTTCCTCTAACAGGGATTTTCTAACACAAATTACTGAGTCTTTGTTGTCTTCTTCTTTACCTTCTGGTTCCTGAAAAACATCTTTCAGTCCATAAATTCTTCACTTTTTGTATCCAATTTCAACAATACATCACTCGCTCCCAGGCCTTGCTCATTGAAGCATATCAAGTTAGCTTAGCAAACTTTAAGTTTCTGTAATTTTCCCAAGCTGTATTCCCCCAATGCCTTCTTATGCTTAATTTTGCTAAATTTTGGCTAAAAGTGATTTAACACATTGCTTATAATTAATAAACTGGTTATGATTAAATAAAAGCAATTCACTTAATTAAAACCATTAATTAAAAATTAGAAAAGTTATATAATTTCCAACAGAAAGACAAGGATTTGGTAGATGGTCATAATCCTTTTAATCTCGATTTTCATGCAGGTATTTGCAGGGGCCTCTGCTCGAGCAAGCTCCATATCTCTGCACGGCTCCCTTCTGCCTCCTGTGAACAGTGATAATATCACTTCCCTGCCTCCCAAGACTGCTGTGAGCAAATGCATTAGAAAATTATTTGGCTAGGCTAGTCTTTCCCTAGTGCTCTGGTATGATTTGCTCCTGTAGTCGTGACAGTCGTACAACTGCAGTATTTTATAAAACACCAGATAAAATCAGGGGATTCTGCCCCTGCCCTGCTCAGGTGAGACCCTACCTGCAGAGTTGCCCCCAGCTCTGGGGGCCCAGCACAGGAAGGACTTGGAGCTGTTGGATGAGTCCAGAGGAGATCACCACAATGATCAGGGGAATGGAGCAACTCTGCTATGAGGAAAGGCTGAGAGAACTGGAATTGTTCAGCCTGGAAAAGGGAAGGCTTTGGGGTAACCTGATTCCCTTATCTGAAGAGAGGTGACAAGAAAGGTGGAGAGAGATGTTTTGCAAAAAGATGTAGTGACAGGACAAGGCAGAATGGCTTCACACTGACAGAGAGGAGGTTTAATTTAGACACCAGAAAAAAATTGTTTACTGTGATGGTATTGAGGCCCTAACACAGGACTCCCAGAGTTGTGTATGCCCCATCCCTGGAAATGCTCAAGACCAGGTTGGATGGGACTTTGAGCAACCTGGTCTAGTGCAACCATGGCAGGGGTGTGGAACAAAATGATCTTTAAGGTCCCTTCCACCCAGGCCATTCTATGATTTCATGAATCCATGATCTGCTGTGTCTGCTCTCTTAGTGCACACTGCTGTAGGAGTTACACATGCTGGTGTTGAGTATACCTGGCTCTGAAAGAAGTTTCTGGAACTTCTACCTTCCCCACTTAAGTGGCTGCAATTTACAAATCCACATTTGTAGTGCACGGTGTGCTGTCAAAGCTGAGATCTGCAGGATCTGAACAATTTTGTGACAGCTGCAGCATGGCATTTCAGTTTCCACGGAAACTGGCACAAAAATCAAGGTGAAGTGTTGGCTGATTATCTAATAATAAAGCTGAGTATTTAAATATGAAGTTCTTCACCTTCCTTTTGCTGAGAAAACTTCTGTTCCTGCAGCACCCAGCAAATGCAATAGAAGCCTCGTGTCTTCAAATTGTGGTCACAGCTTGGGCTGTGTAATCTCCTTTCCAGAGATGAAAGACAAAATTCAGCCTTGACCCATTCAGCCACAGAGCCTTATGCTCTGCTTTTAAGATAAAAGGCTGATTTGTCCCCACAATTACTGCACAAACCAAGACCATTGTTTACATGACAAATTACAGAATAACAGAAGTTCTTTTGCTTTACTGTGTGTTTTTCTACTGTGTATTTACAGAACCTTTCTGTGCTCAGATGCATTTCCTTATAAATAATTCTCATTGCATATACTTTTTATCTGCCCACACTCTTGCTTATCAACTGAATCTAATGGCTCTTTGGCTTTGCACTCACTGGACTCTTGTTTTGAGTCAGTGAGTTTGATCATTTTGCTGAACATTCCTTTTTTCAGGTCATTGATTTCTAAGGTTAACAAAATGAATCCTCCTACTGATCCTTGCTATGTCCCACTAATCTCATTGCTATATCCTGAACTGCTCAATTACCTTTTGTCTTCAATTTCAGATGCATTTATCAAACCCACAGATCAGTCTTTTGTGCAGGAAGTAGTTTCATATTGGATTCAAGAACATATTTGTGTGAATATTTCTCATACTTATATTTCAATTTGCTCAGGTTGTTTAAATTTTCGTGGTTAATTTGCTTCTTGACATACCCTTTTAAGTGTACTTTCTCCACTGCTTATTTTTTTCAGAGATGTCTTTCTTTCTAACCTCTATTCTTTTCTGCTCTTGAAGTGTCTTCCAGTATTTGATAGTGTTGACTTTCTACTTTGCAGCACTTTATCTTTTCTATCCTCCTGAATCATTTGACTCCTTTGCCATCCTTTCTTCAGTCTAGGCAGAGAGCCTATATCCTTCTGAAGGACATTTGCTCTGTTTTTCTCAATAGGAAACTGGGGATTTTCTTATGCCTGTCTTTTGTACCTCTAACTCCATGCCCCACATTTTTTGATGGGGGGTTGATACCTACTTTGCCAGGTTTGGCATGATCAGTTGTATCTTGGTTCAGACATATTGAGGAGAACACAAATGCAAAAACCCAAAACAGCAAAGTTCATGGCCCAACCATGCCATCCTTTGGATCACCTGGGTATTAATTGAAAAGAGGACCAAGCATAAGTCTTATTCCTTTCATATGATCTGTTTCAAACTCAAATTATCCCAGTTTCATGTATCTATAACTGAGTCTGCTCTCACAGATGTTGTCTTTGCTAGAACAATATGGAGAGGAAAGGGCTTTTTACACATTCATTAACATGTCAAGGGGTTGTCTTTAAGTGCATTACAACAGCAAGGGCCACATGTGTTTCATAAATGTAATAAAAGAAGCCCAAACTAAATTCTGGCTGTAGAAACCCCTGTGCAGTCTGTCCCAGGACACTGTCACTCTGAGCTGCATTTTGCATATCAGAATTCTCTTCTTTCCAGTGCCCACAGACCCTGTAGTCTTTTACAAACCACACTGACATCCCAGAACAAGTTACTGCCTTTGACAGTGGCTCAGAGGGCTGGGATCTCAGGAATAAACAATAAAACTGAGGCTCTCAGGCACAGTAGCTTCTTTGCTAAAGAGAGGCACATTCTTTAGCAGTAACTGAATATGGCTGAAGATAAGAGTTTGATACCAAAGCACTGAGAAAGAATACAAAGAGCACCACTCCTGATCAACAAGCTTGCTTAGAAATAACATTTCTTTTTGGAAGAAAAGCTGAAAAAATTCTGCTTTGGAAGGGACTTTTCGACAAAAACTTGGCTTCATAGGATTTGTTATCTTAGATGACCCTATTCTATTTTAAACGTATCAGGTTAATTAAGGGTCATGTAATTTCTTTCACAGAAGAACTGAAGCTCTGGGCTCCTCTGAGGAAGCATAGAAGTTGAACATGTGAGATGAGTACCCCAAAAACCTCACGGTAAATCCCTTCACATTCAGACAATTACCTTCCAATCTTTTGAGAAACTATGAAAAACCCTAAGCCCACAATACCCATATGCTGGAAGCAGAGGTGGGGAGGGTGTGTCACATTTAAAAAAAGAAGTGGACACAAAGGCAGTTCTGTTTAAAAGCCTTCAGGGTACTCTGAAATGCCAGCAGGCAAAGCCTGGTTGTGCAGGAACTTGATAGTAGATGATAGTCTGCAACAGGTATGGAGTTTATACAACCTTGAATATTGATTAGGAATTTCAATTAAATATGTTTTGCTGAACAGTTTCAGCTACTGGTTGTTGAACTTTTTGGAAGAGGACCTTTGATGGTTAATTGGGGAGCAATATGAGATAAAAAAGAAGCATGAATAGCCTAAAAAAAAAGATATTTATACAGATTAGAGTGGTGTTCTGTTTTAGAAAGTGGTGGACATGTGGAGGTTTCTGCTGGACCAAATACTGCTAGCAGGTGAGTGTGTCACCACCACTGCAGTCTGACAGAAGTCCATTAACTTAAAAAGGGATCTTTTAGGGGAGCAAAAAGGACAGCATAATTAGGTAGTCTGGTTCATTGGAAACACCTCTGTTTTCAACCTGGACACATCAGTTCCTTGATAGAAGAAATACACATTCAACAGTATTTTGGGTAACTTCCATTTCCAGTAATATTGTTGTACATAGGAAAGGAGGTATGTTTGTCTTAGGCATTTTCTTCTTTGAAAGAGACAGCAGAAGGAACAGAGAAATTACAAGAGGTAGTGAATTTAGCAAACCTGCACATAAAACAATCTTTCATAAGAATAAAATGCTGCATTTACAGCTGTAAATGTACACACCCATATAAGTTAAAAATACAAAGCTACTTTTACCGTGTTTCTGGTTCTTTTTAAGTTCAAGGAATGAAGTACTCAAGTGCTGGACTTAAAGTGGTGAACCTCATTGCATTGGCAAAACCAAACCTTTCATGCAGCACCAGGCTTTTGACTTAGCCTACGTGAGAAAGTTAGACAGTTAGTGCAACCAAAGTGGAATTGTGTTCTTCACAGTGTGTACATTTTGACTGGCTTGTAAAGTGAATGTAGAAGTTCATGACTCTCCCAGGCAGCTTCTTTTGATGGTTGAAGAAAACATGATCTGCAACATACTGGGCCACAGCCTGACTTGGAATGATTAGACCGGTGTTCATCAGACAGTGGAGAGAAGTCAAAGTCAGCTACCTGGAAAAGGAACAGCAGGAAGATCATTTTTAGTTCAGTTCCCACTGGCTCAAGTCCAGCAAGAACACATTGGGCTACAAATGGCACTTGGTCCTCAAACATTTTCACTCAGTCACTAACTTCAAATAGACTTCTGATTTATACCTGCTGTGCACATGGCTTATAGACAGTGTCTCTAGAGGCATATAATTTATATTGTGGCAGACTGTAAAGGGTATTAGGTTCTTTCCAAAGTACCATGAAAGCTACTTTTGATTTAAGAACTCATGCTTATTGCAAACACCTTTTGTAACAAGTGAAAGTATATTAGAGATGGAAGGGAGCTGGGGAGATGGAGGCCACATACAAGGGGTAGGTAACAATTTAGGGCTGCTTTAGGTAACATACCCCTCCTTTTTTCTTATCCTGTATCCTCTTGCACTGTCTCCTTGCTTTCTTTCATGTAACTACTCTGAGGTAGATCCTCTGGAATGGATACTTCAACACAAGCATCTGCTTGGGAATATTAACAAACTGCCCATTATTATTATGGCAATTTAGAGTTCTCTGCAACAAGCCAGAAGCATGGCTGTTTCTTCATTTGCCTACACTGCTTGGATTTTTTGGTGGAACAGATCACATATACCAGGGAAATTCTCCCTCCCACTTTGTTTGTCTGGGAATTAAAAAACCTTTCATATCAGATATCTTTCATGGCTGAAAGCTACCTAATTACTATCCCAGCTCAAAGTAAGAGTAACAGAATACCTCCACGAGATCTTTTTGTTGTGTGTTACTTCGAAAAGTCGTGTACAGCACTAATATCAGCATCACTGAAACCAGAGCAGTGCAGAGCAGGACAAAGAAAGCTGGGTGGATTCCTAGGAAAAAGCACAAGGACATACACCTGGAGTGACACAATACCCCAGAAAAAGGCAACAGTGAGAAGGAAACAATGAAGAAATTTTAGGAGTATTTTTAGAAAAAAGAAGGAATGTGTGTAAGAAGGAATAAACTTTTCAGCCATGATCGCTCCAGGAGTTTCCAAAATCTCAGGAGTGGGAGAGGGGTTTGTAAGTGTCTTTCCCTTTATGCCCTCTTTTCTCTTGAAGAGCCTAAAAACCTCCACCCTGTTACATATATTAGCCCCTGACTCCCCAGGGTGTTTGTGGTACCCCAAGAGGATGGGAAGCACTCTCACCTCCACAGCAGCTAAGAGTCTCCAGCACAGAGGATTCAGCCCTGGATGCACACCAGTGCCTTCTGGAGTGAGCTGCCCTGTGTGTACACAGCTGCCTCACAGTGACACGGTGTGACCAGCCTGTGTCACAGCCTGGCTGTGCCCTGTCCTCTTCACTTGGCCACCCAGCTGCTCTCCCACATGGTTTAGGGACCCAAGAGGGGCTTGTGTGACCATGCATGGGGGAGCCAGTGGGGTCACTGGCAGGAAGGACAGAGACTTGTAATGAAATGGAGGCCTAGAAAAATCTACCCTCAAAAATCCATAACTAAACTAAGCAAAAAGAATTGAGACTGCTTAATTAAGGTAGTGTTACAGACACATATGTTTGCCTAGTTATCCTCTCTGACTACAAAAGCTGGACTACTTAAACAGAAATATATTTAAGTAATACAGCCTTCTCAGTGTACTTAGCTTCAAGACACTCTTGGGACTAAGGGTTCGGCAGAACACAAGAAACTCAGAGCAATTACAGCAGGCACATTATAAATTCTCATTTCCCTTTTTATTTGTCTCCTTTTAGGGATCTACACCACATCCTGAAACCTCATCTACAGACTGGTTAATCCAGCTATGTCCCTAACCTGTTTGGGACTCTCCGTGCTGCTCAGCCTCCCTGGCCCTCACCTGCTGGCCGCACTTTGATCCCGTGGTACGTCTGCAGCATCGTCACGCCCTTCTCCACCCTGACACTGAGGCAATACTGTCCCGCGTCTCTGAAGGTGTGGCTGAGATTGTAGCAGGAGCCACTGATCTCCACCAGATGGCATTTGTCACCTTCAAGTGGAATGCACTCGGATTTTATAAGCCAGCATAATGCCAGTGGTGGGCTGAAACGACAAGAGCAAAAAGGCAAAATTAAAAAAGGTGAAAACTGCAAAAATTTCAGCAAAGAGCTTGGTTAAAATAGCAGAATAATTTTGAAACTAATGAAGTTAATCTAAATACAAATAAAGAAATAATAACGACACTTTTTTTTTGTTTATAGCATTTGGCAAATGGAAAAGTTTTTGCGATGCTTCCATAAAGGTAGGTCTTTCAGCTGAGAGATGAATTCCTGCAAGGGTCATCAGCAGGCCAGTGTGTAGAAAACTCCTTAGTCCTTCTCCAACAAAGATAAAAGGAATCTTTTTTCCCTGCACGTCCAAGGGAAGGTAGTTTTTTCCTGTCCTTCTCACAGAGAAATCACTGTCTGTACCACTGAAGCGTATCCAGGACTGTCTTAATTAAAAAAAAAAACCACTAATAAAACTGGAAAGAATATAAGATGAGCTCTGTACAAAGGACTAATAGCTGGAAAATGTAAGTAAATTTCAAGGATCACAGCATTCCCTTACATTAACAAAAGGGGTTTTATTTGCTATCAAGTAATTTCGTACAGCCTACTTCATGGCCATGTGGCTTCTCACCACATCTAATTGAAGCCTTTTATTTACCTTTCCAGATCCCTGTTTCAGCTGACTCTGCTTGAACTCACCTTATGCACTATAGACTTTGATTCTGACAACAGACAGAGCTTTTCTTTACCCCATTTTATTAGTATTTTGTTTCTTATCTCTTTACAACATTCTTTGCTAAAGAAAGCACCATGTTTATGTGTTTAGCTCATTTTCTAGCTTTGTTTTTGATAACCCATCTCTTTGTCACTTTGTCTCTTTGTCATCTCTATCTTAATATCCTCTTGCATCAGCCTCAGTCCTGTGACCAGGAGGTCACCAAGCCTGCTCTTAGTGATCTCAGGTTTGCCTGTCATAGTTTTTGGCCTGTCACCTTTGCTGGGATGCCATCTCCAGTTCGCATTCCTGCCAACGTGTCTTTCACTTTCTGAATGCAAACTGTGCTGCTTTGTCTGTAGGGACTGTTCGTGCCTTTGGTCAATGACTCTGTTTGGGTGCTGCTCCCTCCAAAACTCCATTGTGTTCTAATACTGCAACTTGAGCAAGCTCGTGCTAGGATTGAGATGCTCACAACTCTGTTATTTTTCTATGATCCTTGCTGCATGGGGCTTTTATGCCTTATTCATCTTGTGGCAATCTGAACTTTGCCAGAATTACTCCCCAAAGCTATTAATCCCCTATCCCAGTCAAGCTTTGCTGCTATGCAACAGACTTGGAATATATCTCAATAGCAGGGAAATTGGTGAAGGAGAAAAGTTCAGAAAGAAGTTTTCAGATGTATTTTTCCCCAGTATTTTTCTAGCTACTTTTTTTTTTTTTTTTTTAAATATTCCCTTTGCAAAGATTAGAACAACAACAACAACTTTTGCTTTACATAGGAGGATTCTACTTTTCTGTAAAGATGCAGGGTCTTTCAGGCTCTTAGAGCTCATGGCATTTCAAGTCAGGAAAAGGTAATATTTAACTGTATTTTTGGGGGGGAAGGAGGTGGTTTTGGTTTTTTTAAATAATTGTTCTCTGGGGTTCAACTGACTATTTTTAGGAAACACTGGGGAAAAACATTTCAAGAGACAATTTTGGACAGGAAAGAAGTTGTGTTTGCTACTTACGTGCCATTGATATGAAGAGATAAATTCAAGTTTTCCATTACATGAGTCTCTCTGGAGCCCACTATGTTAATACTTTTAACAGCATCTGGGAAGAAATGAAAAGCCAGCATGTCACACTCCACAGGTAAACTTGAGTCTCACTGGTTCCCCAGTGAAGGTTTGTTTCCACTGACTGGCAGATTTGAGCTTCATCAGTCACACAAATAATACTATTTGTCTCACACCCCAAAAGGAAACCTACCACTAGAGATGTAAGTTTTCTGACTTTTTGTCTCATTGCTTTTTAATACGTATAATCAACTTTATTAATTCTTCACATTTTTAATTCTGTGTTTATTTACTCCTGAAGGTGATCACATCAACTAGACTTTCCTAATGCTTGATTTAACTAATTTATTGTTTAGAGATAGCTGGTGTAAATTGAACAAACAAGTCCACCATAAGTTACCATAAATACTTTATTGTTTGACTCGTATGTGAGGCTTTTACAAAAGACAGTAAAATTGTCTGTAGATTAAAAAGAAACTGAGGATTTTATCTGTTTCCACCCATTTTTCTGTCCCAGAAGAGCACAAATTCAATTCTGCAATAGAAACACTTCACTGAATGGTGTTGGCCAGTCATTGCACATGAAACAATGTTGAAGTTGTGTTACCGTGTTAAAGCTAGATTGTATCTGTACATACTAGATTCTGTTCGTACGTATAGGTCTAGCTCTGCACTGAAAGTGCAGAATGTTTCATAATTACCCAAGAGCTCCAGAGCTGTGGTAAAATCCCCAGTTTTCTGCATAATTTCTCTTTCGTGTATGATGCTTCCAATTTGCTCCCATTCAGCTATGACCTTCAGATGGACTGTGCGATTCCCCATGGAGGAGCAGTTGCAGTAGACAAAGGGTTCCTTGGTAATTTGATAAACTCTGTGTGCAACAGGAAAAGATTTAGAATAAAAATTGCCTTTTATCAAGTGCTTGCATATTTCTGGTTTAAAAAAGGACAAGCTCTAATATATTTTCTTTACAGACAGTGCTTCAGTGGCTGTGATTCTAATTCTATTTTATGTCCATTTAAATGAGGATTTATGTCTGTGGTATTACCTGTAGAACTACAATTAGTACAAGATCTAGAGTAAATAGCCACTAAATATTTTTAATTAAAGAAACTAAAGATAATGCTAAAAGAATTCACAAAATTGAATAGGAATAGTCAGTAAATTATGAAAACAACTTTTATAGCGGGCAGACTATTAGCTAACTGATTTAATTGGGATTTTTCCCTAGATGAACATCTGAGACAGAGCCATCTTGAACACTCATTAATGCAAACAAAGTAACCACACCTACCCATCTCCAAAATCCCAGTTGTAGACAAATGATGCTGACTTGAAGTAATGACTTGGGTCATGAAGAGAGAAAGAAATTCGGGTCATTGTGTCCATGGAGGAACTAGAGCCATGTGTGGTAACTCTGCTGTCTTCTATCTGGGCAATGGTGAGGTTCCCTGTGATAAATTCTGCAGAATAAAAAGGGGGAAGAATAATGACAACGTATGTGACAGAAGAATGACAGCATGCTTCCACAGCATGCTCTGTGTATGTATCAAAACATTCTCTCTGATGTAAATTTTTCTGTGTCCTGGTCCAAGTAGTTAAGTGTATTTTGTATCCCAGTGTTGTATCATATGTGTGAATGAGGCAGTGAAATTAAAACATTTATTTAGGGTTATACAGTGGGTCATGATAAAACATCCAATAGAACTAAGAGAAATACTCCTGGACTGATTGAGCTGAATATAAACTTTTGCTATTGATTTAAAAATAACTGGTATTAATACCAAGCATCTAGATTCAGAATCAGGCCAGTACACATACTCATCATGTTTGGGATGGTCGTTTTTGTTTGTTCTGCTGGGTTTTTTAATGTCGCTTTTTTCCCTCTTAGTTTTAGCTGTTTCTACAGAAATTAAGGTTTGACTACTGTGAATAATGGATGTGCTATATATTGTGAATACAGAAAGGGGGGAATGTTTTTGTCTATGAGAGGTTCTACGTTGGAAAATGAGTAGCAAGGACTGATCTAAAAAAATCCTCTCTAACCATGAATAAAGAGGTATTATGATGAGACTCTTATCAGCTTGTCATAAAATTAATGGGCTATTGATTACCAGTAACAGAGTCCTATCCTGTTATTCATTAAATCTGTTTAAAAGCTTTCTTGGTGATGCACAAATAATAATTGCAATTACTGCTGGAATGGGGCTGTAAATCCCTGTATCCGAGATTAGGTTAACCATAGCACACCAGTGGTTAACTTGTAAAAAATAAAAGCATATTTATGGTTATGAATATTCCCAGAAAACTGAAATTGCATTTAACAACATTTAGAAACGCAGCCATGACCTTGCATCCAACTTCAGTACACTCAGACAGAGTTTTAAAAGAAAATGTAGCACTCTGCTGTGCTGATGGCCTAAGATTTGCTGTGTCATGCAACAGGGAAAAGCAGCAGATTGTCACTGCTGATAGTCGTCCTAACTTTAGGTCTAGAAATGCTGAGAGGCAGTAGAAGAAGCATTGTTGTAGGAATCTGGGTATCATTGGCCCATGCTGATGTGGGAACTGCAGCTGCTGAAGCATCTGGTTTCTAGTTCAGTTTCTCTAAGTGACAGAGGCAGGAAAACACGGGCAGCATTACACTTTCTTCCTGGATGTAGAGAGACTGGAGTGTGGCTATAACGGTTCTAATTTCACCATGCTCCCCAAACCCACCTGCAGCCACAGGGCTACAGATCAAACTCTGTTGTCAGAAGCTGTATTTACACTGGCTTTCTTCCTGATGCTGGCAAGGGCATATATACTGAGTTCCTGGAGAGGTCCTGGTTGTAAAGCCATTTTACCCATTTTACCTGTAATCTGAAGCATGGTGATGTTTCTTACAACCGGCCGACACAACCAACAGTTTTTGTGAGTCACCCAGACAGACACAGGGAAAGTGCCAGGAAATTCACCAGTCACATTAATTACGGAATTTAATCGCTGCTCGGATTTCTCTATCAGAATCAGAGGAGCATAAATCCAGTTAAAGTGATACAAGTTTGATGTGTCATTTTCGTTCTTCATTCTTAGCCTGGCCTGAACAGTAGCTTGGGCTCCTGTTGTGATGGGACCATTGTTGGTTATTTCCAGACTATATAACTCTGTGGAAATCAGAAGAAAAGGAGTAAACCAAACCTTGTTGTATGGCATTTAAAATTTCATTTATTTATTTTTACATTTTAGCTAGTCAGCTCTAGTTATATGACTCACAATGACACTCATCCCAGCAAAGACTTTACCACCATAATTTTTTACTCTTTAAATATCTGGAACAGAAACTGTGTCATGTGTATATGAGTTCAAATAAATAGCAGTAAACAACATGTCAGACTGGGTCCTAGATATGTTCATGGTAGAAGACAAGTCTAGAACATCACAAAAGCTTTGATGAGGTTTTACACCCAGAGCTGGGTGCTGGCTATAGGTTCATTGTCACTAATGATCTAACATGATCACTAGATTTCCAGCTACTGGAAGAGGCTCAGCTCTAATCTTTGCCCTAAAAAATGTAAACTTTCAAGCTCAGGTGAAATTTCATTCACTAGATTGCTTTGCCAGGTCTGTTGAAAATTTCTCTAACTTTCCTTGTAAGTAAACATAAAAAAACTCAGTAAAAACATTTCCTGTGCTATGGTCCACATTAAATTTCCTTTTCCAGGGAAGGACCAAAAATCCCTATGAAAGTTGTACCATACTCTAGTGGCAGATCAGTTGCTGTCCAGAGGGACCTGGACAAGCTCAAAAAGTGGGCCCATGGAAACCTCGTGGTATTGAACAAGGCAGAGCGCAAGGTGCTGTCTCTGGATTGGGGCAGCCCCTGGTATTCAGTAGAGGCTGGGGGATGAAGGGATAGAGAAGGACTTGGGGATACCAGTGGATGAAAATCTGGACTCGAGCCAACAATGTGCACCCAAGAAAGATATGAGGCTGCATAAAAATCAGCCAGCAGGTTGAGGGAGGTGATGTTTCACAATGAGAGTGGTGAAACATCGGCACGGGTTGCCCAGTATAAACATTCAAGGTCAGGCTGGATTAGGCTCTGAGCTACCTGATGTAGTTGAAGATGTCTCTGCTTGTAGCAGGGGGTTGAACTAGATGACCTTTAAAGGTCCCTTCCAACCCAAACCATGCTATGATTCTACGAAACATCAAGGCATGAGAGGTGCAGGACCTGTGATTCTGAACCAGCTCTGCTGCTCTGAATGACTCACCATTATCTTCTCTGTCATGTTTACTCAAATTACTTCAGATCTTGCAACTACTGCAATAGGCAGTGCTGAGTTTTGTAGAAAGGATACATTAAATTTTTCAAAAAATAGCAGTGCAGCAGCATTAGAGGATGTGCATGTGTTAAACAACAAAATCAACCCCCAAACCCCACAACAAAAGGAAATGCAAAATAGCTTTGAATTGGGACAGAGCTGGGAACAGGATCTGGTTGCTTGCCTCCAACATGAAGCATGTTCCCTTCCCTGTATCAGGGCTCTGCCTAGCTCTCCTCTCATCAGCCGTGCTGGGCAGAGCAGCAGAGCTAGGGGGTTCTAATGCAGGTGCCTTTCCCTTACCCACTCTTTCAGCAGCCACCAAACTGCTAACAGGGACCTGAATCTCTGACCTTTAGGAACTGCATTTCTCACTCATCCATGATCTCTAATATGAAGGGAGCACTGGGGCCAGCTAACTCCTGTGCTGGCTTTTCTGCTGCACCCATCAGCTTGGGATGGGGTGAAAGAGATGGCATTTGTTCATGCATTTTATTTTACAGATCACAGGTGCTGAACAATTCTGGAGGCAGAAGACCTATGAGAAATGAACTGCAGCACTACTGCCTGAGAAAGAACTCCACTGTTCCCATTCCACAGCACAGGAAATGGCCCTGAGTTCAGTTTTTTAAGTTAAAAAAGAAATGCTTGTGATTTGATGAAACCTGGCAGAGGGAGGTTTCATGTCTCTAGAAGATTCAGGCTATGCTCCACTTGGTTTTAGCAGGATTCAGGGGAAAAAATAGCAGACTACCTCATGCTTATCTAGCACTTCTCCTTGGAGGTTATCACGGTGCTTTACAAATCAGGGCCATACCAGCCCAACAGCTGCAGCTGGAGGTTCACTGGCTAACCCAAGGTCACCCAGGGAGTGATCGGCACAGCGAGACACTCCAACCAGTTCAGGGATTTCTCCTGCCTTTCCGACCTCTCTCTGCAGGATGGAGCTCTGTGAGTCCCACAGCGAGAGACAGCAGCTGCCCAGGTGCCTTGTGACCCGGGGCGCGGGGTCAGCGGAGGAAGAAGTGCAGCTTTTGGGTCAGAAGTGCAAAGCAGAACCCCAGCTGCCCGGGATGCTCCACCTTCACTGCAGGCACCAAGATCGCAGCGCCTGAGAATAAAGTCTTGGGTGGTGGGAGCGTACCCAGAGCTGCTTCCATCCCTTGTCACATCTATCAGGCCCGGGCAGGGAACCACCCCTACCCGTGATGCAGCTCACTCCTGAGGTCTGAGCCCTCGCCCCCCGCACCCCTCACCCGCTCCCTGGCGGCGATGCCAGCGCAGACCGGCGGCCCCTTACCTGCGGCCGGGGAGCGACCGTGGCCGAGCTGCAGCAGCAGCAGCGCGCAGAACAGCCGCCGCATGCTGGGGGCCGCGGCTCGGTGCCGCCGGCGCCGGGACTGGGGCCGGCTCTCGAGGCGGGACCGGGTCCGGGCGCGCTGGGGCCGCGCTGTCCCCGCGGCACTGCGGCGGCTGTGTCCGCGCCCCCGGGACGCTCCCCCGCGGCAGCGCCCAGCCCGCCTCTCCCGGGGGCAGATCCTGCGGGATCGCGCTGCCAGCGCGACCGGGCTGCAAAGCCGCCGGCGGTTTGAACCAACAGTCAATAAAAACCGCAAATGCCTCGCATCTGCCGAGGGCGTGGGGGCACCCCGGAGCGTTTGGGAAGGGGTTTGTGCTGCGCTGGGGTTGCGACAAGCACATATAAAGTATTTCTGCGGTGGCGCGGGGATGCCTCTGCCGGGGGCAGTTCGGCTGCTGTTACCGGTCCCGCAGCGCTCCGAACGGCCTGTAACGGGTGCGCTGCTGGAGAGCAGCGAGAGCAAAAGCGCCGGAATGTGGCTTTCTGGTGTTGTTTTTTTGTCGTTTTATTTTGTGTTTTCCTGTTTTGCTTTGTATATTTTGGTTTTAATTCGTTTACTTTTACTCTATTTATTTTCTTAAACTCAACATTCGAAGCCCTTTCTCACTCCTGGCTGCCGTTCTGTTTCTTGTGGCGGACCAGTCTCTCTGCGCGCTTCGCTTCCGGTGGTGCCGCCGCTCCCCCGGGGCACTGGAGGGGCGCGGTGGGCCCTGCGCTGGCCGGAGGCACCGGCTGCGGCCGCCTCTGCCCCGGTAACTCCTCGCCCGCTGTTACCGGCGGCCGCGGCGCCAGCGGAGCCTCCGGGGACGCGGGGACGGGCGGGGCTCGCCTCAGGCAGCGGCCGCCGGCAGCGCCGGCCGGGGCGAGACCGCCCTGGCGGGGCGGGTCAGGGCGGGGCCGTGCGAGGGTCGCGGGGCCGGCGAAGGGAGCGGGCGGTGCCGCGGAGCCGAGCGCCCGCCTCCGCCCAAGGAGAGGCACGGGAGGGAGCACCGGGAGGAGGCGGCCGGAACTGAACTCGGGCGCTTCCGTCGCGCCCATGCGCTGCCGGCGGCCTCCAGGAGCAACAAAGGAGGGAGACGGGGGGCCGCGGCCGGGCGGTCCCGTGGAGCCGCGGGGTGAGGAGCGCGGCGGCGGCGCCCCGGTGGGGCCCGGGCCTGGGCGGGGGGCNGCGGCTGTGTCCGCGCCCCCGGGACGCTCCCCCGCGGCAGCGCCCAGCCCGCCTCTCCCGGGGGCAGATCCTGCGGGATCGCGCTGCCAGCGCGACCGGGCTGCAAAGCCGCCGGCGGTTTGAACCAACAGTCAATAAAAACCGCAAATGCCTCGCATCTGCCGAGGGCGTGGGGGCACCCCGGAGCGTTTGGGAAGGGGTTTGTGCTGCGCTGGGGTTGCGACAAGCACATATAAAGTATTTCTGCGGTGGCGCGGGGATGCCTCTGCCGGGGGCAGTTCGGCTGCTGTTACCGGTCCCGCAGCGCTCCGAACGGCCTGTAACGGGTGCGCTGCTGGAGAGCAGCGAGAGCAAAAGCGCCGGAATGTGGCTTTCTGGTGTTGTTTTTTTGTCGTTTTATTTTGTGTTTTCCTGTTTTGCTTTGTATATTTTGGTTTTAATTCGTTTACTTTTACTCTATTTATTTTCTTAAACTCAACATTCGAAGCCCTTTCTCACTCCTGGCTGCCGTTCTGTTTCTTGTGGCGGACCAGTCTCTCTGCGCGCTTCGCTTCCGGTGGTGCCGCCGCTCCCCCGGGGCACTGGAGGGGCGCGGTGGGCCCTGCGCTGGCCGGAGGCACCGGCTGCGGCCGCCTCTGCCCCGGTAACTCCTCGCCCGCTGTTACCGGCGGCCGCGGCGCCAGCGGAGCCTCCGGGGACGCGGGGACGGGCGGGGCTCGCCTCAGGCAGCGGCCGCCGGCAGCGCCGGCCGGGGCGAGACCGCCCTGGCGGGGCGGGTCAGGGCGGGGCCGTGCGAGGGTCGCGGGGCCGGCGAAGGGAGCGGGCGGTGCCGCGGAGCCGAGCGCCCGCCTCCGCCCGAGGAGAGGCACGGGAGGGAGCACCGGGAGGAGGCGGCCGGAACTGAACTCGGGCGCTTCCGTCGCGCCCATGCGCTGCCGGCGGCCTCCAGGAGCAACAAAGGAGGGAGACGGGGGGCCGCGGCCGGGCGGTCCCGTGGAGCCGCGGGGTGAGGAGCGCGGCGGCGGCGCCCCGGTGGGGCCCGGGCCTGGGCGGGGGGAGGCGGGACCGGCGCGCCGCGGGCAGGAGGGAGCGGCCGGAGCCCCGCCGGAGGCCTGGGGCCGAGCACGGCACCGGGAGGGCTGAGGGACGGGGGGGAAGCGCCGCTGCGGCCGCTCACGGTGCCCGTGTTCGCAGGGCGGAGATGGGCTCGGCGTGATGGCGCCCTGGCAGCGCGGAGCGACCCAGGCGAGCAGCGCTGCGGCGGGGAAGGTGAGGGGCGCGGGGTCCCGGGCCGGCTCGGCCGGACCTGGCCGGGAGCAAAACTGACGGGAAAGCCCCAGGGGAGGAGGGAGGTTGCCGGTCTCTCAAGCTAGATGTGATTTTAGGCTTCTTTACGAGCGAGACACGCAGCTTGCGGCGGCAGGATAGCTGCTGGCGTCCCTGGGAGTGAGTCCCGCAGGGCTGTGTCCGAGGGTAGCTGTAAGTTTGGGATCAGGCTGGGGCGGAAGGCAGCGTGACAGGTGTGCGGTGTCGGGAGCATCCCTGAGCCTGGAGCCTGCTGCTGGGAGAGAGGAAACCGGGCAAACCACGTGAATGTTTGTGCTGTGAAGAGCTCAATAACTCTTTTTATCTATTAGTGCAGTCCTGTCACAGTGAGTGCTGTACATGCTTGGTGTTGTATTTGTAAAGCCTAAGTAAATGTTCCAGTTGTGGTTTTTGGAAAAGGCGGTCCTCTTCAATATGTCCGAAGAACGGATGTAGGTGATGGGTTAGCTGCTGTTAACAAGCAATGTAAAGTAACAAATACTTCTGTGTTCTTTTCTAGGTGTGTTGATCTTGATTTTATGTACTGAAAGCTGATCTTTCCTCCTCCAAGATGGCATTTGTTTCAGCACAAGGGCCTACGGTGGTGGACCAAACCACTTTGATGAAAAAATACCTTCAGTTTGTGGCTGCTCTTACAGATGTCAATACACGTAAGAGACTTTTTTTCTCATTGCAAGTTGCAGCTCTTCAGTAGTTTGTATCACAAGTGCTGCAGACTTGTTCAGACGGTTGATAAATGAGACAGTGAAATCTGTCAAGTTCACTTTGAAAATTGAGTTTTGATTTTTGAAGAAGCAAAATGATGAGAAACACTTGCATGAGCCGAAGTGAGTGAGCTGTGTGTGTGTGCAGTTGTGTGGTGGTTGGTTGAGAGAGCTGTGTGCCTTATAATTGGGCAGTGATGGCTAAACTGATAAGATCTGATTGCTTCTTTGATCAATGAGCCTGCTGTTTTCCTTCATGACCCGGTTTTACACTCACAGTTTTTTTTGCTTGAATTTTCATTTTTAGCTGATGAAACCAAATTGAAAATGATGCAAGAAGTCAGTGAGAATTTTGAGGTAAATAAAAAGATAACAACCCCAAGCAACAAAACCCCAACAAAAACCACCTAACTTTCTGCAATGGCAGCCTTTCTTGTGCTTAATGTATATTATTTAAATTTCTGATGTTATGCAGTTAAAATATTAATAGCAGCGTCCTGTGACTTATGATTTATATGGTTGCAAGTCATTGATTTTAGGTTTGTATTTAGGAATTAACCAGGTTGTTGAAGAATTACATTTGGACTTAGAGAGCTTTCATTGCCAAATCTTTATTCATTAAGCATTTAAATAAAAGTGATGTAAGAGACTTTTCTTCTGTTTTTTGAATGCTATGAAATGTCTGTATTTAAAGCTTTCTTTTATTTAGTTCAAATGTGTATTGTACCCTTGTGAAACAGAGGCCCTTCTGATTCCTCTAAGTATTCCATGGTGTGGAAGTGAGAGGGGAGTTGTCAGATGCAGAATCTGACATCAGGAGTGGAGATGTCTCCAGTGACATCTTTTGCGTGATGCTGGACCATCATTTTAGATGAGCAACAGAGAAAATGTGAAACACAAGTTAACTCAGCCTTGTGTTAGCAGAAATTATACTTTAGTTGAATACTTAGTTGTTATATGCCTGTTCTAGAAACTAAAGTTATAGAAAGTTATATATATAGAAGTTATAGAAAACTAAAAATCATTCTTGTGGAGTTTATCTGCTTAAGCTATTTCTGAAACAAATTTATCTGAATAAAAGAATAGTTTTAACTGCGTAGTCTGGTCATCTGTTTAGAATCTGAAGACTTAATTGAGTCTCTTTGGTCTTCCCTTCAGTAGGGAAGAACTTGTTTAGTATTTGTTTTGCTAATGATCTCTTGGAACTCACTTGGTTCTGTAGTGTGTCAGCAGATACTTAGTCACTGAATCTATTCAAAATTTGCTGAAAATGTTTAATAGTGGCTTTGAATGTAACTGAATATAATCTGTGTAATGTCTATTTTATAACTCCTGTTTTCTGTTCTTAATTAGAATGTGACATCATCCCCTCAGTATTCCACGTTCCTGGAGCACATCATCCCTCGCTTTCTCACCTTTCTACAGGATGGGGAAGTTCAGTTTCTGCAGGAGAAGCCAGCACAGGTAAACCTTGTGGAGCATCCCCTGCCTTTTTGGTGTGAAGTCCTTGATTAACCTAATTAACTGATTTAAGACTTGTTAAAAATAGATCTGTCATTTGGAGTGGAACTGAAAAAGTCCTGTTTCTAAATAAGTTACTTATAAACTTTGCTAATCTGGGCTTCTGTGAAAAAGGAGGAAAAGTAGGTGCAATAGAACTGGCTTTCTTACTGACATATTAGTGTTACAAATTACTGACTTTGCTGAAGGTTAAGAACAAAAGGCAAAAGTTGAATCTTTGTCATTAAATACTTAAAATTGAATTCCTTAAAAGAAATCTGATTTTTCAATTGTAAATTTGTTAATTTTGCCTCATTCACATAGGTGGGTAGTAGGCAGGGTTATGTCTTTGTGAATAGGCCAATGTCTACATGAAATAAAATGGCTTTTTTTTCCTCTTTCAACATGCAGGATTATTAAGCTGAAAAAGATACTGCAACCAATTGTTGGGTTTTGTAGGCTTTAGAAAAAGTTCTGTCATACCATTCTTTTTCCTTTTTTATTTTTTACAGCAACTCCGGAAGCTTGTGCTTGAAATAATTCACAGAATACCAACAAATGAACATCTTCGTCTTCATACCAAAAATATCCTGTCTGTGATGTTCAGATTTCTAGAGGTATTTTTACTTCTTCTCAAAACTCTTTGAAATTTTCAGAAATATTTTCCTCTACTTTCTTTATCTCCAAAATTTACTGGGGGTAGGATTTTCAATTGCTGTGCTGCTGGAGGAGGACCTTCTATTTAAGCTTCACTCATGCCCTCTCTTATGACCTACAGGTTTTCTGCATGTTCTCTTCTGCCCTTTAGAAACTTGGATTTTACAAATGCAGGGAACTGTTCTCATGCTGGGCAAGACTTTCTGGCAGATAGCTTATTCTTGGGAGTTTGTTTTCTGTCTTGAATTCACAACACTGTCATTTGAAGCTGACATGGGGGTCTGGTAGGGGCAATGGGAGCAGATCTGATGGTGCAGAGTGGTTGAAATGTCTGGGTTTTGTTCCCCCAGGGGTGGATTTAATTTAAGCCATACTCTAGGACTACAGGGTATCCAAGGAAAGGCATCTTGCTCATGCAAATCCATATTAATGGGGCACTTTAGATTGTTGAGAAGAGTATACTTTTACAGGATTTTGAAGTACCCACTGAGTAGTTGAAGAATTCGGGGGTGGGCTCACTAAAAAGTGGTTTGTTTTTTTTTTTCCAGACAGAGAATGAAAAAAATGTACTGATTTGTTTAAGAATAATAATTGAATTGCACAAACAGTTCCGACCAGCAATCACTCAAGAAGTAAGTCATAACTCTTGTTACATGGTATAAGACTTGCTGCCCTGCTCTTCAGAATTGCTGTTTTGCTCAAGTGGGTTGATTGGTTTGTTTTGCTGTTGTCCTCTTACATTGCCTGACCTGTTGTGGTAACCATATGTTTATTTTTTTCCCTTTTTTTTAATCCTGAAGTAATTTTTAATAGAGGATTGCATAATGCTAACACTTCTGGGGAAAAAACCCAAACTGTTAAAGCTTAGTTGTACTTGGTTTAAATGTTTATGGACAATATGATCAGTCTAAGGAATAAAATTCCCACACAAAGGAAGAGAATTGATGCCTTTTCAGTTTGTGAAGGAAAATCCTGAAAAAGGAATTTACTCTGATTGACTTCCCCTTGCCTCCCCTCTTCTCTCCTGTGACTCATCAAGGGGAATTTGGAAGTTTGCATTGTTATTCTCTTGAGTTTAGCCTTGACTTTCTCTTGGGAAAACTTAGTTGTTTCATATCTATTATACCTAACAATACTGTTTTGGAACTATGTAGAGATGATAGGTAGGTCAAATTCTTTCCAAGTGAAATTTGCATTAATACTGACAGAGCAGAAGGAGGTAGGAGAACACTTTCAGATTATTTTCAGTTATCATGAAAAATATACTGTACTGGTGAGTAGAGTTTTTATGTATTTGTACTGCTAATACAGAGATTCTAAAATTGTGGGTTTTAAATGATTTTTAAAAAATTTCTTTATGGTAACTGACCATCACTTCTTCCTTCCTAGATTCATCATTTTTTGGACTTTGTGAAACAGATTTACAAGGAACTTCCGAAAGTAGTGGTAAGCTTTTTATTTCCCTAATTGCCCTTGCTACGGTCAGAAAACTAGTTTTTATTTCTTAATTTTATCACTAAAAGATACTGACATAATTATTTTGCATCTAGTGATACAAAGTAAACATAGTTTTAGTGAATCTATTTATCAAAACTATGTCTAAAAATGGAGACATTTAGATGTTGATTTGGAAAACCACCTGTTTCTGGCACAGTTACTGGTAGGAGAAAATTGAGGCGAGCTGGAGTTGTGAAGCAGGGTGAGGTTAGGTGCAGTTGTCTGCTTGTACCCAAATGTGGCTGTTTTTGAGGGAAGGGTGGGGTGCAGAATGGAGGTTGGGTCCGATCCTGCCTGATACAAAGTAACTCCTGGGATGTTGTCCTTCAGCAGAGGAACTACCATGGCTGGGGGAGCT
Source organism: Nicator chloris (assembly GCA_013400495.1). Classification (NCBI taxonomy): domain Eukaryota; kingdom Metazoa; phylum Chordata; class Aves; order Passeriformes; family Pycnonotidae; genus Nicator; species Nicator chloris. Next base: position 86,230 of record WAAE01153461.1, read on the forward strand.
TTTCTGCTTTTCTCTCCAGTGGGAAAGGTTGTAGGGTGTGTCTGGGCCAGGCAGATGCTGCAGTGCAAACATGGAGTGCAGAGAGGAGAAAACTGCACTGGGGCAAAATTATCTGCAGGAGTTCTGAGGAGATGGGTGGCCTTTTGACTATTACTGGCATTATGATATTTTTCTTTTGCTCTTTGCTTGTAGAATCGGTATTTTGAGAACCCTCAGGTGATTCCAGAGAATACTGTTCCCACTCCTGAAATGGTTGGCATGATTACAACCATTGTGGTGAAAGTGAACCCTGAGCGAGAGGACAGTGAAACGAGGACAGTGAGTGTTCTGACTGCTCTTAACTAGGGGACTGTCTGTAGCACAGCATCATAAGGCCAGGCAAAAAATAACAGACTGTCTTTTTGCTTGTTTTTCTTATCAAAACTTTTCTGTAGAAGCTGATTGAAACTTTCCGAGTATTTTCTATGCAGCTGTAATTACGGGATTTTTGTTTAATGTAATACTCAATGCTTTTGTGTTTTTTAAATGTTATTATTGTTAAATATAGTGCTACTAAAATGGGCAGTTTCTGTAAAACTGTTTTACATACTCTTTTGAATTAATAATTAGAGTGTTTATAAAACATATATTCTTTCTTGCAGCATTCAATAATTCCCAGAGGCTCTTTATCGCTAAAGGTCTTGGCTGAGCTACCTATTATTGTTGTTCTCATGTATCAGGTTAGTACACTTCAGTATTTTGCATGTAAATACTTCATTACTGAATGGCTCTTGTAACTTCTGTTGGCTAACATATTAGTAAAAATGAATGTGATATACTTTTGAAATTAAAATATCATCTAAAAATAAGCTGGTGAGATGTCATAATTTTTTTCTGATTAGCTCTCCAGTAATTTGACTGCAAGTGTGACTTGTGAATTTCTCTAATAATACTTTTTTTTTTAAGCTCTACAAACTGAACATTCATAATGTAGTAGCTGAATTTGTGCCCTTGATTATGAACACTATTATAATACAAGTTTCTGCTCAAGCAAGGTAAGAGCATTTAACAGTATTTTGATGATATTTGAGATAATCTGCTTAAACCTGTCATTCAGTATTGCTCAAAATATTTTTGTTTTCTGTCTTTTGGTAGAAGATTCTTCTGATTTTTGATTCTAGTCTTACTGCTTTTAATCTCAAAAGTAGCAACAATTATTTGACTAAAAATTACCAAGGTTCTGTAGGTGAAGTTATTGGCATTATATGTCATTAGTAAAGTCTGTAGTTGTGCAGAAGATCCCAGTTTATTATTTGATAATGAGTTTTTTTTTAAATAGGGTTTCTGACAAAAATCCACATTGTCACAGACAGTGATGAAGACCCTGGGAGTGTGGACACTTGCTGTTGTTTAATCTTTGCCATACCATCAATGATAGATTTGTGCTCTTCCAAGCTTACAGGAAGCCTTGGGATGTTGCAGGGATAGACACTGCTTTTCCTGCCTCAGAGAGGGATGTTTCTGAAGAGCAGCAAGTGGTTCTGGTCAGGGCAGTGGGAGCAAGATCTCTGCCTTTCCCTGTCTGCCTGGATGACCTGATTAAGTGGTTGAAGCTTGAGAGAGACAGACAAGTCTGTGGGAGGGAGTATTGCTTGGAGAAAAATTGGCCCCAGTTAGAGCAACTGAGCCAAATGTGTGCTGCTTTGTATTGGCTTGGCTTTCTTTAGAAGGGTGCTGCTGGGAATTTGAATGGCAGAGGGCTTGTTGAAAATGGGCTCTTCCAGAGAGATTGTATTCTTTTAAGAACAAAAGCTTTACTACAAGATGATGTAATTTGAAACTTCGCTGAATTTTCTGAGTGAAGGTACTAAAGGACAGGAACAAATTGTAACCACTGTTTGATTTAATTTCAGACAACATAAACTTTATAACAAGGAGTTGTATGCTGATTTTATCGCTGCTCAGATTAAAACATTGTCTTTCTTGGCTTACATCATCAGAATTTACCAGGTGGGATGAATTTTTATTACTTTGGTACTTGATGCATCAGGTTTCTCGTTGCTTTATGGCAGACAAGTGACCTGCACACCTGCAGTGCATCAGGGGTTGAAGATGGGAGCATTTGTGTAGAATATGTGCAGGTGGAGCTGTTCTTGGTTATCCTTTCAAAAGTATCCTCATGTGAATACAAAAAATATGCCATTCCCCCTCCCTGGGAATTCATGGATTGACTACTGTATTTTAGTTTTAGGATTAGATTTTGGAACAGAAACCAGTGCATTTTAATGGAGTGCTGTTTTGCAAATGTAACACAAACCTTAAGAATAGAAGGTTGTAGTAGTTGTACCCATGTTATTCTTTCTTTGTTGCAGGAATTAGTGGCTAAATATTCTCAGCAAATGGTAAAAGGAATGTTGCAGCTGCTCTCCAATTGTCCAGCTGAAACTGCACACCTCAGGAAGGAACTCTTGATTGCTGCTAAGCACATCCTGACAACAGACCTGAGGAGCCGTATGTAGCACTTTTTATAAGTGTGCCTGTAGACTGGAAAGACTCCTGCTATTTCTGTCAGTTTAAGAGGCATATTACTTATTTATATTGGACTATCACAAATAGGCCAAATAGGATTGTTGTTTGCAGGGTTGCCCAACTTGACATTTCCAGTAACTCAATGGTTATAGACAAAAAGATTTTCAAAGTTATAAATAACCTGAGTGTTTTTTCTCTTTGCAAATATGATTGGCTTTGTCTGGGTACTGCAGTGTTACTCAAGGGGCAAGTGTCAGTGGAGTAGACAATCACAAGAGATTGTTTGAAAATTTCCCTGTAAATAGCACTGCCTTTTATAAGCTTCAGCTCAGAAACTGAGGATAAAATCACTTTCTAACTTCAGGTTTAAATACCGAAGTTAAGTGGTTTAATGCTTAACTATCTTATTTTGATTATTTCCTTTGCCAATTGTTGTGTATTGCTTTTTCATTTTTCTGTTTTTTAAATTCTAGAATTTATTCCATGCATGGACAAGCTGTTTGATGAATCTATACTGATTGGCTCTGGATACACTGCCCGGGAGACGCTGAGGTATGAGAAAGTTTAGAGTAACTATCTGAGTGCCTGCCAGGGCTGCTTCCTTTGAAAATTATTGACATTTACAGCAGCTTCTCTATAGGGTCCTAAATCTTTGCTTCAATTAACTAATTTTACTAGATTGTTTTATTGGCAGAGCTTCTGGTACTGTAATGGTGGCTTTTGTTTAACACTTTGATGGCACAGCATGGTAATGTGAGTGTAGGACAAAATAAGAAAAATGGGTGAATGAAGATGATTTCCATTTTTTGAATTGTGGAGGACAGCCAAAACAGAGAAACCGACTCAGTATCTGCCCAATATTTCATGAAACACCCTAAATCTTACGTCCAGTGTAAATCTGAATAAAATTTAAACTGTTTTGTCAATGACTACTTTAAAACTTACTTGTTTGCAATTGAAAAAGTAAATGGAGAGACTACCTAACTTTCTGTGTCTTCAATAGTCTAAATTTTAGGTGAGCTTCCTGACCAAATTAGTATCTGAACTAGGAGAATTTCTTCATTTTGTTTAAGTATCACGTGTAACTTATTGACGACATGTATTAGCTTTAGAAGTATTTGCTCTGCTCGATTCTTTACCTGGTATTTGAAATGAAATGGTTTTTAAAATTTACCAGTTTTATAACTTCTTTTGAAATCATGAATCATTTATGATTAATTATGAAACAAGTCAGCACTGCTCAAAATATGGCTAACATTCATGTACATGAAAATATGTGGTGGGATGTTCTGCAGTGAAGGAAGAAAGATCAGAGAGGCAGTACCAGAGTTGTGGGATAGATTGATGCATCATTGGTTAGATTGCACAGGTTAAAATTCCCTCAGGTAACCAAAAAAGCCTTGTGAACTCTGGATTTGCATGTGAAAATAGAAAACTTACATTGAGAAATTTGGAAGTATCTCCAGACAGTCATTATTTGTTTACTGAACAAGTTAACAGCATTTTTGGTTGTGCTCAGTGTGTTTTCCTCATTCCTTCTTTTGGCTGCAGACCCCTTGCATACAGCACCCTGGCAGACCTGGTACATCACGTCCGGCAGCATTTGCCTCTCAATGACCTCTCCCTGGCTGTCCAGCTGTTTGCCAAGAACATTGATGATGAATCCTTGCCAAGCAGTATCCAGACCATGTCTTGCAAGCTTCTGCTAAATTTGGTAGACTGTATCCGGTCTAAAAGTGAACAGGAAAATGGAAATGGTAGAGACATCCTTATGAGAATGCTGGAGGTATTGATTTGTTTAAAGCATTTGATAATTGCTTGGTTATCCTGTTTTGTAGTATGCTGTCAATCACATTTTTCTTTCTCCTTTCTTCAGAAATGAGAATATGTAGGAACAGCCTGTGTACTGTATTTCACTTCAGTGCTTCAGAGAAGGGCTCTTTAAAATGCAGCTGGGATGATATCTCAAGTATAGTGGAGATGCCTTGTCAGCTCAGTTTCATTCAGTTGCTAGTTTCAAAGCAGGAAATTGAATGCCTGCTTTGAGCAGCTTGGATTCTTCCAAATAATTTTATTTTAAATTTTAGTTATAATCATTTTTCCTTGTGTTAAGAGTATGCAGGAATTTTATTTTTTCATGCCTTTTGGTTATGGGTGTGCGTTTTGGTGTGGGTTCTTTTTTAAGCCCTCAAAGAGGATCTTTGCACAGCTCCTTAGCATGGCACAATACAATCTGTACAATTAGAGCTATCTATTCTTTGAAGACCTAATGATCCTTTTTAAGGATCTTTATATGGCTGGTTTTTTTGTACTTTTGAAAATCAAGGATGCACTTGTTATTTGAAGAAGGCAAACTGATTTATTGATTAACTTGAAAATGTTTGCTGTCATTTGAATGACTTCAAAAATAGCTGTAAGTTTTATTGATCTCAGTATGCTGATTTGAAATATTAGTACTATTAAATTTAGGATGATTTTTGAAGAAGAAACTCACTTTGTTTTTCTTTCCCCCCCCACCCCTGCTCTTTGATCTGCCTCTCCTCCTTTGCCTTAGGTGTTTGTCCTGAAGTTCCACACCATAGCACGCTACCAGCTGTCTGTCATTTTCAAGAAGTGCAAGCCCCAGTCCGAGCTCGGGGCAGCTGAAGCTGCCTTACCTGGAGTGCCCACAGCAGCAAATGCAGCCCCTGTTCCTGTCCCATCTCCTGCCCCAGCCACTCCCCTGGCCCCTGCACCAGTACCTGTGTTTGAAAAACAAGGGGAGAAAGAAAAAGAAGATAAGCAGACGTTTCAGGTCACGGATTGCCGGAGCTTAGTGAAAACTTTGGTCTGTGGGGTCAAGACGATCACGTGGGGCATCACATCATGCAAAGCTCCTGGTGGTAAAGCTGCATATTTAATTGCATTTATCTCTCATAATTCTACAGAAAAAAAGCCTCTCTAGAATGAAAGCAAATAGTATTTTTAATGCTCAACTATCTTATTCTTCTTTCAGAAGCACAATTCATTCCTAATAAGCAGTTGCAACCTAAGGAGACTCAAATCTATATAAAACTGGTAAAATATGCAATGCAAGCGTTAGATATTTATCAGGTATGTAACCTGCCCACATAGCACTTCTATTTATACAGTTACTGTATGTTACATCTTTTAATAAGGATTTATTTGCTAGCTAAAACACAGATTACACATATAGTATATTTTCACTAAGTCTTTAATTGGGACCACAACTATTGAGAAGTGCTCAACGTGAAGAATTAATTTCAAAAGTGAATTTCAACGTACGTACTATTTGCAAGCAACAGATTAATTTCTGAACAGCCATTTTTGTCTGTTCATGCAGGCAGGTCAGACTGGAAATGATTGTCTGTCCTGTAGTGATTTAAATCTTTCCTTGAAAGAGATAGTTTAGGTAACAGTTGAAGCATTCACACGTCTGTGTTCATCTTCTGTAGTTGCACAAAGTACTAATGAAATGTAAATGTGTTTGTTTGGGTATCAAGTAATTGACAAATACACTGACATCTCCTGCTGTTGTCTTGCTCCATTTCGAACTTCCTGGTTTTAAAATCTGTTCTGAAAATACTCAATTTTAGTATTTTTCTCATGGTTGGCTCTTGTGTCCAACTTCTAGCTCTGTAGGGTTTGCATGTAAAACTCATAAAATCACAGTTTCTTTCAAAAGCTATTTTAACAATAATGGGGAATAAGCTACTCAAATTCTGTAACCAATGTGTGTGTTTTCTCAATTGCTGTAGGTACAAATAGCAGGAAATGGACAGACATATGTTCGAGTAGCAAACTGTCAGACAGTCAGGATGAAAGAGGAAAAGGAAGTTCTGGAGCATTTTGCTGGTGTATTCACAATGATGAACCCTTTAACTTTTAAAGAAATATTTCAAACTACTGTTCCTTACATGGTGGAGAGGATCTCTAAAAACTATGCTCTTCAGGTATGTTATTGTTTGCTTAAAATTAAATTGATAATGAACAGCATGTAGGAAAGAGCTTATGCCTTGAGGTACACAGGGCTGATGTGGAATTATAAATAATAATATTGAAATTAGCATGTGAGATTTGAAGCAGTCTATATAAAGAATAGTCTAAGAAAATAATTTAAAGTTGGATTTTCAAAAAAACCTTACCTAGGTGATGCAATACATGAAACATGAACATGCAAAACATGAACACTTCAGATTAGAAGACATGAATGGACTTCATTCTTCTAAAGGACTGAACATTACGGACTTGTTTTGTTCAGGTTGTTGTGCTGATGTTCTACTGTTTTACAGAATGCAAATCCTATAATATCCATTTAAAATGTAACCTAAGACTTCAACATAAAGCTACGTACGTGGTTGTTTTCCACCAAGGACAAAGAGAATCACTTGGGCAGCAGTGGAGATGGGGAAAGAAATTAGTCTTAGTTTTTGTTTTTTTTAATGGCTAGCGCATTTATCCTTTTGTTCTTTTTATTACAGCAGTAAGAAGTTCTTTGTGGTTTCCTTTTATAGATTGTTGCTAATTCTTTCTTGGCAAACCCTACTACCTCTGCTCTCTTTGCAACAATTTTGGTGGAATATCTTCTGGATCGTCTGCCAGAAATGGGCTCTAATGTGGAACTCTCCAATCTGTATCTCAAGCTGTTCAAGTTAGTCTTTGGCTCAGTTTCACTATTTGCAGCTGAAAATGAACAAATGCTGAAGGTAAAAGTCATTCGTATTAAAAATAAGTCTGCTTAAAAAAAACACTCTTAAGAGTTTTGCACAGTCTAACATTTGAGTCACTTAATGTTTGAAGCACTATTTGTGACACATCTCCATTTCTTTCCAAATTCCAAGTACATTGTCTTGTTTATAAGAGATGGTTTCTGTGAATATTTTCTTCATATTTGAAACTATGAAATGATGTACTAATTCTGAGTATAAATGGCTGATCCGTGACTGTGGTCTGTGATTGCCATAAGGCCATGTAACTTCATGGTCAGGACATGCATAAATTCTTGGATATTTTCTCCCTTTGTTTCTGTATTAATGTAAGAGTTTTGCTTGGATTGAAAGCAAACGCTTTTTTGTGTGTTGGTGAATCTTGTTCACTCATGTCAGTGACATTTACCTCTTGAGTTAGATTTTTCTATGCTCTTGGGAAGTCTGGGCTTAAGGAATGCTGGTTTTTCTACTGACAACATATTGTGTATTCCAAGGTTCTATTTATGTTGATTAGATTGTCTTATTATTCAGTGAATCTAGAAATGCTGAGCTTGTAGCAAGAGTGCACTTTTGTCATAAAAGCAGCAGCTGCCTGTATCTAGAAAAGACTTATGGAAATTAATGGAACACTGATTGTTCTCTCATAATTTCTCTTTGTTTTTCTTCCTTGTACTTAGTACCAAACAAAATTTCTGATACAGGTAACTGTGTAGAACAGCGGGGGGGATTATCAATTCCCCAGAATCTTTGAAAATTAACAGTAATATGAAGCAATATTAATATAATCTTGCTTTAATTCTTGCAGTTGGTCATCAAAATCAAGGTTGTTTGGATTTTATAAAATGGAGATGAAGTTGAAAGAGTGTAATTTACTACCTTCACAGTTTCATGCTTCTGTTACTTTTTTTCTCTTTCTGTAGGATGGATGATAGGGGCCTTGGCCAGACAATTTAATTAAATGATGAAGGCTGGTTTCAGCATTTGCATAGCAATGTAGAAAGCTTTTTAGATGTTAATAATATCCAGACACATTACTGTTTGTCTCTGGTCTGTGAGAATACTGGTATTTATCAACTGTTTTTGATGAATCTTGCAAGGTGTTCATGTCCTCTGCTCTAGAAAGGCCACCAGTTCCATAGCCTTTTTTTACTTGAGAGAGTTTGCTTTCAAAATGACATCTTATTATTCACAGAAATTAAGAACTAGCAATGAAATTAGATCAGGGATAAATTAATATTAAGTGTCCTCTCTTGTCATTCTGACACCTCTGATTTCTGCTCCGCATTCCCAGGTACTTGAGAGGGAATATTTTATCATTGTGTCAGATTTGCAGAATCTCATGCTAAACTCTTGTACAGTACAATGATGATGATAAAATTGGTATTTTATTAATCTTCAAGCTTTATTTTCTTTATAGCCACATCTGCACAAGATTGTGAACAGCTCTATGGAACTTGCACAGACTGCCAAAGAGCCCTATAACTATTTCCTGCTGCTCAGAGCACTGTTCAGATCTATTGGAGGAGGCAGTCATGATCTGTTATACCAAGAATTCTTGCCCCTGTTACCAAACTTACTGCAAGGTAGAACAATACCTTCTTTCCTTGCCCCAGCTTCTGTTTTTTTTATGTGAATAGCAGTGATAAAGTTATGTTATATAGTTAAAAACCCTTAAAACTAAAGCCCTACCCCTAATAAGTAGCTTCTGATTCTGATGTTAGTGAAAGATTTAAATACCTTGAATGTGCTTATTTTTGTTTACTATCAGCTGCTTCAGGCTCCATAGTTTTGGCTGCTTCACAATTTCTGCTGCTTGTTTTTCTTCTCTCTTCATTGTGGGATTTTTGGGGTTTTCTTGTTTGTTTCTTTTACTTGTTTGGGGTTTTTTTGCAATGGGCAACTGTTGGCATAAAGCATTTGAAGGATGAGTGAGCAGGTGAAGCAACGTTGCCAGGCCATCACTGATTTTGTGGGGAGAACACGGCAGTGTTCTCTGGTTGTTCTGCAGTTGAGGGCATTTGTGTGCACCTGCAAGGGTAAATAGAAATTCAAGTAGTGCCAGACTGCAAAAAGAAATGGAAATAACAATCAGTTTGATTAATTGAGCATTTATGCTTGCAAGGACTGTGTTCCAGAAATACTGAGGATGAGCAAGGAAATGTGGAGAGCTACTTAAACCTAAGGACAAGCTAATCAGAACTGTTCCAGGACTATGGACTGGTCCAGTCCTAGAGCTATAGGGACAGTTTTTGTTGTAGTTAGCAAATTTATATGTTATCAATAAATCATGTAAAATTCATGTCAGTAGATTTATGGAATATGTGAAATCTTTATGGGGAGAAAAATCACTTGGGGAATGTGCTTAGTCTGTATGGGGCAATTAATGTCCTTGAACTCACTGAATGTTTCTTTTCAGGATTCAAAATATTTTAAAACCAGTTTTTCTGTGTGGGTTTATTTTTTATTGTTACAAGGCTGTGGTTTGAGTCAAATTATCTTTTTCTCTTTTTTTATCTACTGTATTTAAATGCTGCCTTATTGAGTCTAATATTAAGCTTTAAAATATGCATAGATGCTTTTTCTTCTCTATGTGTGCACATAAAAAAGCATTCACTGTGTGACATCCTTAGATGTAAGTTAGAATAATGAATGGTATTAATATTTTGTAAATCCACTATTTACAGAGCCGTAAGCTCTACAGTTTAAAAATGACAGGTTTTCTGAATTTAGGAAATAGCAATTTTTAACAGTAAGCTGTGGACTGTCTTTTTCCAGTGAGTGTATAACTTCTCCGTGATTTTCAGGACTTAATATGTTACAAAGTGGCCTTCACAAACAGCACATGAAAGACTTGTTTGTAGAGCTCTGCCTCACTGTGCCCGTTCGTCTGAGCTCGCTGCTGCCTTATCTGCCAATGCTGATGGACCCCTTGGTGTCAGCTCTCAATGGATCCCAGACCCTGGTTAGCCAGGGCTTAAGAACTCTGGAATTGTGTGTGGATAACTTGCAGCCAGACTTTCTGTATGACCACATTCAGCCAGTTCGAGCCGAGCTCATGCAGGTAAGTGTGTTGTTTCCTGTTAGACCACAAGAGGTCGTTGATTTGCTGAGTATTATCAGAAATGTGTGTGAAGCTTTGGTTGCAAAAACTTGAAATATCTGTCATGAGTTACTAGTCTGATATGGGTGTAGAAGGATAGTTGGTGTTGTGCTGTTAAGCTGAAAACTCTGAAAATTTAGAATTATTTCTCCTATATACTTGGTTAAATGCTTATATTCTATTTACTTTATTTGCTTTTATATTTCAAAACTAGCTCTGAGCTTAATTCAGTTCTGCCTTAACTGGCCTGCTTTTTAATGAACAATGCTGTTTAATATTCATCGTAAACATGAAACTACATTCCTGGATAGCAAAGATTTGTAGCTGATGACAGTACTCTAATCTAAAACTGCATTTAGGACAATGTTGTTACAAAGCACTTGTGCTATTGTGAACTGAGACTGCTTATACTCAACCGTGGTAAGGAACTTATGCAGGGTCAGTTACCCAAACACGAGAACAAAGTGTTTTCCTTGACTTTTTTTTACATTACAACTTGAAAAGTGTTGAAGTAAGACTGTTTTTTTCTTACATTACAATGTGAGCAATGTTGAAGTAAGCCTGGCCTGCCCATGTGCCTTTTAACCCCCAGGCTTTGTGGCGAACCCTGCGCAATCCTGCTGACAGCATCTCCCACGTGGCTTATCGTGTGCTTGGGAAGTTTGGTGGAAGTAACAGGAAGATGTTGAAGGAATCACAGAAACTACAATATGTGGTCACAGAAATCCAAGGACCCAGTATTACAATTGAGTTTTCAGACTGTAAAGCATCCATTCAGCTCCCAATGGAAAAGGTAAGGGTTTAAGATGCTTTCTATGCTGAGAAACCAACTTTAAAAATATCTGTCTGGAAGTTCTTTCTTGATTTCTTCAAAAAGCTGTGTAAGATTTCACTCCCAAAATGATAGATTTAGGCATGTTGTATTGCTCTTATGAAGTGATAGGATAGGGAGCTAAACTGGCCAAATACATGTTTTCACAGAATGGGTAAGGTTGGAACTTCTGGTGTATTGCTTAGGTTAGGAGCAGGAATCTCATCTAACAGTCCCTATTTGCTTTTTGAACTGTACAAAAAACTTACTGTAGAAATTCTTCAGTGGTGATTATTCTCATGAGTCCAGTGATTTGGTTTTGTTTGTTGTCTCTAGAAACACTCTGTACTGTACTGGCTTTCATCTGGCAGTCACGGTGTATCACAAGTGCTTAGTTCTCACTAATTACAGCAATCTAATCTCTGAGAGTGAAGCTGGATTCTGAGATAATTTGGTCTGTAGAGTTTTAATACTTACCTTTTCAATTAGACTTTCATAAGTAGATATGATCTGAATGTAGTAAGCAATTTTCTTCACAGGCAGCTGGCTCTCTGGCTCCATCCAGCCAACAGGCTTAAAAATAGCTTGGAAAAGCGATTCTTAAAATGTACATTTACTGATTTCTCCACTGTACTGAAGCTGATGAATATGTGTAAATACTGTAGTTGCTGCCATTTATCTGTCCTGCTAGGTTTAATTCAAGCTAAGGATTCCAAATCCATTTCCAAAGGATTTTAGCATCTAATATTGATATGGAGCAATCTTCAGCTGCTTGGTGTTGACCAAGAAAGCGTTACCTGCTGAACACTTTGTATCCATGAAAAGGAAATGTCAAAGTACAAAGAAAAAAAAAGTGGAATAAATTGAAAACAAGAAATCCTTGTTTTCTTTTAGTGCTCTAGTAGACTTTTGTGGTCTGTTCAAAATTAGTTTTTCTTTTCATTGAGATACTATGATAAAAACTTGGAATGACAATTAGTTAAGTGGAAATACCAGGGAAGAAAAATGCCCACTTGGTAGCAGGGGCTTTTTCTGCACAAACTTCTTAAGCATGGATGATTAGATTTTACTTGCAATTGATAATTCTTTTTTTCATGCATTCCAGAACATTTTTTACAAGTTTTTTTTTTTTTTTACTTAATGCCCATCTCATTTATCTTCCTTTCTTTTGTGGGAGAAGGATAGAAATTAGACAGTTGTGCTTTTATGTATTTTTATCTCTGTGTGTATATATATATATACACACAAAATAGAAATTTCCCGAAGAGACATACTCCCCTTTTTAATCATCTTTATATCATAAAAGATTGATTTGAATTATTCTCAAATGTATTCAATCTTGCAAAGGAAGAGTACTATTTCCATTAAATAACTGATGTTTAGAAGTTGCTTACAGGGACATTTCATCATGCATGGAAAGGTACCATTTATATGTGGGTATAAATGCATTGTATTCATACAGTGTAAAGGGATTGGACACAGCAATTATTGCTGAAGGGAAGGCAAGGAAAATTTCTTTTTAGGGAAGGAGAGAGACACAGTGAGGGTTTACCTCACTCATAACTTGAAATGCTTTCTGACCATGGAGGTAAATGGATCTGCCATAAACTTAGCACGTACAAAAGGACAGAAAGTACCATACTGCTTTCAAGCCACGCTCTCAGGTTCTCTCTGCATTTCTTAACTTGGGCACTCCAAACTGTTCATACTTCAAAAGTTACTTTAATATATATTAACGATACCATTCCCTTGATTAATGACTGTATGGTGAATGCCAAGAGCAGGAAGTGTCTGGGTTCTCTCTTGTTCCATTCTAGGCAATCGAGACGGCCCTGGACTGTCTGAAGAGCGCCAACACGGAGCCCTATTACCGCAGGCAGGCGTGGGAGGTCATCAAGTGCTTCCTGGTGGCCATGATGAGCCTGGATGATAACAAACATGCATTGTACCAGCTTCTTGCACATCCCAAGTATGACAATTCTTTAAATGTAAATGTGGATGTAAATTTTATGGCGTCTTTGGAGCCACCCAATGATTAGTCTGTGCAATTCATGGGGTTTTTGCCTGCCGGTGAAAAGGAATTTTGTTAGCATGTTTTTTAATGCCAGTGACATGTTAATGTTTCATAATTTTCTTCCCCTAATTACAGTCTGGTGTATAATCTATTACATATGATCAATATGAATAATTTTAGTTTCATATAATTAAATAATTGGGATATTCTGGTGCTTAATTGTATTTTCAAGATTAATTTAAAATGTGAAATTTTGTATGTACATCTAAGCTTTTGCTAAAGTGAAAGAGAAAATTCACTTTCATTTAGTGACTAAGCTATGGTATAGTCACACACAACCTCTGTTTGTCTTGGTGTGGGAGCCTTTTGTTGAAGCTTTTCTTACATGTTTTGCAATTTTAGTCATTGCTATTTCGCAAGTTTATTGCTTTTAGACAACTTTAACACCTTTGCCCAAAAAGTGCGGGCTGACTCTGACTCTTGCAGTGTAGTAAGTATAGCTAAAGAGCATAGTAGCTTTCACAGTCTGGGCTTGTTAGACCTGACGTAAATATAGCTTTGCGATGAATAAGTTTTGTTGGGCAGTGATTTGATAAATAATGTTCCAATTGTTCAAGATTAAAATCAAATGTCATTTTAAAAAAGGGAAAAATGTCAAAATATTGAAAGTGACATTCTGTAATTGAGTTGCAGTGTGATGCCCATATACCTATTATTGTATATACGTGGCTTCTTCTGAACCTCTAGGTTTAAATGTTCCTGATGAAATTGAGCTATCCATCATGCTGGAGACCAGTGGCTGACAAAATTGATATGGGCTGAGCAGACTGGTCTAGCTCTATTAAAATGAGGGGAAAACAGGGGGTGGAGAAGGAGTTAGATATCGAGAGCAAACTTGCACTGAAGTGGCAGTGGCAGCCACCACCTGGCAGTGGCTGTGATGGAGCTGGGGGTGCTGCTGGTCAGGGCTGTGTTGAGATCAAGGTTGTGTTTCAGCTTCACGGAGAAGTCCATCCCCAGTGTGATCATCTCGCACCGCTACAAGGCCCAGGACACCCCGGCTCGGAAGACGTTCGAGCAGGCGCTGACCGGGGCCTTCATGTCGGCCGTCATCAAGGACCTGCGGCCCAGCGCCCTGCCCTTCGTGGCCAGCCTCATCCGCCACTACACCATGGTGGCCGTGGCTCAGCAGTGCGGTGAGTGCGGGGCACGCAGCTCCTGCGGCCTCCGCGACCAGGCTGCTGAGGGGATCGGAGCACAAACCCTGTGAGGAACGGCTGAGGGAGCTGGGGGTGTTTAGCCTGGAGAAAAGGAGACTCAGAGGTGACCTAAGCACTCTCCTCAACCTCCTGAAAGGTGCTGCAGTCAGGTGGGGTTGGTCTCTTTCTCCAGGCAGCAACTGACACAATGAGAGGACACAATCTCAAGCTGTGCCAAGGGAAATACAGGTTGGATATTAGGAAAAAGTTTTTCACAGGAAGGGTGATAAAGTACTGGAATGGCCTGCCTGGGAATGTAGTAGAGTCACCATCCCTGGATGTGTTTAAAAAAAGACTGGATGTGGCACTTACAAGAGGACAGAGTCTCAAGCTGTGCCAAGGGAAATACAGGTTGGATATTAGGAAAAAGTTTTTCACAGGAAGGGTGATAAAGTACTGGAATGGCCTGCCTGGGAATGTAGTCACCATCCCTGGATGTGTTTAAAAAAAGACTGGATGTGGCACTTGGTGCCATGGTTTAGTGGAGGTGTTAGGGCTGGGTTGGACTCAATGATCTTGAAGTTCTCTTCCAACCCAGTCATTCTGTGAATTCTGTGACAGGTGTGGAGAGCTTTGTGCTTTCACTCACAGCAGTTTGCTGTGGTTCCTTCAGGGTAACTATACTGGATTTTTGTTTGACGGCTGAATTATGTTTTAACTCTTCGGAGCAGTGGAAATTATTAAATGAATTTTAAAAAGCACCTAATAATGCTCTGTAAGTGCTACAGCCAATGAAATAACTGCAGTGTGGAACAGCTTATATAGTTCCAGAGCATTTATGTAACTTAATACTCACAGTACTATTTGCAGATGGTCGTTAATTGGGTTGTTTCCAGTTGTGGTTTTGAAGGACCTTTAGAGGAACTAAGTGAATGTTGGAGTGCTGCAGTGTCTTATGTCTATGAAGAAAACTTTTTCTTTGGGCTGTATAACAAGTAATTTGGTCAAAGGCATACTATAAGCATATCACTCTTCATTGTCACATTAATGTAACTGGGGTTTTTATGACTCTTCATTTTAATTAAATCATCTTGCAGTGCATAATTTAGTGCATAGAAGAAAATATTCAAGTAGATGTAATCTTTTTTTCTTCTAGGACTGAAGGATGCCTTACAATCCATTTATATGCAAATAGGCACAGGGCTTACTGGTTTTGCCATCAGCTAGTCCAAGGAATAGTAAAATCTAATTAAAAGACTATTCATATTGAAATATCCATTATTTTCTCTTTATTTCCCCTTCCCCCTGTTCCCTGTTACAAATTCCAGGTCCTTTCTTGCTGCAGTGCTATCAGGTTGGGAGCCAGCCTAGCACAGCCATGTTTCACAGTGAAGAAAATGGATCAAAAGGCATGGATCCCTTGGTGCTTATTGATGCCATAGCAATCTGCATGGCATATGAGGAGAAGGAGCTCTGCAAAATAGGAGAGGTGGCCCTAGCAGTGATATTTGATGTTGCAAGCATCATCTTGGGTTCAAAGGAAAGGGTAAGATTTTAAAAAATGTATTAAAATGGTTGAGTTTCTGTAATTTTGCTTCTAAAATTTTGGAGGCTACCAGTAAGCTGAGAGAAGGAAACTGATCCATTTCTTTGTTTCTAGGCTTGTCAGCTTCCCTTGTTTTCATACATTGTGGAACGTTTATGTGCTTGCTGTTATGAACAAGCTTGGTATGCTAAACTAGGAGGTGTTGTATCCATTAAATTTCTTATGGAACGGCTGCCACTGATTTGGGTCCTCCAGAACCAGCAGACTTTCCTGAAGGCACTTCTCTTTGTTATGATGGACCTAACTGGAGAGGTATGTAATGAATGAATTTTACCGAGTAGTGTGGGGAAAAATTCTGGCCTTAAATTCACACAGATTGAACTCTTAGTAATCTTGATTTTGCTGAATTTCAGAATGCATTTTACCTGCAAGAGTTAGTAGTGAATTCTAGGCATTTTACCTCAAACCAAGATCTGAAGTTAGGAATGAGGTCAGATTTTTCCACATAACTTTGCCGAAGTTTTTGAGATTACACTTCCTGCTTTCAGATTAGAAATGTACAGGCCACATGAGATCACAAAAGAACACAGATCCACTGTCACTTACCACACAATCACTAAGCTTAGTTGGAAATCAGAATCACAGGATTCATCAAAATTAAATTCTAAGTTGATGAGTAATGCATAGATTTGTGATCTTTGTTCTGTACTTAGCTGATAAAAATTATCTGATGCCTTAGGTTTCCAATGGAGCAGTTGCTATGGCAAAGACCACATTAGAACAGCTCTTGATTAGATGTGCAACTCCTTTAAAAGATGAAGAAAAAACAGAAGAAATCCTTGCAGCACAGGAAAAGTCTTTCCATCATGTCACACATGACCTCGTTCGAGAAGTGACCTCTCCAAACTCCACTGTGAGAAAACAAGCCATGCATTCCTTGCAGGTGCTTGCACAGGTCACTGGCAAAAGTGTCACAGTCATCATGGAGCCACATAAAGAGGTAAGCAGAAATATTTACTGAACCGGAGCTTAAAGTTGTTTTCCAGTTTGGATTTGCAGAAATGCTTTTCTTAGTACATTTTTCCACACTAGTGAATTAAGTTGGTAGTGCTTTGATAGCATATGTTTGTCATCTGCTGAGTTTTGTTGTTCAAACATAGACAATGGCTGGAGCACTATAGATTCATACAGGCCCTGCCTGACTCTTAGCCAGTATTTATAGTGTCTTGAGGTTGATTTACTTCCTTAAATTAGGGAAAAAAGGGCTGCTGATCCTGCCCCCACTCAGATATAAGCTAGGCCATATAGACACTGCATTTTGACACTCAGTTTTGTTATTCTCTAAATATGTGGCATTATTGCTATGCCTTTCCCTATCCAGAAAGAGATTATAAAGTTCAAAGCTGGTTGAAATAACTTTTGGCTAGATACTCCTTAAATCTGATATTGTTTAGTCTTTTGGAAGATAATTGGATGCACATAAGTCTTAAGGGCTGTGACAACATTCCAGATTATACTGAGAAGCTCCCTAAGATACCAAGAGAAGCTCCCTTGGTATCTTACTTTGCTAAAGGTGTTTAATGAGGAAAGTGAGAAGTTGGAGTAATGGAAAAAAGTTACACAAACTTTTTTGGTTTGCTGATGTTTTTAGGTGCTTAAAATATTCTTGTTTCTTGGCTGTTTGAAATGCTTCAGTCTATGAATTTCTTTGTTGTTCATGATGTTGTGTGAAGTTATTAAATATCACAGATCTGTTCACAGAGAGTATCTATTAATCACAGCTACTACACTGTTTTGCAAAGTGACTGTGAATCAAAGTAATTCAGAGAATTACTTTTCCTCTTGCTTAATTATTTCTCAAGACACATCAGGAGCCACAATAGAAAATGGATACAAACCTACAGCCATGACTAATGGTGTCTTCTTTGTGGCTGGGTCTGTGGGGTCATTTCAATAGCTGCTAATTCAGTAATCTAAATTACATCATGTAGGTTCTCCAGGACATGGTTCCTCCTAAAAAACATTTGCTTCGGCACCAACCTGCAAACGCCCAGATTGGTCTGATGGAGGGAAATACGTTTTGCACAACCCTGCAGCCCCGATTGTTTACCATGGATCTGAATGTTGTGGAGCACAAGGTTTTCTACACAGAGGTACTTCCTTTTTATGTTCTCATCTTTGAATGTAGATGCTTCTGTGTGATGGTGTTACTACTTTCATTGTTAAAAATACATGTTTTTCTTTGTGTGTTTTAACCTTTCACTGAAACGTAAGAATTTCTCTTTTGAAACATCAAGTGAAGTCTGCTTTGGCTGCAGCGGTCAGTGCAGAAGATCCTCTGGTTTTGAGTTAAGACAAAAACAAAGTGCTGTAGGTGAAAAGCTGTCTGCAAAGGTGGGAGTGAGATAGTGGTGTTTCAAATGTGAGTAGCAATATTAAAATGATAGTTTATTTTTTTCCTAGTTATTGAATTTGTGTGAGGCTGAAGATGCTGCCCTAATGAAACTACCTTGCTACAAAAGTCTTCCATCACTTGTACCTCTTCGAATTGCAGCCTTAAGTAAGTAAAACCTCTTAAACAAGACTTGATGCAGTTAAGTGTCCTTGTGAGCAATGGGCAGTCTGCTTCCTGAGATCAGCAGAAAACCTGAGCACTGGAAGACTGATGACTGCTCTCCTGAGGTTACAGTTTAATGGAGAGGATAATGGGAAAGTATCGCTGCCTTCTTAATGACTAGAATTCAGTTTTCTGAAAGCAACCCAAAATATTTTAAGATTAATTATGTTATAAAGCATTAGGAAATCTATAGAATGTTAATAGAATTCTCATTCTTTTACTGTTTTATGATGCCTGTTGATTTTGGCAATGCATATGGTGCTTTAGCTGTCTGCAATTTGAGATGACATAAAAAGAAACTATAAGAGAAGCGGTATAGAATTAGGGTTTATTTTCTTCTCTCCTTTGAAATTGAGTTAACAAAGAGAACAAATTTACTTTGATATTTGCAGATGCTCTAGCTGCCTGCAATTACTTGCCTCAGTCAAGAGAGAAAATCATTGCTGCACTTTTCAAGGCACTGAATTCAACAAATAATGAGCTGCAGGAGGCAGGAGAAGCGTGCATGAGAAAGGTGACTGTATTAAAACAGCATTCCTTTTGAGGCCATTGTTCTCTCTGCTTTACTTCCTTTGTGCAAGACTTCTTGCGAAAGTTCTCTACAGGAAATGTTGCTCTGTTCAGTTTTTGTTAGTGATGCTGATAAAAAATTGTCAGATGTGTTTGTTTGGGATTTGAACTTGGCCAAAAAGAATTATCCAGGCTGAAATTAAGAATTGTTTCTTGGATAAGGACCATGGTAGATCTTTCAGTCTTTCCCTCTTTCTATTGGTCTGGTCTTTGTTAGTGAGTCTCCTTTTCTAAAATAGCATCGGTCCTTCTCAGCTGTTTTGCAGATGTGCAGGCTTGGGTTTATTGTAAAAGCTTTTCCCATGTTTTGTCTATGTTCCTAAAAAAAGTGGTGGAGTACTTTTTCCAAAGTTGGTTTTGGAAAAGTAAAGCGGGATAGAAGAGTTAGAGTCTGCATCACAGTGTGATGGTTACCTTAAGGAACAGGCCCCTGGCTGGCCTGTTTGAGATCAGAATTAGTGTCTTTGCCTGACACTCCCCTGTCTGTCCTGTGGATGCCACATTATCATGTATAAAGCCTGGAAGGACAGGGAAAGGATATTCTTTCATCATGATTTGTTGTTCAATAGCTATGCCTAAGTCTGATTCAGCAAGATTTTAATTCCGTTCTTCTAAATGAAGAAAAAAGCTAATGAAATTACTTCCAGCATCTTTGTAATGCTGTGTAGATGGGCTGACATGGAACAGAGAATATAACTACAGTAATACTGGTGGTTTGCATTTGTTTGTGCCATTGACTGGCCAGAGGTGGTGTGAAAACATTGGGTTCAGAGGTAACAAATACGGGTTATTCTGCTCTATACATCAGATTTGTCTGATTGTTTTTTCCTGTGATAAATACATGCCCACAGGATATTTGGTTATGACAGGAAATATTCTCTCTGGCTGCTTGCAGCCAGGTTCTTTTGACCTTTTCTGTTGCTCAGGATGCATGCAGATTGGAACACAGAAATTTGCTCTATTGCCTTCAGCCAGATTAACAGGCAGTTCTTAATACAGTGTCTAAGTGGTTTGTTCATAGCTGTGTATTTAATTTATAGCTGTAGCAGTTTTTCAGTCTGTCTGTAATTACAATCTCCTACTTGATTATTTTATGGAATGTCCTGCTGTTTGTCAGAAGTACCTCAGTGCTTCCCAAATCCATCTTGTCACTGTGTATATTTCCAGCACTAGATGTTGTTTGAACTATTGCATCCTGAAGGAACGAAATAAAAGAAGAAAAATCAAGTCAGCTAAATCTATTTTAAGAGAAAATGCTTACACAAAAGTCACATCTCTCTCCACCTGTATCTTAATTGTGCACTCTCTTGCAGTTCTTGGAGGGAGCCACCATAGAAGTTGATCAGATTCATACCCACATGAGACCACTGCTGATGATGCTGGGAGACTATCGGAGCCTGACCCTCAATGTTGTGAATCGTCTGACATCGGTCACCAGACTTTTCCCAAACTCTTTCAATGATAAATTCTGTGATCAGATGATGGTAAGCCCATCCAACTTTTTATTTTAGCTCTTCCAGAAGAAATTTTCTTCTAGCTACTATTTTTACTGGTGAAAAATCAAAGAAGTCCAGTAGTGACACAATGTATATGTTGGAAGTAAAAGATTTTTGTTTCACAATTAATAAAAAACCCAATTTCTTTAGACATTTTGGGTAATTTTTAAAGGACTTCTAAACGAAAAAATTAAAAGGTTTTAATTTTGGTGAAGACATAACTAGTTATGGTAAGGTTTACTTGGACAAATTTATCTTTAAACAAGGTGCCACCAGCACCTTTAACAGTTTTACTTCCCAGTGCACTAAATCTGTTTTGGTGCTTTCTTGATTTATAAAATTTTGGGAGGTATTGCTCTGTTTATTTGCAGTGTTTAAACCGAATATGTGAGTTCTTTATCTCCTTGGCAGGAATATTTAAATATTTAAATGCATACACATCAAGCAAGTAATCAAAGAAGTGTAAGACTATCAGACTTAAGTTTTTTTGTGTATATGTATATATACTTATAATCCCTGCTTTCTTGAATATGGAGAGGACTTCTAGCAAGAGTAAACTTTTCAACTTGAGGGAATGAAAATAACTGATAATTCTTTCCTTTGTTTCCTTCAAAGAATTATTTCTGCCTCCACATTGTCTCTTGTAGCACATGCTAAAATGGGACAGTCTAATTAGAAGAATAATACTAATTATCCTTTCTTTCTAGCAACACCTGCGTAAATGGATGGAAGTTGTAGTTATTACACACAAAGGTGGACAACGGAGTGATGGAAATGTAAGTTAATGAATGCTTTTATGTGAGAAGAGAAGAAATAAGTAGTATTAATGTTTTGGAATTAAAGAACTCATTCAGTTGTAAATGCTGCCATAACTGATTGCACACTGATACTTTGTTACAAGCTAACAGACCTGCTGAATTGAATATAGAATATTGAATATCTGTTAGAAGTCTCAGTAAGAGGAGCTTCTTATCTGCTGACAATGGTTACTTTAAAGGCTGTTCTAGGTTAGTGTGGGAACAGCTCAAGCATTTGCATTTCTTTTCCCTCTCAGGATTTTCTGCTTACAAATCTGTTCACTGGAATGGCTGATGAGCTCAGCAGCATAATCCTCCTTTTTTCATTAATATGTTTGATGTTCATAACATAGCCTGTTGAAAATTATACATAATGATAACATAATCCCAGTTAATTTAAAATTGAATTTATTAAAACCAAGTTCAATATTTACTAGTTGGGATCACATTAAAGTCACTCTCCCAGTGAAACTAATGTTCTCAGTGTTGAAGCATGGGAAGTTGATCAGTCCTCTTAAAAATGGAAAACTGTGCAGTGTAATGTCAGTCTGTGCTCTTAGCAAAATTCATGGGAATTCCTGCTTCAGTGCAGTTTCCTGTACATTACCAGAAGTGCCCTAATTCTATTAAAGTTTTACTAAATGCTTTTATTAAGTGTTCAGATTTATGATTGCACCTAAAAAAATGGGGGGAATTCTATTAATATCTTTGTTTTTCAAATTAGAATGAAATTACATTGGCTTTTTATTTCCCTCTAAACATGGAAAGGGCTTAATGGCTTTTCATTTCTCTTTCCTGTCATTGCAAAGAGAGCTTTTAATCTGAATTTGGTCATTGCTTTATATTAGACCTAGATGTTGTCTAATGAAGTAGAATAAGATTGGTTTCTCATGTTTTAACTAAAACACTGTGCATTTTTCAGTTAACCTCATTTTATTCATGTCACAGTAGTTCTAAGGCTTTCCTATGTTTTTGGGATTCACTGTTCCTCAGATGTGATGATTACAGACATCTTGCAGATCTTTTTATAGCAACAGTCTTTTAAACCACACTGTGGCACCTCCAGAACAGTTTTTATTTGTCACCAAGTCATGTTTAGTTGCTTTTAATGTTTTTTGTTGTTGTCTTCTGTGTAATTATGTGTTTAGAGAGATATGTTGAGTGGGGAGTGCACACCTGGCACTTAAGAAAGAATCTACTGTCACATCTTGAGGGAGAAGTCTGGAGACATTTCAAGTAGAGTTATGTCAATGCAAAGCTGATTGAATATTACTTTTCCGCTTCCTAATTATTGCTCTAAAGTTTCCTTAAAAATAAAAACTCTAGGAAACTGCAGGAGGACACAGCTTGGTCTTTTTACAATTGCTGTGGCAGGCTGTGTTCATTTACATTGTGCAATGTACAATGTAAATTGTGCTGTTGAAAAACTGTGTTCTAAATGTAGAAAAACAGGGCTGGTGAAGCTGGTGGTCAGTTACTGTAGCTGGGATTTCGCTTTCTGTCATTTCTTCACGATCCTAGTGGGATGCCAGCATCTGAGACACTCATTAAAAGCAGTGTTGGGGAGTAGGTTGGATCATTCAGACTGTGTGGTTACGTAGAGGAGGTGGTAAATGCTCAGGGGAGAGCAGAACTGACCAGGAAAGCCTGATGTTCCCTACCTGTGCTGGTGTTGTTCCAAGCATTTCATCCTTTTCCAGCAGCACAGGATGAAGGTGCCATTTGAGGCTGGTGTCAGGCACATCTCCAGCATAGTGCAGGTAGTGGCTGTCAGCAAGGCCTCCTGAAGAATAGTTACAAGGTCTGTGGAGTGAGTTTTCGTATGTAAATGGTAACTACAGACAAACTGACAGCTTAGTTAGAAATGCTGCATAATGATTACTATTGTAAAGATCCACACTGATGCCAGAATAACTAAGCCTTGTTCACCTAAATAATTTATGACAGTCCTGCTGTGATCCTGAGCTGTCATCTGGTTGTTTAGAGAAATGAACAAATTATAACATAATATATTAAGTAGTGATTAAAATCTAATGCATTGGTCCAGGGAATAAAATATTTGATTTAAATATTTCTTCCTCTCTTCCCTGTGTCTCCAAGGAAAGACATGGGATTTCAGGTCATGTCTGGTAACTGAAAGAATAAGTTTTGAGTAGATGGTTGCACCCAGCTGTCCCTGCTGTGAGAGGGTGGAAATTTCCATGGTGGAAATTCTGCATTACAGCCTAGAAGGACTTCATGGCTCTAGAGGACTTCATAGCTTGGTAGCTCAAGTAGTGAAAGTAGTTTTGTAATAGATGCTGGCCAAATTTGTCTTCAAAGATGCTAAAATGTTGTTTCCTGTGACTTAATCACCTCTATTAACTTTTTTTTCAGTATAAATATTTGCAAAGCTATGTCTGATCAATGTAAGAGTAGAAAAAAGGATGCTTTTCATCCTAGTTGTTTGGAGGACAGTTTGGAGCATGTGAGATGCTCATTGTCTCCATTCTTTCCGTTTGAGATGAGGAAGTAACTGAGCTGAAGTTAGGCTGCAGCTTGAAGAATAGCATGTGCTGATTTGTACATTTATTTGATTTTTTTGTGGGCTTTTTCCTTTCATGCTGTGACTTCTGTTTTGGCTCAGCCTGCCATGGAAGGGGTAGAGGTGAGAAACTCAGTGGAGAACAGGAACTTTTTTTGTTTCATGGTTTCTTTTGTTGTTGTTGTTGTTTTGTTTGGTTTTATTTTTTTTTTTTCTAACTTGTGGTTTGTTAGTTATATTGTTGTTTTGGGCACACTGCATTGTGCCTTTGAGTGAAATGCTGTGAATTGTCTTCTGTTTGTCTGTGGCAGAGCTGTTTTGATCACGTTGCTGTTAAGGATGTTGAGCATGTCTGTATCAGGAAGAGCAGGATTTTTAGTTTCTGTTAAGGCATAAGTGGTTTCAGAAGGTCTTTATGTATTCTCAGCCCTGCACTTCAATCCAGGAGAGGAGTCTTGTGGGGTCTGTCTGTGCACATCAGGTTAAAGGAGTGGAGCCTAATGCTTTGTGTTTCAATTCAGTTGAGAAAATGCACTTGATAAAATAATTTTGGATACTGCACACTGGAACTTGGTTTTAGAGAGATTGTGAAGGCGGATTTGTTGTTTTGTTTTTTCCTTTCCCTTTTCTTACTGAAGGAAATCTACACTCTAGCTAACTGAAATACAGTCTCTACTTAAAACACACAATGAAAAGAAATGCAAAATTATTTTGGGGTCCTGGAGAATTTAATATCTAGTGAGAGAACAGAGCTGACTTTATAGTAACCATCTGTTTGGGAGATAGGCTGAACAGTGTTGTGGGAAAGCTGAATGTCTCTATCTTCATGTGTAATCCGGGGGTGTATAGGAGAAATGGTTTAAGGGGGAAGGTCTGGCTGTCAGATGCATGACCCACTTGGTGTGGAGCAGTGAGCCCTCTGTAACTCCCCCATCAGCAGTATCATTACAGTGTTTAGCTCTTAGCTGTAAAACACCACTCTACTGGCAAGGAAAATAAAATTGAAACCATGTTAGCAGAGGGGGAAGGGCAGACTTCCACAAGTGCAGTTTTTTCATGCATTATGGTGAGTAGATGCTGTGTGTGTGTCAACCCTTTGCATTTGGCTGCTGGCTATGCTAATACAGGGGGAAAAAAGAAAAGTGATGTGTGATATTGGTTTTATACATTATTACCAGTAATACTTATTCATTCGTGTTTCCTTTTACCTGTAGGAGATGAAGATTTGTTCAGCAATTATAAATTTATTCCATCTGATCCCAGCTGCCCCACAGACTCTGGTTAAACCTCTCCTGGAAGTTGTTATGAAAACAGAACGAGCAATGTTAATTGAGGTAAAAGTGGAAGTTAACATTGCTGAAATTTTTGCTTTGTAGTCTTCCTAAACATTAGTATATGATAATTATAATAATTTAAATATGGTGTGAGAACATTTGATGTAATAAATATGCTCTTCAAGCCTTTAGGATGTATTAACATTTGTCTTACACCCTTAGAAGTGAAGTTTAGAAAGTGTCAATAAATTCTCATCATGCAAGTTCTGAACACTTTGTATCTGCATAAATGCCGAGTCAAATGCATTTTTCTGAGTGGTAGTAAATTAGTAGGAAATACTCTATACTCTGCTTTTTTAATTTAAGGTTTATGAATTTTTCAGGCTGGCAGTCCATTCAGGGAACCACTGATAAAGTTTTTGACACGTCATCCGTCCCAGACTGTGGAGCTGTTCATGATGGAAGCCACTTTAAATGATCCACAGTGGAGCAGAATGTTTATGGTAAGCTGTGTGGGGAGGGGAGCAGGAAAAAACCCTCAACTTGACAAGTCTGATGAACAAAAAGTTTTCATCTTTTGCATTTTTTTCCTGTATGACCTTGTAGTCCTTAATCATGGTCCTAATCTTGACTGCAGGGTTCCTGTTCCTAGTTTTGTATTTGTTTGTCCTGAGGTGTTGATTTTATACCTTTCCAGATGATGTAAGGCTGTTACTGAGGTGTAGATGTTATTTTTATATACATGAAATATAACCTCTGCAACTTTAGTGCCGAATATAAAAGCTACAGGATGATGTAGTCGCCTGGTATTTTGGCTTTTAAAGGTTATTAAAATTATTTCTTCCCCTTTTGCAGAGTTTCTTGAAACATAAAGATGCCAAACCCCTGCGGGATGTACTGGCAGCTAATCCCAACCGATTTATCACCCTGCTGCTGCCTGTGGGTGCCCAGGCAGCCGTGAGACCTGGCTCCCCCAGCACCACCACAATGCGCCTCGACCTGCAGTTCCAGGCCATCAAGGTATTGGTTTATCCTTGGTTGTCTCTGCACTGGATGGCTGAAACCTCTTCAGCTACAAGCCTCCTACATCCAGGCTTTTGGGGGGGGTGTGTGTATTACAGTTCATAGAAAACCACTTGTAAAAATGTGGAGTGTTTGTAGTCAGAGCTCCTCTGAGAAGGGAAAAGAGACTCAAATTAGCTATGCTTTTTTTGTCAAGTAGGATACAAGAGGACAGCATGACAAACAGAAATTTATTTTTCTTAATCTAAACTATTTTGTATTTCACTCTTTTGTTTTGCTGTTGAATATTTTAGAACCCTTAATTGACTTTAAGCAAGCGCTTGTATATCATTGTTTCTCCTGACAGATCTCTTGTGTGTTGACTGTGCATTTGTCTTGTTTTGCTTTGGACAGATCATAAGTATTATTGTTAAGAATGATGAATGTTGGTTAGCAAATCAGCACTCCTTGGTGAATCAGCTGAAACGTGTATGGGTGAGTGAAGCTTTTCAGGAGAGACATAGGAAGGAGAATATGGCTGCAACAAACTGGAAGGAGCCCAAGCTGTTGGCCTATTGCTTACTGAATTACTGCAAGTACGTAAAAATCTTTATTTCCTAGACCCTGCATGTATTTTTTTAATTTTAGTTTTGAAAATACTGTAAAGGTATATAGGGCTACTAAAAATGGTTTGCAGTTATTGAAGAGAAAATGTAATATATTTCATAATATTGCCATTAGCTCTAAAACCATGTCTGTGGTACTGGCTGCTTTTCTCTGCTCCTTTAAAAGGTTAGTTTCATCAGCATAGCAGTTTGTGTATTTTTTTTCACAGCAGCTTGGTATTTTATGTGTTTTCACAGAAGGAA
This sequence comes from Nicator chloris, assembly GCA_013400495.1. Taxonomy (NCBI): domain Eukaryota; kingdom Metazoa; phylum Chordata; class Aves; order Passeriformes; family Pycnonotidae; genus Nicator; species Nicator chloris. The sequence goes on from WAAE01153461.1 coordinate 113,266, forward strand.
TTATGGTGATATAGAGTTACTCTTCCAGTTGCTTCGAGCTTTTACGGGTCGATTTCTCTGCAATATGACTTTCTTAAAGGAATATATGGAAGAAGAGATCCCCAAAAACTACAGTATTCCCCAAAAACGGGCTTTGTTCTTCCGGTTTGTAGACTTGAATGACCCAAACTTTGGAGATGAGCTCAAAGCCAAGGTAACTAAAGCAATTAAATCAAAGAAGCTTGGTATTTAGGTTTAATTTTCTTCTTGGGAACTAGGGCAACAAAACTCCCTTACTTAAATGTCAACGAGTTTGATAATTGGCAGAGTCATTTAGGTGAAAATATCATACCTGAAGAAGAGCAATAATAAACAGAGACAGCAATTCATCTTGTGTTCAATGCTGACTGCCTTAGTTTACGCTTTCTAAGAATCTATGCCCTTGGAAGGAGGAAAGGGGGGGAAAAATTGATGTGTCTTTTTCTTGGGGCTTTATTTATAGTTTCCTTCTGTAACTCAGTGAGTGTGTCCAACAGGCAGGTTTGCATGTGGGAGTCCTTGAATGTTGGCTGCCATCAGAAGAACATAATAGTGCAATAAAACTTGCTTTGTTTATATTCTGTAGGTGCTGCAACATATCCTGAATCCTGCTTTCTTGTACAGTTTTGAAAAAGGAGAAGGTGAGCAGCTGTTAGGCCCCCCAAACCCAGAAGGAGATAATCCAGAAAGCATCACTAGCGTTTTTATAACAAAGGTAACCACCTTCTTTTGCATTAATTATTTGAAAATTAAAACAAAAAGTTGTTCCTCTCATTTGACTCGTCATCCTGGTTTGAATTAGTTGTTCTGTTCTGAATATTATGGTGTGTTATGTCAAATTACTTCATAATGTTGAATGTGAGATCCATCAGTCATCAGTAGGATGGGACAACAATTTTCAGTTTATGCTGTTTTCAGAACCAGAATGTGTCTTTAGAAATGGGTCTTACTTGGCTGTAATCCCAGTCTTTTTTCTAAGGAAATCTTTCCATGACCCAACTTCAGTGTCTTTCTAATTCACTGCTGTTTCATGGAACCAGTCAGCAGTTATAAAATAAATGTTGTCAAAGATGAGGGCTGGGGTTTTTATTTATTTCTTTTTATAGGTTAGCAGTTTGGGCGTTCCCAGTTGTGCTCATTATTTAAAGGTTCACACTTCAGGAGGTTGTTTTGTGGGTACTAAACTGAGTCAAGAAAGTAATTACAAATTCTTAGTCTTAAAAACGGCTCAAAAAGCAAAAATTTGAAACTTTGCCTTTATAATAATAAAAGTTGTTTTTTTGTCAACTTCATTCTCTCCTCTTGGATTGTGCCTGGAACTAGGTACTTGATCCAGAAAAGCAGGCTGATATGCTGGATTCTCTGAGGATCTATCTGCTGCAGTTTGCCACGCTGCTGGTGGAGCATGCCCCCCATCACATCCACGACAACAACAAGAACAGGAACAGCAAACTGCGGCGCCTGATGACCTTTGCCTGGCCTTGCCTCCTGTCCAAGGCCTGTGTGGACCCAGCCTGCAAGTACAGTGGCCACTTGCTCCTGGCACACATCATTGCCAAGTTTGCCATTCACAAGAAGATTGTTCTGCAGGTATTGACCATGGGATTAAGTTCCTTAGAGTGTTTTCTTGTGCTTTAAGATTCAGAGTAGAAGCTGCACTGTAGTTTTGAATACTGAGTATAATTCAAACACCACAAACAAATGCAGAAGCAGCAGGCCAAATGTTTAATACAGATTTACTTGGGAATAGGAGAGTATAGAAAGAAGTGTGAAGACAAGTGAAAGCAGGAAGGGTAAGTAAGACAAGTAGACCTTTTGGTTGAATTAGCAAAATTGGGAATGTTTCTTCATTTAAGAGATAGACACTTCAGTTGAGACACAATGTAGGGACCAAGGGAAAACTTCAAATTGGACAGTGGAGAGGGAGGAAGAAAAGGGAATGTAAAGGAAACAGAAGTACATGCTCTGTGCTTTTGGTGCTGATACATCGTGATATTTTTACCAAATTACAGGCCTTTAGAGAAAAATTGTGTGTCTTAGAAAACATGTGTTGTAGTTTCCCTTTCTTTATAAATGCTTTGTTTTTGTAAATACATACAGTGTTATTGTTGATGAGAAACTCTGCTGTTCAGGTTTTTCACAGCCTTCTCAAAGCTCATGCAATGGAGGCCCGGGCTATTGTCAGGCAGGCCATGGCTATCCTGACTCCAGCTGTGCCTGCTCGAATGGAGGATGGACACCAGATGCTCACTCACTGGACACGAAAAATCATTGTGGAAGAGGGCCATACAGTGCCCCAACTAGTACATATTTTGCACTTGATAGTACAACATTTCAAGGTACTTGCACTGTTGTTCTGGTACTCACTGTATCTCCTGTATCAAGGGAGTAAACAGTTTGATTAGAAAAACAGCATAATCTGATTTATATGGTTTAGCTTCAAAATGCATCATCCGTCTGTAAAGATACTTATCTATAACTGAATACAACTGTTTAATAGCAAGTAATTTATTAACCTCTATCATGATGGAAGTTAGAACTCCAAATATCAGGTTAGAGTCTGCAAAATGAATTCATTGCACGTGCATTAGCAGTGTTCTTTAACAGGCCTGTGAAGATTCCCTAAGAGTTCTTTAAAAAAAGTGCAGAATTGTATTCTTTGCCATCCTTCAGTAATCCTTGTCTGTTTGACTTTATATTTTCTGTGGGATTAACTAGATCACTTTTATCTCCAGCCAATGTATGTTGGGAAACATTAAACAAATGGGGGAATAGTGCAGAATGTCAACATAGGAACATTTTTGAAAACACGTATTAAAATGCAATCCAAAGGGACAGCTAACACACATTTTTCAGGAACTGATGCCTCAACAATTTTTGAAAGAATATCTGAGTGTGTTCAAATGTGAGTTGAAGCTCTTTAAAAGGCTTGGAAAAAAATTGATTGGATTGGTCCTTGAGAAAAACCATGAATCTTAAAAAGAACATGTTCATTTGAGTGCATGGAATCAGTAGTCACTACTGAAAGTTGTAGCCAAAATACTATTTTCAATGCACCAGTTACTTTTCTATATTGCAAAATCTGAAGAGGTGCAGGTTTAACAAACTTCGGGATTGATGACTGTTTTACAATTTTGCTTTATTTCAACTTTGTAGGTTTTTTGTTGAATGTTATTGGTTAATGACTAACATTTCTGTGAAACCATTTTTTCAGGTTTATTATCCTGTGAGACATCACTTAGTTCAGCATATGGTTAGTGCCATGCAGAGACTGGGCTTCACTCCCAGTGTTACAATAGAGCAAAGAAAATTAGCTGTGGATCTTGCTGAAGTTGTTATTAAATGGGAATTGCAAAGAATCAAAGACCAGCAGGTAGGAAATCAAAATAAATGGGTAAAGATTGAACTGTTCCACAGTTTAATGTACTTTTTTTAACATGCACGTTGCTGATATTTCAGCCAGATTCAGATATGGACTCAAGTGCAGGTGGAGAAGGAGCAAGTTCTGCCTCATCTGCTGTTAAAAGAGGATTGTCTGTGGATTCTGGCCAAGAAGTAAAACGATTCAGGACAGCTACAGGAGCAATAAGTGCTGTAAGAGAAAATCAGGATTTGTTCAGAGACTCTAAGTAGTGTAATTGTTTTTTCCACGTGACTCAAAACTCCCTTAACTGAAGGTTTTAGCTTTAGCAAGTGTTTTGGATCCGCCCTTGTTGTTTTCCTCCTTCAGTCTTGCTGATGGCTTTTGTGTTTTGTGTGCACGCAGGTGTTTGGACGGAGCCAGTCCTTGCCAGGAGCTGATGCCCTCCTTGCCAAGCCCATTGACAAGCAGCACACAGACACCGTTGTGAATTTCCTGATTAGAATTGCTTGCCAGGTACTGTGCTTATTCTGATATGCAAATAACAGTGTGGAGTAGCAGCCAAACTCATAAACCCCTCTTTTCACACAGGTCCTTCTAGGCTTGGATTATTCTAATGTATCTATACTTTATTTTCATGATTAATTTACATATTTGGGTGATGCTGCAATGTATACATGTTCTGTTGCCTAGGTTAAATAACACAAATACTTGACCCCAAAATATTCAGAGAGTTTTATAGGGAATGACTGTATCTAGGGGTAATGATTGTGGTTTTATTTTCAAAATCGTGTACATGGAATTACTTTCCTGTAGCATGTAGACCTAAAGCTTTTCACCAAATTTGGAGGGAATTAACTTTCCTAGAATGGGGAAAATTATCTGGGTGTACCTCCAGGCTGACAAATTTTATGGCTTCTCCTCCTGCAGCAGACTCAGCTGGTAAGTAGCATGGGATTTGATATCCCACAGTCCATTGCACAGAGTAGATGTGCTCTTAAGTGTAAAGATGAATTGAGTAAAGAGCTGCACATGTTTCTGGATACCTTGCAAACAGTAAAGATTAACCATCTTGAGTATGTTCAGAGTTGTAGTAATAAAGGATGGCATGAAACTTTTTTTTTAAAATACACCTTTGATGGGTGATTTGGGTTAATTAGCAAGCAATTTAGACACCAGTTCTGGTGTTTACTATTAGTTGTCAGCTTTTTACGCATTATATGCTCTATGACTGTACTGATAAAACTACTTAAGCTCATCCATTTCAGAAATAAGAAATTATATGCTTGCATGGAATGCATAATAAATTAATGACTTGGTTCCAAAGGAGTGTCATTTTGTTAACTCTGATTAATTGCTAGGTAAATGACAACTCCAACACTGCTGGATCCCCTGGGGAGTTGCTGTCTCGCCGCTGCGTCAACCTGCTGAAAACAGCTTTGAGGCCAGACATGTGGCCCAAGTCAGAACTAAAGCTGCAGTGGTTTGATAAGCTGCTCATGACAGTGGTAGGTAACATTCTGGTCCTGTAGGTCTTTAGGTTTCCCTGGCATGTGAGATGATTGAATACAATATCATATCTGGATATAGATCTTTGACAGTACTAGTCTTCTCTTTGTAGTGAAATAAATAAGTTGTTAAGTGTGTGAATTGCATCAGTGGTTATAATTTGTGGAGCTGCAGTACTTGCTGGTTGGTGTTTTTTTATTTTAGTTTTTTTTTTCTTAGTAGGTTTTAACAGATTTTATCTGAGTATACTGATCTATGTAACTCTTGTTTACCCCTACTCACTGCCTTTTGGTGTGCTTTCTCTTTAGGAACAGCCCAATCAGGCCAACTTTGCCAACATTTGCACTGGTTTAGAGGTTTTAAGCTTCCTGTTGACTGTGCTGCAGCCCCCTGCTATCCTGAGCAGCTTCAAGCCCCTGCAGCGAGGGGTAGCAGCCTGCATGACCTGTGGGAACACCAAGGTTTTGAGAGCTGTCCACAGTTTGCTGTCTCGCTTGATGGGAATTTTCCCCACAGAACCAAGTGAGTGGTGTTTTCTTCCTCCTTTTAACCTTTATTGCTGCATAACTGAAGTGGTTGAGGGTGGGCTGAAGGCACTCTTTGGAATGTGCTAATATTCTGTTTTATGATTCCTGCATTTAATGGTCCCTTTTAGCTTGCACTTTCAACCTCTGATTAAAAAAGGAGAAGCTGAAATAAGTAATCGTGTGGAATACATCATTATCCATTGACATAAAAACTTAATAACCTGTGGCTGTCATAACTTTAGTTCAAGAAATGCATGCTGTAAATTTAATGTATGTTTGCAATTAGAATTTTTCAGCTCCAGAGGTACAATTTTTTAGTTATTAAGCTTTGCTGTTTTGCTGAAACAAGGAAGGGAGATAAAATGTAAAAAAGAAAGGCAATAGTAATATGCTGTGTCTTAATAGAAGCCAATTTAGATAATCTTTTCTAGAAAAAAGTAATCAGTAATGTAAGACTGCTCATCAAATTGAGTTACTCAGAAGAAGTGGTACACTATTATAGAGGACATACTGTTATAATAAAGAGGTTTATATAAATGAGGGATCTGCCTGTGTCACCTTAGATTGTTGACAGTGTGAGACTCCAGTGATGTTGTAGTGACTGTACATTCACAGTGTAACTGTTCTTTGCCTGTTCTGTGGGTGATGGTACCAAAACTAAACACACCTCTCAACTCTGCAGGTACCTCAAGTGTGGCTTCCAAGTACGAAGAGCTGGAGTGCCTTTATGCTGCAGTTGGGAAGGTTATTTATGAAGGACTGACTAATTATGAAAAAGCCACCAATGCCAACCCTTCCCAGCTCTTTGGTAGGTGTCCCACATCCCTGGCAGCTCTGTGGGAATGCCCCTGAATGAGTAATGTCTTTGTCACCAGTTTCCTTTCCATAAGGAAATTGCAATCTGATCTGATGCAGAGGAAGCTGTGGGAAGCATTTCAGGCTAACTTGAGAGATGAGCTTGGGATGTCATATCTTAAGAAAGGCAATGGAGGGGGGCTCCTTGTGTTCTGTCTGCTCCCTGAGGTGACTTGGCAGCAATTTTTGGAGGTGGGGAGCTGTAGATCTGATAGGTAGAAGCCTTTTGTATTCAAAGTGCTTAGGAAAAGGGTGCAGTATTGACATTAGCCAAAAAATAAAGTAAAAGTTACTGGCAGCTTCTTACATGGAAAAAACTAAATCCTTCAGGTCCTCTGAGATACAACAGAATGGTTCAAGGAATCTGTATGGAGTCTTATGTGTTCCTGCCTTTCTTTTTAATTTTTTAAGCCTCATTTATTAGCTGAGTTAGATAATGTATTAAGATTTATATATTCATAGATCTTAAACTCTCAGTAATCAAGAAATTACAAAAATGCTATTTTTTCTTGAGTGACAAAATCTGAATTTTTAGCGTAGACCATTCTGAAGAGCTGAAGTGTTTTTCTTTTCTTGTTTTTTGTACTTACTGAACTGCTAGACAACTCAGCTACATAATAGAATGACAAAGATATATTGGAATAATAGAGTTTGGCCCAGAACCGGTTGTGTTGGTAATACAGACCTGAAATTGTACAATGTTGGAAACCTGCTGATTTAAATGGCAAATGTCCTTCACTGTTCTATTCTGTGAGCTGTGTAGATGGTTGTAATTTCACCTTGGGAATTGCCTATTTGTCAGATGTCTGGACGTGCTTTACATCAAACTAACCATGAAAGATGTTTCTTACATTTTGTCCAGAGCTCCCTTAAAAGCAGCACCACAATCCATCTGTCAGGAGGTGCATTTTGTAGTAATTCTGTGGCTCAGAGGCTGAGCTTTGTGGGCCAAATTTTGTTCCCATCTGATCAGAAAAAGAAATCAAAACTTTGGCAGGAGCCTTTCAATGACCAGAGCATGCTTCTGTAGATATGCTGTGTAGGTATGTTGAATTAGAAAGCTGCAGTAGGTTTTTTAAGTAGGTATAATTTTACAGGATGTGTCTACCTTAAGAGTGAAGTAGTTAACTTGAGTGAACTTCTTCGGTCTACAGAAACTGATTTATGAAACTTCATAGTTTCTAGATTAGAAAACCAAAGTTACGATTTCTTAATTACTAAACCCGGACCTACTCATTTAAAAGATTTTTCTACTTTTTGCTACTAAAATAAATGTGCAACATCAGGAGGAGTTACATTTCTATAAGGTCTTGGGGAAGTATTTGCTCTCAGTCTCTTTCTTCCTGTCCTCCTTTTCCCCCTTGCTGTTCATCACACACTTATATACAAAACTTTGAAGTATTTTGATTAATGCAAAAGTAACCTTTTAGACTTAGTCCAAGGACTTAAGCTGAGACTGAAATTTTTCTCATATAAGAGATGTTTGTAACCTTGGTAGTCCCATCCTTCTTTCATGGCATCTGTACTTTACTCAGGTCATGCCCAAGAGAAGTTTTAATTCCTGAAGCCTTGCTTTTATCTCTAGGGACTCTGATGATTCTGAAATCTGCATGCAGCAACAACCCCAGTTACATTGACAGGCTGATCTCAGTTTTCATGAGATCCCTGCAGAAGATGGTCAGGGAACACCTGAACCCACAGGCAACAGCAGGAACAGCAGAAGCAAATACAGGTATTACTTTATACAGTCTGTTCATGATTAGAAGTGTTATAAAGTATTAAAATATCTTCATCCTAAAGGGATACAAATGGCTTTGCAGGGTTTGTGTGCTTTATTACTTGTTGAAAAATACTTCAGCCATAGTGAGTAATATTACTGAAGTACTGAGAGCTAAAAAGGCACTTATGAGTTCCAGTTACCTACTTAATGTATGAATTTCAGTATTAGCCCAACCTTTTCAGTGAAGGGTCAGTGAAACATTTGTTGAGCTGCAGCCTAAAGAGAAGTACTGAAATTCTTCAAGGCTTTAGAGCGTTGAGGGGAGAGGGGCTGAATTTTTTTGATTGCTCTGTGCTTTCACGTTTTTTTAGTCCTTCCTATTTTAAAATACTGGAACAACTGTGTTTGAATTAACTTGTTGGAGCTAATGCTTTAGCTTTTAATCTTAAAATAGCATCTTTTTCAGTCAGTATAATTCTGTCTGTTGTCAGATGAATTAGGTCATGAGTCATTGAAAAAAACTCAGATGTTCTTGTAGAAGAAAATTCAGTGCTGGTAAAGGGCCCTGTAATTTACTAATGAATAAGCTACTGAAGTAAACACTTTGAAAGAATTGCTGCTGTTAGATTCCCAGCCCATACTTTAATTAGGTAAATGAGAACCTTGTAAATTTTATTAGCACTGAGAAACAATTGGAAAATTATTAAACTTCATAGATAAGCAAGTCAAGAAATTAGCTGAACAGAATTAGAGAATTAACTGCATCACAGACAATTTCTTTCACAAAGTCAATTGTAGTTTTTTAGTATTAGAGGTCTGTAGTATCTTTTACTTAAGATTTGCAGAAAGGAAAGAACAGGCTTGCCTGTAGGATTTTGGATGGATTTGGTTTTGAAAGGAGTCATAGAATCATAGAATAGTTCGGGTTAGAAGGAACCTGAAAATCCTTAAACCTTAAAAAACTTAAAAATCATCTAATTCCAACCCCTTGCTGTGGGCAGGGACACCTTCCACTAGACAGTTGCTAAAACCCCATCCAGCCTGGCCTTAGGTTCTGCCTTAGTTGTGTAGGCATGTAAAGAAGCAACTCTGAACACATTATTTCTGGGGATGTATTTCCAGGCAATACATGATGTTGCTGATATTTTTAAAATTACAGCATCTTGTCTGGATTTTTTTTTCCCTAGATGTTTCATAGGTGTATGCACAACTCTAATATTTTTTTTTTTTTTGCATCCATAGCAGGTACAAGTGAACTGGTAATGCTGAGTCTGGATCTTGTGAAAACTCGCCTGGCTGTGATGAGCATGGAAATGAGGAAGAATTTTATACAAGCTATTCTAACATCTCTCATTGAAAAATCCACTGATGCCAAAATTCTTCGTGCAGTGGTAAAAATAGTGGAGGAGTGGGTGAAAAACAATTCCCCGATGGCAGCTAATCAGGTAAATTGAGTAGATGAAGTCATCATTGCTCTGAAATACTAAATAACTATGATTAGCCACTGTAATTCATCAGTTTTGACAATGAGGTTTGTAAGGATCTCTTATATATGTTTAGATGCCCTTGATGATGTTTAGACTATTTTCATTCCCTGTGAAGATAGCTGCAGCTATTGATACTTGGCATTTTATAGGCTTATATTTGGTGTTTGATCTCAAATGCTGTTTTGTGGAGAACTTCCTTTAAAGTAAAAGTTTTAAAATATACTTTACATTAACCTGGATAGAAATACTCTTCAGGAAGAAGATGACTAATGCTGGTATAAATTGTGTTGCTCTGTAACATTTTGTTGCCTCCTCAATCTGCCATATTTTTGTTAAGAGTTGAGCTCTTTACAGTCTAGTGCTGTACAAAAGGGCCTGCACTTTTTATACATCAGAATTTTTTAATCCCTAAACAACTTAAGTCACAATTTTGAATTTCTCCAGCATATACTAGAAGGATAAAGGCTTGAGTTATTTTTAAGAACTATGACCTACCAAGCTATTTTTCAGTATTTCAGAAGTGAAAGAGTCACGTAAAAGATGACTGAGTTGGAGTTTGAATATGCTAGTTCTCTGCATGTTTTAAGATGAATTGACAAAATTAATCATGCCTTCTTTTACCACAGACACCTACTCTCCGGGAGAAGTCCATTTTACTGGTGAAAATGATGACTTACATTGAAAAGCGTTTTCCAGAAGACCTTGAATTAAATGCTCAGTTCCTAGACCTTGTTAACTATGTCTATAGGTAATTATAGCAATTAATCATTTATTGCAGCTTATTGGTTCATAATTTGTACCATATATGAACTTTGTAACATGTCATCAATCTCTTTAGATCTGAATTAAGGGATATTTTTTTCTTTTCTAAAATGCAAAATCAACTCACTTTACTGAGACCACAGTGAATATTTATGGAAGGCAATTTGGAAACAGAAGTTCCTTAGTAAAGATTTTTACTTTTGGCACTGATGAAATAATTCCATCCCAACTTCTTTCTTTCCCAAGATACCAAGGCATTCTTCTACCTGACTGTATTCTCAACACTGTGGTTACAGCTAAGATCTGTCTTTTCACATTCATTAAATATAAAGATTCTTTTTCCTTGAAACTTTATTGTAAATTAGACTTTCAGGAGAGTTACTTTGCTAGGTAGTAGACTTGCAGATTCTGAATCACAATGAAATAATTAAAATAGTCACCTTATCAACAAATGCCAGGTATTTAATGCTGTGCTCCTGCTTCGAGTTACTTTGCAGTCACTTTGCTGCTGTACTCTGCTGGTTCACTATGCAAAACTTTTGTGTGCACATGGTGCTCAGAAGGTTTTATCAATCAATACCATTTGTCATTTCAAACACATACGAACGTGGCTCAGTGTTGCACAATTATGATAAGATTTTATCCTGAAAGAGTATTTCTACAGATAGTTGGGGCAGTTTTACAACAAGCAGCAATATTTTCTTTGCTGTTTCTCTCAAACTGCACCTGGATGTTTGCCACATGTGGGCTTTTACAGAATGTCACCTCTTCGGGTTTTTAGTGTTATACAAAACCTAGGAGTCTCCTTTTCCTAATGGCTGTGTTATTTCATCTTTGTTCATTTTAGGGATGAGAATCTTTCTGGGAGTGAACTTACAGCTAAACTGGAGCCAGCATTTCTCTCTGGTTTGCGCTGTGCCCAGCCACTCATCCGAGCCAAATTCTTTGAGGTCTTTGACAATTCCATGAAGCGGCGCGTTTACGAGCGCTTGCTTTATGTGACCTGTTCCCAGAACTGGGAAGCAATGGGAAATCACTTCTGGATAAAGCAGTGCATCGAGGTAGGGAAACTCCTTCTATCAGAAATGCAATGAAAAATATGTTTTATTCCTTATTTTTCCTTGTTGGGTGTAAAAGCATTATGTGGTGTGTGTTTTGTAGTGTGCGTTGTCTGTAGCAAAGCTGAAAATATCAAGTCTGCTGCCTCAGCTCCTGTGGTGCTTAAAAATATATACAATGGCTAAACAGTAAAATGCTGCTGCTTGGGAAGTGCCTTAATATAAATGTTTAAAATCTATTTTCTCTGCCAAAAGCTTAATGACCAAGTTGATACTTAAGGAGAACAGTCTCTTATAATTGATAATGACTATGAAAAAACCCCCCAAGAATTGTTATAGGAGAAGGTTTCAAGAAAACTGTTAAAGCTGGAATGTCTCCTCTAACAGTATGACAGCTGTTAGGTGGGATTCCATTGAAATGAAATTGCATATTTGCTTGGTTTATTTAAAATAAAATGGGACAAAACCTTTAATTTTAACAATTTGCATAGTAAAGCATGAATGTAAGGCTGTGAACATCCTTTTTAGGGTAACAGAATCCGTGTTTATTAGCAGATTGAGGGCACTTAATACATGTGTTAAAAAGTACAAAATAAAGCCTTAGGCCTAGGAGATTCTATTAATAAACGTGATAAATAGGCCTTAAACTTACTATTGCAACTTCTGTGTTTTTAAATATTAAACCATAGTGATGCTTTCTTTGAAGTACAGCAGAAAAATGTATGTTCAAAAACTCTTATTACTTTTCCCTGTGGTAGCTGCTGTTGGCAGTGTGTGAGAGGAACACCACGATTGGCACAAGCTGCCAGGGGGCCATGCTGCCCTCCATCACCAATGTCATCAACCTTGCTGACAGCCACGACAGGGCAGCCTTTGCCATGGTCACACACGTCAAGCAAGAGCCTCGGGAGAGGGAGAACAGCGAATCCAAAGAGGAGGTAACTGGCAGAAAATACTGGGGAAAAAGCAATCTCTGTGATGGAATTCAGCTCTTCCTGGCTTCTCACCAGATAACTTTGGGGAATGTGTGGTGGAGATGGTGTGTGCAGATTGGTCATGTCTCTTGTGCTTTAAGCATGTGTGGGTCTCTCAGAACTCCCATTCATTCATTTAGCCTTCACTTCAGCACTCCAGGCAATTACAGAGCTGAACCTGAAGGAGCAGCAGAAACAGTGAGGCCTGAAATAAATTGATCAGGAGGGTGTTTTCTATTGTGGAAAATAAGCAAAAGTACGTAGGAGACGGCTGTTTTTACTTAGTGAGTTGTTTACTTCTGTGTAGGATGTTGAAATAGACATTGAATTGGCTCCAGGAGATCAGACCAGCACTCCCAAAACGAAGGAACTTTCGGAGAAGGACATTGGCAACCAGCTGCACATGCTGACCAACCGGCACGACAAATTCCTCGACTCCCTCCGGGAAGTGAAGGTGGGTACAGGTTGTTGATGACAAACCGCTTTGGTCCTAAAATCTTCAAACTGATCTGAGGTGTAGGTTTTGTTTTTTTTTTCCTTTGTCTATCTCACACTTCTCATTTTTTAACTGAGTTTTCTTATGTAGACATCTCTTATAATCTGTAATTTCTTATTTGCCTACGGTAAAAAAATCCTTAAGCCTTCACTTTATCGCTAGTTATTACCGAATCCCTGTCCTACAAAATTAAATATCATCCTCCTTCACTCTAAGTATATTTTAACAATCCAGTTCAGAAACTAGTGATGACAAACACAGGGTATAGGATCAAAAATATGTATCAGCATCTTATGATTAAATAATTTCTAAGAAAACAATCTAGCTGAAAGCTATGTTTAAATAGCTCCACACTAGCAACAGCTCTGTCCAATTAACCTGATTATTCCTATTACCAAGATGATCAACATTTTCCCTTCTTCCTTTTTTTTTGGTGGTTACAGTAATGAATCAGTCTTCATCAACATGAAAATGGAACTAGTTTCTTGTTGCAAGTCTATATTGCTAAAGGAAATGTATTTTTGTTGAAAAGACATTAGTATTACTACTGAAACAACTGTATAACTGAGCAGTTTTGCCACAGGATTAATTGTATTTTCCTATTTCTATGCCTCTGTCTGTTTCCAGACGGGAGCCTTGCTGAGTGCCTTTGTTCAGTTATGTCATATTTCTACACCTTTGGCAGAGAAGACTTGGATACAGCTATTTTCACGACTTTGGAAAATCTTGTCTGACAGACAGCAACATGTGAGAACCTCTCTCTCTCTCCCACTTGCGGATTCCTCTTTGTAAATGACTGCTGTTCCAGGAAAATGTATTTGTGGTGACTTTGTTCACCAGCTTGGAGATGTTTGCCATTCTCTGACTGTTGAATGCTGTATACCTGTATCAATGCATCTTTAGAAAGAAATAGGGCTTTTCAATTTACAAAGAGAGATGTACTTATTGAATGGTCGTTCCCTGTGCTAAAGAGATTTTAAATCTGATTTCTCTAATTGAAGAATCTGAATGGACAGATAATATTCAGTTTTTTCTTCTAGGCTCTAGCAGGTGAAATAAGCCCTTTCTTGTGCAGTGGAAGCCATCAGGTGCAGCGAGATTGCCAGCCAAGTGCCCTGAACTGCTTTGTGGAAGCAATGTCACAGTGTGTTCCTCCCATTCCCATCAGACCTTGTGTCCTGAAATACTTGGGTAAAACTCACAACCTCTGGTTTCGTTCTACACTGATGCTGGAACACCAAGCCTTTGAAAAAGGACTGAGTCTGCAGATTAAGCCTAAACAGACAACAGAATTTTATGAGCAGGAAAGCATAACTCCTCCTCAACAGGTAGTGTTATATTTATTGAAATACCTTATGAAATATGAAGGAAAAAACTAACACTGACAAGTCCTCCACTAAACCACATCCCTAGGTGTCACATTTTGCATGTATTTTAAATACCTCCAAAGGCAGTGACTCCAGGATTGCCCTGGGCAGCCTGTTCCAGTGCTTTACAACCTTCTCAGTGAAGACATTTTTCATATTATCAAATCTAATGAATCTCCCCTGGTGCAACTTGAAGCTGTTTCCTCTTGTCCTATTGTATTACTGACTTGATGAAAAAATTTATTTTCTATGATTTGATCTGTTGTGTTAAGGAAGACAAGCAAGAGTCAGTGTACAAGCCTTGGGATTTTTTTTTGTCCTGCAGTGTTGTTCAGTGCATGGTTGTTACTAATTTCTTGCCTTGTAGAGTTTTAAAGAAAGTTTTAATAAGTTTTATAAGCACTTCTCTATTTCCATGTCTCTCTCAGCTTGCCTTAGTGTAGAACATGGGGTTTGCTAGCTACTATGCTTTATGAAGACAGCTTGACTGTGGACAAATATGTGTTCTTAACATTGTAGGAAATCCTGGATTCTCTTGCTGAGCTCTACTCCTTGTTACAAGAAGAGGATATGTGGGCTGGGCTGTGGCAGAAACGCTGCAAATTCCCAGAGACAGCAACAGCCATTGCTTATGAACAGCATGGCTTTTTTGAACAGGTACACTCTTGATTTTAGAAATTATCTGAGTAGTTCTACTGTCAGTATGAATATTCTGGTCAGGAGGATAAAACCTCTGAATATTAATTATTAACTTCAGTTTACTAAAATGGAAAGTGCCATGGCTTCCCTACTGTCTACAGTAGTAGTTTGAGGCCTTGTAATACTGAGGTAAGGTGAAATTTTTGTGCACACCCATCAGATTTTCATGACATTTATCAAGCTGCCAAATAATAGCTATATTTAGGAATGAATTTAACTCGACTTTTTTTTTCCAAGTCTGTGAAGGTTTTCTTATCACTTTTTTTAAAAAGAAAAGACTACTGAGTTACTGTGTATATAGCAGATGGAAACATGGAATGGTTGGATTTTCTTTAGGCACAGGAAACTTATGAAAAAGCAATGGAGAAGGCTAAAAAGGAGCACGAACGGAGCAACGCTTCCCCTTCCATCTTCCCTGAGTACCAGCTCTGGGAGGACCACTGGATTCGGTGAGACTTGAAAGCTGATGTAGAACAAGTATTTTACCCTGCAACAGAAGCAAAATACCCTGCTTTTGGTTTAAAGCATTAGTTATGAGAATAAACTTATCTCAGGACTTAGCTCAGATACAGGGAAAACCTAAGGGAATAGAAAAAAGCTATTTGGTATTCCCTTAACAGAGCCTCAGTAGTGATATGCCTGAATTGCTGTAAAAAATGTAATTTGCTGTTGGTGGAAACAGACTGGAGCTAAAATTTGTTTTTCCTATTGAAAATGGTTGTTCTGGGAGACACAAAATGCAGCTCTTCCCTGTTCACAGATTTCTGTATTATAACTGATAATAAATAAATAAATAAAAAAAGTCTTCCCATCTGGATATAGCTTCTGCAGTGCTTCCAAAGCTGTTTGTAGACAAACAAATATGCAGGTAATATTCTGATACACAACTTTTATTCTCAGTTTTATTGAAGTTTTTTTTGTGTGTGTGGGGGGGGTTGTAACAAAATTGACGCTGCATTTGATTTTCTTAGTTGCTCAAAAGAGTTGAACCAGTGGGAGCCTTTGACAGAATATGGTCAATCCAAAGGTCACATAAATCCTTACCTGGTGTTGAAGTGTGCCTGGAGGGTCTCAAACTGGATTGCTATGAAGGAGGCTCTGGTGCAGGTGAGTGAGGGCTTTTTGTGCTCATGTTTAGTTTACCCTCATCCTGCCTTGGGTATCTTCATCCCAACTGTTCTAAGAACCATCTCATGAGAATAAGCTGGTGGTTGTTGTTCTTGAGACTGCTATAAACTGCCAGGCTGCATGGATATCTTGAGTTTCCTGGGGGGGGCCAATGGCAGACTTGTGTTGGAGTTGCCAATAGATTGTCTGGAATTTTTTTTTAAGCATTATATATGGTGTCACTAATCTAAAGAAGATGGAAAACATGGGGGGGGTTTTGTGTTTTGATTTGGTTTTTCTTTGGTTTGTTTTTTTCTGTTTTGTTTTAATTTTAAGGAAGTGAATTCTTTCTTCATGGTAGGTAGAGTTGTTCATCTGTGATGAGTTAATATAGAAAGATTAACCTGATGTAAAACTGAAATCTAAAAGGTGAGAATGCTGCATTAAATCACAGGTGGAAAGGAGCTTGCAGATCTTTCTTGCACTGTTGTATACAGTGGGACAATACTGGAATTACTCTGCTAAAGATGCCAGAATTTGCATTAAAGGGGTGAAGTATGTATTTAAAATACAATGTGAAGCCAAATCTCTAAGTAGTGAACTGCACATGCAAAAACCCCTGTCTTATGGGTGCTATTTACATTTTAATTAATTTCTTTTGTTCCTATAACACTTAGTATTTTGTGTCCTATTTAAGTATGCAACTTCAGAGCCTAAGTATAGAAATATTTGAGAAACCTTTAAAGCCTAAAAGAAGAACTATACTGTACAGTATATTATAAGCTCTGGGCTTGAAGAGAGTGAAATAGATCATGTCTGACAGCTTCTGGTTTTGGACAATTGCAAGTTGAGTGGAAGTGACAACCCTGAGTAAGTGCTGATATGCTTTAGCTGCAGTTATATTAAATGAGGTATTTCCAGTAATGAGACATTTACCAAATGACTGAGGAGAAGATGCTGCTGAAGCCATAAATGGAGCCTTTGTGACTCTACTCAGGTTCTTGTAAAAGTGTCAGCACACGTTTGCATAAATATTGGGATCTGAAAGAATAATTGATTCTGTGCTGCTGTACTCACTACTCCAATTTTATTGATATTCTTTAATGTGGCTGTTTTTTGTCAAGCTCCATGGTTGATTCACAAGAGAGGCCAGAGACGATGGCAAATATCTATCAGTTTTCGTAAATCTTTGTGAAAGATTTTTAATAATCTACCCATTAAAGTTGAGCTATTAAAACAGCAAGTAGCCTTTGATAGGACCCAAGACTCATTTCCATTTGCTCACACTGCCATTGTGTTTAATGATCCAGTAGATAACATAATAAAGAAGGAGATTATTTTCACTGTGTAAGTGTAAGGATGCTACCTGGCACTTTCTCTTTGCTGGATCAGGCGTAAAAGTCAGTTGAGGATAACAGGAATAACAATTGTAATGGTCACCATACAGTTTATCAACAGGAGGATAATGCAGGGGGATTTCTGTGCTGCACATCAAACCATAAAGGGCTTGATGTAAAGGGGTGGAAAAAGAGGTGAAGAAGTTGTAGATTAAAGGCCTGCAGCATCAGCTGGTGAGCCAAGTTTGCTGTAAAAAGCTCACACAATTTAGGTGCTGCACAATTCAAGTGCTTTGCTGGGTTTAGTTGCCATAATTCTACTGTTCCAGAATTCTGAGGAAATGGTTTAAAATTGTTTTAGCACTGTGACCTGACTTTGCACCTGTGCTCAGAAATTACTTTAACATAAAGGAGAAGGTTGGTTGTTGATTACTTTAAAAAATACTCTCTGTTGATTTTCATCAAGTTAGCAATGCCCTAGAGCAGACAGAGAGTATAATGCTGCATGATGTGAGACAGGCAGGGACACGATCCTTTTAGGTGAGAAGTTGCCATTACATGTTCTGGAGCCCCTGAAGCATTTCAGGCATGGTGTGTGTTATCTGCTGAGAAGCATCTTCTGGCTTTGTACGGGGTGAATTGTTTGCTGTGAGCTTTCTGCTCCTGTGGCAGGGCTGCTTTGGGCTGGCTCAGCTCTTTGAGCTGCATCACAGTTGTCAGTGTAAAAATACCCCAGCAGCAGCTTGGGCATGGGCACTTCTGCTCTTGTGCTGAATTGGCAGTTTGTGTGCTAGCCTGCCCTTGCCAGTAACTTCAGGAGAGCTGAAGCTCCTCTAGTGACATAAATGTTAATTCTTCAGTTGGATGTTTTTAAAAAATGACCTTATTTTTAAAACATCCAAGCTGTTTGTTTAAGAAGGCTTTAAAAAACTTAACCGCTTGAGTAGGAGCGATCTTTACTGGGTGTTTTCCCTATTCCACAACCAGGTGGAACTGAGCTGTCCAAAAGAGATGGCCTGGAAGGTGAACATGTACAGGGGGTACCTGGCCATCTGCCACCCCGAGGAGCAGCAGCTGAACTTCATCGAGCGGCTGGTGGAGATGGCCAGCAGCCTGGCCATCCGCGAGTGGCGGCGCCTGCCGCACGTCGTGTCCCACGTCCACACCCCCCTGCTCCAGGTAACAACACACAGCTCTGATTTCCAGGTGTCCTCCAGCAGCAAGTCTCAGGACTTGTAGCAGCTGCAAGTGTAAAATGTTTTAGTGTATATAGTACATGTAAATAGTACTGACAGTTTTTGCATCATGGTATTTCATTTGTTCAAAGTCGCAGAATGCGTGTTTCTATTTCTTTGAAGTGCTTGTTGCTTATCAGGAAGAGCTTGTAAGAGATTGAACCCACCTTTTTTCAGACCTACAGAAATATTTTTGGGAAGCACTTGGCACAATTGTGATTATATGGAATATGAAATTTAACCTTTACATGAAATGAAATAAGATGTATTACATGGTGAAAAATGAATGGTTGTGTCCTTTGCAACTTTCACACACATTTTACCATAACAAAAATGGATTTCTGTTTCCTTTTGAAATGTGTAAAATATCAACACCCTGCTGTTTTCTCTTGGATTTAATCATGTAAATAATTCATTTTGGAAATGTAAGAGAAGAATTTTTGAGAGTAGATGTTTTATTGACAAGTATAATCAAACAGAAGTAGGTGCCTAAATCCATCTTTAAAAAAATTAATTTGGCCTTTGAGTTATGTTCAGAAGATTCTTGAAAATGAACCTTGTCTCCTCTGATCTTTGTGGTACAGCTGGAGCCAGTGTGGAAGTGGGGCTGGGGCAGGATCGTGCTGGGTTTGGCAGTGTGGGATTTAGGCAAAACATGCCATTCTTTTGGCATTTAAGCTTTGTCCCTGTTTAGATACACTATAAATATATACCTGCCAAAGCTCTTATTCCTGTGGAGGGAACCTTTTTTTCTCCAGGGCAGAAACTGTGGAATATCTCAGTTTTCATAACAGGGATCATTTCTTGATGGGTCATTGCTCAGAGATCTGTGACTGAGCCCTGCCTGTGGAAGTGCAGAGGACTTTGCTTTGAGTTCTCTTTGATACAGAGGCCTCTGTGATTCTGTTTAAGATCAGTAGTTTCACTCTGTATGTGTGATTCATAACCAGTCTACACAACATAAGAAGGGACCTCTATAAAATGATTGCTTCTGTGGGTAGAGCTCACACAGCAGCTCATAACTTTGAGTTCTTATAGAACAAATTGATACATCAGATAAAGTGAATTAATATGGATGTTTTCTCCAGAAGTTATCAAGTAAATAGGTACAATTTGGGAGCTCACACAATACCATTAGATGGCTTCTCAATGAATTTAATTCCTTCTTGCTAAGTTTTCCACCATATTTCACATTGCTCCTCCCTGGCCCCCACTCAAGAATGGCAGCATTTGCAGCAGGAAAAGATTAATATTGCTAAATAAAGTATTTAAGTGCTTTCAGATATCAATTAAAACAAGCTTTTAAAACAATCTAAGATGTATATATCCCTCGTGAAGAAATGATAAATTAGTCAGTGAGTGACAGAGGTACAAATGCAGCCTTGAATTTGCACGGCAGTAATTACTTTTTTTTTTAATATCAGATAGTATGTGATTAAATACCCATGAGAAAATTAAATTTATGTGATGAATGGGTGTAGGATGAAGGTTAAGCTATTGTGAGAGCTGATACTGAGATGATTGTAGGAAAATATTACTTTAATTTATTTTGTTTCAAGAGATTTCGCGCTATAAATTTGGACTGCCTTTTTTTTTTCTCAAGTAGTTATCTCATTTGGTTGATTAACAATGAATACAACTGTTATCTGCCAAGTGGTAGCTTAGAGAATACTACACTGGCTTTACTGTAGTACAGGTAATTAAATTCCATTAAAGTTTGTGGGCCTTTTTTTCAGGTGGTTGAAGTTTTAACAAACTGTCTGCTGCCTTTAGTGGGTTCAAGACTGCTGCCATCTTCTGTTTGTTCCTTATTTATGTTGTTTATGTTTTCTAGGCAGCACAGCAAATAATTGAACTTCAGGAAGCAGCCCAAATAAATGCAGGGTTGCAACCAACTAATCTGGGGAGGAACAACAGCTTACATGATATGAAGACTGTAGTCAAGACTTGGAGGAACAGGTTACCTATCGTGTCAGATGATTTATCCCACTGGAGCAGCATTTTCATGTGGAGACAGCATCATTACCAGGGTAAGTCTGCCTGGTCCAGCGTGCATTCATCACAGAATTTTCCAGACAGCATAAGTTCTTGGTGGCTTGATTTTGACAAGTTTTACATTTTAGTCAGTTTTCATTTAAGTGAGATGATTTAAGTGTTGGATTATCTTAAGCCATCCGTTTCATGTGTGTTGTGACCTTATCACTCTCTACAACGCCCTGAAAGGTGGCTGTAGTCACAGGGGGTCGGTCTCTTTCTCCAGACAGCCACTGACAGCACAAGAGGACACAGTCTCAAGCTGTGCCAAGGGAAATACAGGTTGGATGTTAGGAAAAAGTTTTTTACAGAAAGGGTGATAAAGTACTGGAATGGTCTGCCCAGGGAGGTGGTGGAGTCACCATCCCTGGATGTGTTTCAAAAAAGACTGGATGTGGCACTCGGTGCCATGGTTTAGTTGAGGTGTTAGGGCTGGGTTGGACTCGATGATCTTGAAGATCTTCCAACCCAGTCATTCTGTGATGGTGTTGCTGTGTGAGGTGCTGCTCTCTGTATAACACCATTTACAGTGGCAAACATTTCACCTTGCCTTTGCAGCCATTGTGACTGCATATGAGAACAGCTCCCAGCACGATCCCAGCTCCAACAACGCCATGCTGGGCGTCCACGCCTCTGCCTCGGCCATCATCCAGTACGGGAAGATCGCGCGGAAACAAGGGCTGGTCAACGTGGCCCTGGACATCCTGAGCCGCATCCACACCATCCCCACCGTGCCCATCGTGGACTGCTTCCAGAAGATTCGGCAGCAAGTCAAGTGTTACCTGCAGCTGGCTGGAGTCATGGGCAAAAATGAGTGTATGCAGGTAGGGCAGCTTTATTCCTGCAGCTGTTGTTGGAACTCGTGGGATGGCGGGGGCCATCAGATCCATTGATCTGAACAAGCTGCCTGTGTCCAGAACAGGGGCTGAACTGCCTTGGCTGTTTATACCCTGCAGGCAGGGTTGTGTTCAGGGATGCTGTTAGTTCAAAGCAGTTAATGTCCTCTGTCAACTGGATACTGTGAATATATTAAAAATTAGCTGACCCAGAAGTAAAGTGGGAGTAGGTTTTCTGAAATCTTACAAGATCTATAAATGGAAAGGACATTGAAAATGGCATTATTTGTAATGGGAAAAAACAACACTGCTGCAAGACTAACTGAAGCTCTGAGTGTCTGACTCATGAGTGATGGATGGTGTCAAACTGAAGTAAAATCGTATGTGTCCAAAAGGAAAAAATGTGGTTTTAGGCAAAACACACTGGCATGTGATTGGCCATCAAATTAACCTTGTAATATAACATAATATAAATAATACTATAACATAAACAAGGTGGAAAAATAATCTGCTAAATGTTGTCTGTAGTATTTGGTTTGCATAGGCCAGTGGAAACTTAAAATTGTCAGTCTGTATTGTTTTAAATGAACATTGAATACTAGAAAGTCATCCTATTTAAATATCAAGAGACTATTTTGACTGTTGTTTTATGGCACTTTCATTTAACAAAGCCTTCCCTTTTAAAAGACTTTTCTCACTAAGGCTTATTTAACAGGGTCTTGAAGTTATTGAGTCAACCAATCTGAAGTACTTCACCAAGGAGATGACTGCAGAGTTTTATGCATTAAAGGGAATGTTCTTGGCACAGATTAACAAGTGAGTATGCTGGTTGCAAGAGGCACTAGCACACATCTGAAACAAATGCAGCTGAAGTATTCAACACAATATTTGAGCAGAAAAGCTGTTCCATATCTTTATACCAGCCTAGAATTTCTCACTGCTGTGTAAGAAAGTAAAAGTATCTGTGAGGGTTCGTTTGCAGTTTGGAGATGTAGTGATTGGTCCTATATTGAAGCCTTGTAGGACAGAAGTAGTAATGGTTTTGCTTTGTACTGACAGGTATTTTACTGTTTCGAGGAAGATCTCTCTTTAATTCAATAAATAAATATCTCATCAGTCAAATTTTGTTTGGTGATGCCAAAAAGAGCCCTTCAGATTTCAAGAGCTCTTAGTGGGCATGGGATTTAATGGCAATTGTGCTATGTGTTACATATGGATGGAATAATTCCTTTACCACTGCATTGTGGCCACTTATGGAATGAAATCCATCAGGTCTTAAGCTGTACACTGCAACCTCGCATAGCAATTCAAGTCAGGAAATGATGAATATCTTCTTCTGTGGATGCAAGAGAGATTTTTAAATAGGCAGAATGCAATTACTTTGATGGAAAGTACAGTGGGCTTTTATATGGTCACAGGCTTAATTGTGGTTGAGGTGTAAAGGAAGAAAGTGTGCCTCTCCCATACTTTTAATTTTTTTTAAATTCTTGCGGAGAATTGTCTCTGTCTGTTCCTTCAGGATAAAATGGATAATGGTTTCTGTTTAAAAACGTGGTTCTGGTGTACTTATAGTTTCTTAATCTTAAAAAACACACACAAGCATTTTTTAGCACTGCAGTTGAGGTCAGGAATTTAGGAAGGTTTCAGTTAGGACCAGTGGCAGTGTTGAACCTGAAAATGGGGCTGCTGATTGATTACCTGTGTGTCAACAAAACTGAAGGTAAAGGTCACCTCTGCTCCTGCATCCTCCTGTGCTGCCCATTGGCTGGGCAAGGTGATAGGAACCATTTAAAAAAAATCACCTCAGGTGTCAAGAGTGATGGATTGTAGAGTGGGAGAAAGGAAAATGGACAGAGAAGTCCCTTTTTTTATAAAGAGGCAGTAGTGATACAAAGCCATCCATCAGGCTGCTGCTGGGCTGGTTCACTTCAGACCTTCATCCAGGGTGCAGGAAGCTTCTGAAAGCAAGGACAGTAATGTAGCACAGAAACTTAACACATGACACACAAAGCTGCTTCCCTTTTTAGAGTTATGCCTCAGTAGCTGGTCATTTTAATTGAGTACTATAATCCTGCAAGCAAATATTTTTATGTAAAAAATACATTACAGGTAATTAAAAAAATGAGTCAAGCAAGCATCGTGTTACTTCCATGTAGTTTATTTCAATGCTTATTCTGCAAGGGAGAAGTGAAGCTCTTTCTGTTAATAAGGAGTCTTGAAATACTTTAAGTTTCTTCATTTTGGTAATGCTTCTGTGAGTTTTCTCATCCTTTATTTTTATGCCTAAGATGTAACAGATTCAAGGGCTATGTATATATTGGGATGAATCATGCCAAATTTTGGACTTGTGACACTTGGAAACACGGAGAAAACCTCAGAAGTACAAACAAACAATGTTCGGATTATCCAGAACTGTGTGGTTAACTTTCAAATTCCTTCACTTTTCCTGTTGAAAAAGGAAACTTTTACAGCTGTGGGGATGAGGAGCTGACTGTTTCCAGAAAATGTTAGTTGTAAAATTTTTATGACTTCTCTGGAAAAGGAGTTAAGTAAGATGCACTCCTCTAAAAGATAACTGAAATAACACCTTCCCAGTGTTGCTTAACTCCTTTTTTGCTCAGTGGAGCAGCATGTTTAAATGATTTTGCTTCCACTCCCCTCGTGTTATCATTTGCTCTTCTTTCTCCCAGTTTCACTGCTTGGGTTTCCACTGCAGTGCACTGGAAGTTTTTTTTCTTTTTTTAAGAGAGTGTTGTGGAGATTTTTAACACTATGAAACTGTTTTCATTATGAAGTGTTTACTTTTGTAGGTGCTGAACTTTAAAGGAAGCAATGACAAAACAGTTGTAAGGGACCTTACTAGAGAACTTAATGCAAAAATATCACTGAGTATTAAGAAACGAATTGCTTGCCCTATCAGAAATCTGACTTACACCAGCAAACAGGTGCTAAATCACATCAAACTCATATCCTTACTTGTCACCACGCAGGTCTGAAGAAGCAAACAAAGCTTTTTCTGCAGCTGTGCAGATGCACGACGTGCTGGTGAAGGCGTGGGCCATGTGGGGGGATTACCTGGAGAACATCTTTGTGAAGGAGCGGCAGCTTCACCTGGGGGTGTCTGCCATCACCTGCTACCTGCACGCCTGTCGCCACCAGAACGAGAGCAAATCCAGGAAATACTTGGCAAAGGTAAGGTCCAGGTGGTTAAAAGAGAGTCAGAGCTCCACCCCCTCTGGGTGGGGAAGGGCTGGGATGATGTTCAGTGCTCAGATTTTTGCAATGAGAGAAGGGTTACTAAGGGAAAGCTTTAATTTAGATGGAAGGGCTGTGCGTGGTTGCTCTTAACTCATCTTGGGGTTTTTTACTTCAGTGGGATGTCTGGGGTTTCCTTTAGATGTGGAACCTTTGTGTAGGAGGAGGAGGACAAATCACATCCAGCATTTCTACTACACAGTGTGCAAAAAGGCATCCTTTGGTCCTTTAAAAAGTAACATAGTTCGAGGTCTCTTTATCATTGCTATGGATAAACAATATTGACGTTTACCTAAGTATTGCATTTTATTCCAGATAAGCCTTTTCTGTACAGTTTTACTCTGAAATTCAGCAAAATTTTGGCCAAAACCAGCTATTTGTATTGTATGTTTCTCAGTTTGAGGATATTTAATCTCTTTAATGAAGAAAATTTAAAAATTATACCAGACCAGGGAAGACAATCTGTTCTGACCATGAAACAAACACAGAAAATATTGTTTGAGATTAAAGATGGCCTCAATAGCACTCTGAGATTTATTATTCTCCCTGTCCAGTTGCATAATAGTTAATGATTTTTAGTCTTTGCTTAATATATTTACATTTGAATTAAACTAGGGATGGACAGTTAAAATAATTAAGAACACCCAAAGAAATAATCAAGTTCTTGCATCAAGGTTCATTTATCTGAGTTGCATATTTTAGGTTCTATGAAATTGCCTAAATTTATATCCACACCCCCAGCCAAAAACCCAATGAATTTCTGGAATGCGGTCATGTTCATTTGCTCTTTTCTGTCGTATTTCACAGCAAGGAGCACACTTACATTTATTTTTTACGTCCTTTAAATATTATTTCTGAGTGAAAAAATAGCATTGGTTAGGCATAATGAATGTAAGTTCTTGTCTCTGAGGCAGCTTTAACACTTACAAGGACTCCACAGTCATATTAATAAAATCTCTGCTTTTGTGCATTGTAATGATTGATGTGTCCTAAATTTAAGCACTGAGAGATCCTGTTGAAATTCTCATCCAGGTTCTTTGGCTGCTGAGTTTTGATGATGATAAGAACACCTTGGCAGATGCAGTGGACAAGTATTGTATTGGTGTCCCACCCATCCAGTGGCTGGCCTGGATCCCACAGCTGCTGACGTGCCTGGTTGGCTCAGAGGGCAAACTCCTCCTCAACCTCATCAGTCAGGTACAGAAGATCATCTCCAATTCCTTACTCTCTGTAATCTTTGTTGGTGAGATGACACATGGATATTGTTTAAAGCAAATTACAAAAAAGCCAAGTTTTAACAATGGTATTGTTTGGAACTGTTGATGTGTTAAAAATGGTAATTTCTGCCTTTAAGCAGGATATTTTAAATTTCAAAGGGAGTTTTACTTACTGAGATTAAATCCAGTGAAGTTGTATCCCTATTTG
The DNA here is from genome assembly GCA_013400495.1 of Nicator chloris. Lineage (NCBI taxonomy): Eukaryota > Metazoa > Chordata > Aves > Passeriformes > Pycnonotidae > Nicator > Nicator chloris. Next base: position 139,328 of record WAAE01153461.1, read on the forward strand.
CATGAGACATTATAGCTCTCCCTCTGGAATTCTATTTAATACATTTTTGTGAATGATACAGAACACATAAAATACATAGTTAAAAATGCTTGTAGCGTAGGAGTAAAGAATGGTTAGCTTTAGTAGCTACAGGGCAAACTCTGTTTGGAAGTGTTTTGGTGTTTGTTCATTCAGGTTGGTGTAAAACAGGTGTGAAGGCCCATTAATGCACAGCTCTTACAACTCCTGAATTCCAGACCTGCACTGCTCCACTGTTTCCTGGAAACTGGCACAGGACTGTTGCTGTGATGAACTCCTCATAGACCTCCTTTCTTTCCCTCCCCTCTTGGTTTTTGAGATATGGACTCTCTGACCATTCAGGTCCCTTCCAGCTGAGGGTACTCTATGATCCTGTGAGATGGAGCTGCTTTTATACTATCCCCTGTCTTTGATCTTTCAGACCTCTGAGAATGTGTTTTTGTAGCTACAGAATATGCCCATTTGTGTTGGCATGAGTGTACACAACTCTAGATATGTATGTGTGTGCAGATGTACTCATGTTTCCTTCCCTCTCTCTTCATAAAATTAAAATGTAACTTTGAAGAGACCATGCTCCTAAGCAGCTTGAGACACCAAAGTAGGTAAGGCAAACTTTGATGGGTATGGCTTGGTATTGTCTGGCAACACTGATGTGCTCTACTGTCTTCTGACAGAAAAAACTCACTTCAACACATTGTAGACACTTTTTTATTTGTTGAGATGCATATAAAATTTTTAGAAGTGAGTGTTTGCTCAGGAGTCATACTTAGTTGGAGCTTAGACTTCTGTGTTACAGCGTGAAGCATGTGTGTGTCAGGTTAGTGATCTGTCATAAATATCAGATTACTGAATACTTCAAACCCATTGCAACATTTCTACCACTTACCATATCCATTTGGATGGAGAAAGGATCTATGATTTAGTGAAACTGTGGCTGGAGAAGCCTCAAATGATGTCTTAAGATGTGCTCAATTGCAGGTAGTAGACACATGGTTTCTTTCCTTTAATAGATACTGAGATTTACAGATTTAAATGGGATGCTGAATGTCAACATCTCTTGAGGTTGTTTTTTTTTTAATGGAAGCCATAAAATCCTGTTTTTATTTTTGGGTGCAGTTGGTATCCCCTTACATTAAGTGCCACAATTAGGTGGAGTAAAGTTACTCTCTAATGGGCTTTTTTATCAAGTATGGTGGGGCTTGCTGGGAATTGTGGCCTAATTTAAAGACTAACTGCTGTCATTATGTCTGTTTTTCTTCCATTATGCACATGAGTAAGATCTTTGAGCTGGCCCAGCTGGGGCTCTGACATTATGCTGCTTTCAGGTTTATTAGGCAATATGATCTGGAAGCCCTAATTAGGTAATATCTTAACAGTGTGTGCAGGGAGCTACCAATTGATCCTCTTTGGGGTTCTGTTACTGAAAGAATCTTTAATTTCCATAAGCCATTATTTAACACAAAGAGCTGATTATTCCTGAATTGGACTCATTTACAAGAGAATCTGTCCGTGTTGATGTGATCTGTAGTCAGTATTCCTTAACTAAGAAATGTGTATCTCCAAATAGGTGGGAAGAGTCTATCCCCAGGCTGTTTATTTCCCTATCAGGACCCTCTATTTGACCTTGAAGATAGAACAGCGAGAGCGCTACAAGAGCGGTGAGTTTGCTCCTCACAGAGTTGTTTGAGCTCTTTCTAACCTAATTGTTATGTTGAGTTTCACTGGATTTTACAGAGAAAACAGATACCAACTTAGCAAGGCTAAGGAAGAAAACGCTTGATAAGCTTTGCTTGCATTGATTTGTTTCTGTGAAGTTAGACCTGCAGATGGCTTGAGCTGTCTTGAATTTTCTTGTATAAAATACTCACCAAGAAGAGTTTCATCTGTTTCCTTCTCATGTCACCTTAGTTATTGAGAATCACATGTTCTTTACGGAATGTTTATCTTGGTAAATTCGTGGAGAAGTAGAAAATTCTTGGTTTATAAATACAGGAGTGTCACAATTTTCTAAGATTCTCTAGACTAATTTTCATTGGAAGCATGAACCATACAACATTTAGATTGTTTTCAAAGGAGCCACACTTGTAAAAGTATCTCCAAGTAACTTCTTACAGTGAATTTTCAAGTGAAATGAGCATTTCAATTTACACCAGATAGAAGCAATGTTGGCTTTGAGAAATGTTTGGGAGATGGGGAAAACATTCAGCAAGTTGCACAACAACTCTTTTCCCAAGAAAAATCACATCTGGAACAGTTATGTCAAATGATTCCAGAGAATTTAGTTGTTCTTTTGTCCCATATAATTTCCTGGGAATCCTGGGAGAGCTACTTGAAGAACTCTCATTTCAGTTCTGTGTTCTTTGTTACAAAGTACATTGTTTAGTTAATTGCCCTTTCCATTTGGGAATTAGTTCACTAAATTTCTGTATAAAATTTGAAAGGGCACTGATGAAATAATGTTTTCTTTTTGTTTGGGTACTCTTTTGCAGAAGGAGATGCCAACACACCTTAATAATTTATTATTTTCCAGCAACAGTAGAATATTTTCGTGTAGGTTCTGCCAAAAAAACATTGCTTGGTGAGTGGGTTGTGTCAGTTAGTGAGGGTCATCTGATAAAGCAAAACTCTGCTTGATCAGTGTCTGATGGAGCTGTCATACTAGAGATGTTTTGTGCTAAAAGATACAGACTGTGGCAGTTTGTCTGTTGTTGGCATCAATATATTTATTCTTTAGTTATGTGTGAAAGGTCTCCCCAAAAGGGAAGGGAAAAAACCACCCATAATTCAAATAATTTGATCCTTTATGAAACAATGTGTGTTACTTCAAGAGCGTGGATTGGTAATGTAAAAGCTACACCTCCTGTGTGGTTTTGAGGAGTGTTTGTTTTGCTTTAATGTTTGGAAGTCTGTACCACTAAATAGCGTTTGGTGCGGAGTTTTCTCTCTAAAAAATCCCAATTTTCTTTCTAAAAAAAATTCTTTCCAAAACTCAGTAAGAAATACATAATTAATACTTAATGTAAATCTCAAACCAATTCCTGGAACAATTTATTTTATTTCAAACAGACACGTATCAAGTTCATGAAAGGTAATCCTTATTTCCCTTTTAATGTTCACTTTCCAGATTCAGGGCAACAGCAGCCAAGTTCAGTTGGAAACCAGTCCCACTCTGCCTCAGACCCTGGACCCATCAGAGCCACTGCCCCGATGTGGAGATGCAGCAGGATCATGCACATGCAGCGGGAATTGCATCCAACACTTCTGTCCTCTCTGGAAGGCATTGTGGATCAGATGGTCTGGTTCCGAGAGAACTGGCATGAGGAGGTATTTGGATCTTCAGTGTATGGATCACCTAAGGGAAAGTTCACTGCAAAGTATTTATCCAGAAGTAATTTTAAACATCAAAGCATAACTGTTTGTTTGATTAGTAAACTGATGTTTGTAGAACTGACTGTTCTGGTTGGAGTTTGGGCATTTTGGTTATTTCTGGAAGCAGTACAGGAGTTTTGCAGAACTGTTAATGCAATGAATGCCTCGAGGATTTAAGCTGTTGCTCATACTAACTGAGAATGTATATTCTTGCACTAAGTTTCAGAGATACTAGTTTCCTTCTTGATCTGGTGGTCTGTGACAGGTGGTGCTTATTACCTGAAATTTGCATTGCAACAGAGAGCAGATGGAGCTGCCACTCTGCTGTTACTTGCCTCTCAAAGTGTTGCACTATTCTGTTCTGTCTGCCTAGCACAGTGTTTATTTGAAGGTTTCCTCATATCACCTTTTTTTCCTATATCTCAAAATATGAAATCTAAAAGTTACCTGCTGTTGAAAGAGCAAGTTGTCCTTTCTGAAGCAGCATTTCCCCTGCTCAGTTTGTTTGCAATGCTAATGAATTCAGTGCTGTCATTCTGATGGACCTTCTGATGCAGTTTAAGAGTAGAGCTTTAAGCAGATGTTTTTGAGAGCATAATTTTACTATATAAAACGTAGTGTGGGGATGAATATTTGGTGTCAAATCAGAAGGCCTGATCTTCCTGACTATTTTGCTTTCTCTGTTTTTCATTCTTAGGTTCTCAGACAACTGCAGCAGGGCTTGGCAAAGTGCTACTCTGTTGCCTTTGAGAAAAGCGGAGCCGTTTCAGATGCCAAAATCACTCCTCATACACTGAATTTTGTCAAGAAGTTAGTCAGCACCTTTGGAGTAGGTCTTGAGAATGTCTCTAACGTGTCCACCATGTTCTCTAGTGCAGCCTCAGAGTCACTAGCTAGGAGAGCACAGGCAACAGCTCAAGACCCCGTGTTCCAGAAGTTAAAAGGCCAATTTACAACAGGTAAATGTTTAAAATTTTTTAAAATGTTGCTTTTAATCTCAAGAAAATTTCCCCCCACAGTTCAGCTGTGAGGGCAGTGTGCTTTTTTATTCCAATATCTTTCCTGAGAGGAAATTTAGAAAATGGCACCTTTCTGAGGTTCAACAAACCTGAAATAGGTTTCTTCCTGTCTTTTGTGCAGTAATAAATGTAATTCAAGTAGAAAACAGACATCAACCCAGAGAATAAATGTATTGTGTATTTTTATTATTGAAAACTGTGCTTTGATCACATATGTGTTTAAAGATAAATAAGATTACTTCAGTATAGTATTTTTGCTATTTGCACAGAACTGCCAGCTGTATTTGAGGGACAGTAATGATCTGTCTCTCTGTGATGGCAGAATTTAATGAAATTTTCACCCCAGAACTCCAAACTGATGGTTTTATGTGAAGTCTTTCAAAACAGCCTACTTCTGATGAGTAAGATTACTTTAGTGTTTTGGATAACTAGATTATAAAAATTCTATTACCCAAATTTACATCCCTGGTAAATTGAATCAATAACTTTAATCAGATCTAATAAAAAAGGTACTTAAGGGAAGTAGCTTTTTTGCTTCATTCATTTTCTCTTAACCAGTGGTTACATATTTGAGTATCTGATCTTGATTTAAAATTCTAAAAAAAGCTTGTTTACAAGCATGATCTGTCTGGTGAAATGTGTTAAGGCCACACAGCTCATATATGACAGAAAGTTACACTGATTGGGCATCAGTGTTTTGGGTTGCCAGAATTTTGAGTTTTCCATAAATTCCTTGTCTTTTCTTTAGGCATAACGAAGAGTGTTTGACAAGTAGACTTGGGGTGTTTTCCAAGCATTTTGCTGATAATACTGTGAAAAGAAGGGAACTGATGGGAATCCTGTGAAAGTAACTGGGTTGTAGAAGTGACCTACATATCTCGTGCACACCACGCATTGCATGATGTCCTTTCTGAGGCACAGCAGTTGCATGACAGCAGATAATGAAAGTCCTGAACCATATGATTAAATTTTTACTGGATGAAGTGTACTAGGGAGGGAAATGGAGGTAGAAACACTTTGTGTGTCTTTAATGGGAGTGTACAGGGGGGGAAAAAGACTTGGATAATGATTAATGGGCTGAAATTTCACCAGTCCAGGTGCTGGGTTCTGTACCTAGAACAGAGTACTAATGGCAGGTACAGGTGTAAATGGGGAGAGGCTGGAGAGCAGCCCTGGATCAGGGGTCTGGGGATGATTGTTGTAGATCCCTTCCAGCTGAAATGCTCTACATTAAATACAAGTTTGGAGTTGATTTTAATTTTTAATTATGGTTTATGGTCTTTACATTGCAACAGTAGTATAGCCACTTATTTATTGCTGTAAGTGTTGTTGATACACTCAGTTTTGGTTAGAGTTGAGTTATTTTTGGTCTGTCACACTATCTCCTACTTCCTTTCCTGTGAGCATCAGGGAGCTCTGGGGTTTCCAAGGTGTAAAGGAAAAGTAAATACAACGCCAGACTGAAGTCTGCAATATCTGAAGCAATATTTCAAAACATTTCTAGAGAAACATTTAAGAACGTTTAATTACAATTCAGTTACAATTTTTAGTTAAAACAAAAAATGAAGAGCATTTCTAGGTTTTTATGCTATTTTTATTTTTTGGCATATCTTTGTGATATATATAACTTTTCAGATTTTCTCTTTTGGTTAAAGAATTATATGGAACAACATATAAACCGAAGTATGACATAGGCCTGGTCATAAAAATCATGTGAAGTCATCAAATGCAAAATGTTTCTTACTAAACTTCAGTTAAATAACAGTAATTACTTTTTTTTGCAAAATTTCATGTTTTATTTTTCAAGTATGATGAAATATGAACGTCTGCAGGATACAAGTAATTATTTTGCTTAGTGCTGGATTAGATTTTATTTTAATCTGTTACATTCGGTGTCTAAATTTACAAACCAAATGTGGAAAACCAGAAGAAATTAAACCAATCAGCATACTTAATAATTTCTGTAATCTAATTTGTTACACAGAAAATGAAAATAAGTTTTTCATTGATTTTGCAATAACAGTAAAATATATGTAAATAACTGAATAGGATTGTAATTACTGTACTGGAGATTGCAAGGGCTGTTGTAACATTATGAGAAGTCAGTTGTAGAATGTGCCTGATGTGTCCTTCTGTCACACCACAACGTTCATGTTTGTTTTTCCTGTTCTCAGTACCAACTGCATTTGGATGATGGACAGATAATTACAGTGGTTGCCATTCATTTCAAAAGTATCCAAGCTAAGGAGCTGTCTTGGAGTAAACTTTTTGTCAATTATTCCCAGATTAATGTTGACAGCTATGGTTTACAGACACTTTCAACAGAGTTTGGTTGCATAATCATTTCCATCAACATCAGAGTTGTGTTTTGATTCCTGTTTGGAGCCACTGGAGACTCTCACACCGTTTCTTATATTCTAAATTCTTTGTCTGCAGCAGTCTGGACTGCTGGAGCTGTGATAGGTCATCTTTATCCATCCTAATGTTATATTATAAAAACAAATTTTACTTTGAATTTTTTTCTGGAACTTCAAATGCATAGTTCTTTGACCATCTGTTCTTTGTTCTCTCTCCTTTTCTGCTAAACCTTTTGACATCAAAGAACAGAAAATGCTGAAAAATGCTCCCTTTGAGAGCTCTCTCAGCAGTGAAAGCAGCAGAAAAGCTGCCTCAGTTGTCCTTTTGTGGGCAGATGATAGTTTGGAGTTTGGATCAGCTTCTTTCTGCAACCCTCTCTCCACTCAAGCTGAATACGAATGGAAAGTTTCAAAATACACCCTTGAAGGGCGCGGTAATTTCCTTGAGACTTTGTCACCCAGCACAATGAATCCTTCAGTGTGCCTGGTGGTAGCTCTGTAGTCAGGAGGAAGCTCTTGAAACCCGAGTGTGGCTCTGAACTGTTAGGAGAGGGCAGGGGAAAGAGCTCTGTTCATTTTCAGCTTTTCAAAGGATTTTTTTTTACTTTTTGCTCAAGAGTGAACATAGCATGCTTTGGTAGCTCTTTCTTTGCTTCCCTTGTAATTTTTAGGTAACAGGATGTTTTCCAGGAAATCCAGATAAAGAGATGGATAATATTTGACCTTGGTGTCTGGTCTATACCTTCTTGGTCTCCTGGAGCTGAGTGATAAACCAGAAGTCCTGCTCATACTTCTGCCTTCCTCTCACTGACATTTTCCATCTTTATTGTTTTTTTCCAAAAGTTCTTGTGAGATTGGAAAGTAGTTTTGGGAAGTAGAGTATATAAATGTTTGAACTTCAACTTCAAAAGCAAGACAGCACTTCAAATTTGAAGAATGCTTGGATCTTCTTCAATGTCATGGGCATAAAGAATTGTCCTGCTCTGTGCAGCTAAGCTTACAACTGAGTCCTCAGGGACACCTTACATGATGGGTGTCTTGGCTTTTTAGCTGGAGATCCTTGTGGTGTGAACCTTTAATGGAATCAGGCTTTTCCTATGGTCAGAATAATCTTAAAAACCTTCAAATAAACTGTTGCTTGCTCTAAAAGCTTTAGTAGCCTGTTCCCTTTGATCAGAACTATTTTCTTCCAAGGTAGCAGAAGAGTTTTTTTATATAGTTCTGGAGTCTTAGTTTGGAGGCCTTCCTTGTTTTCTTAATGCCATGTTAATGTTGTGTAGGTCAAGGGGACTGGGGGACAGAGGGTTTGACACCCTAATTTTGCTACCTTAAGTATGTTTTTGGTGTTTCTTCCTGAGGAGTGATGGTACAGCCTTCAATTAAAGTGTGTTAAGAGCCATCAGGATTCTTTTAGGTCTGTCTCACTGGCAAGAAGATTGTGCCCCATTTCTCCTTCCATTGAGAGTGTCAAGAAACTTCAGCAGCATTGAGAAGAGAGAGCCAACTGCTTCCACTGCAGTCTGTGCCATGGCCTTCAGTGAAAATCTCCATTAAGGATGAGGGGGAAAACTTCCCATCCTTTTTAGGAATAGGTGGTGCAGGTAGTGAGGTACTTCAGACCAGTGTGTGTTAGCTTAAGAAAGGTGTTTTCCAGTACTAAGTACTGAAGAAACGGGTTTTTTTTTAAACAAAACCACTGTTTATATAGATTGAGATGTCTGCAAAGCAGAGAAACTTCGTACACAAATAATGTTTGGTCTTGTATTTCCCTTTCTTCCAGCTAAAGTCATTTTTCTTCTCAGATGAGCTCTCTGAGACATGAGCAGAAAGACTAATTGAACTCTCTGTTTTTCCCATCTGCCACTGGGAAACAAAAGAACAACAAAAGTCCTAAAATAAGCGTTCAACAAACTAGAGCTGCTCTTGTGGTGAACTGAGTGACTTTTTTTTGTAAGGAAAATATATTGATGCATGTTTTTACCTCTTATTGGCTGATTCACATTAGCACAAAAACTAGGTGCAGTTTGAGGGTACTTTCCTGCACTTGAGAGATTCGGGAGATAAATGATGCAATAATTTTGTCACTTTGATGAAATGATTTACTCCCACTGCTCACTAGAGGGTAGGCTTGGGATTTTAATAAGAGTGTTTCACAGTGATATTGCAATAGATGCACTGCCCACAGCAGGCAGAAAAAGAAAAGGGAATATTACATCCATAAATATGAAACTGTATTTTTCATTATAGACTTTTTTTCTTACAGCAGTGGAAAGGATTTTGTCTGAGCTGGTTTTTTGCTCTGTTTTAGGCTGGTAAACTTAGGTCTTTCACTGAAAGCTTTTAGCATATAAGTTTATTGTGGCTACACAGTGAAATATGCTGGGTTATATGTTCTCTGATATTTATTTAAGTAACAGAACAACAAAATGAAAGCAATCCTAAGGTGCATTGTTTGCTTTGGCATTAGAATCCTGGATTAAAGAAAAGAATTTAGACGAGTATATGTATAGAATGACAGGAGCTCTGCTGGCTAAATGAATGTTTTAAGTTGTTTGTAGGAGAAAGTCTTTTGGACAATCAGAGATTTGAGTGGTTTAATTGTGGTTGAAAAAAACTTTTATATGCAGTAATTGCTGTGTGCACATACTTAATTCACTCTTGGCACACTTGCAGGCAGATGCTTGTAGCATATTTATGTGGTCAGATTTTCTGAGCAGCACTCATGTTTGGTTTTTGGTATTTTTGTCAACTTAGGAAAATACTAAGTGTACATAACATTGAAATGAAGGTTCTGCAAGAAAATTTAAATGCATTTTTAAGACTTCATTTTCTGTTGTATTGAATAATACTGAAGATTCTGTTCTGCTCTAGCTGTAAATCTCAGAAACACTGAATTGTCATTCTCTGTTTTTTTTCTGTTGCTTTTTCACTTGAGATATGTTGAACTTAAAATGGCATCTTCTAGGGAGTGGAGATGAGTTCAAAAATTCAAGTCTGTTGGTTAACTTGCACAGTTTGGGATGCCATAACTAATGAGGTTTACAGAGAGTAGTTTGTCTTCTTATCCAAGTGTGTTTAATCTTTCATTGTGATGGCACTGAAGTGCTGAGCCATCATTTCATGTATGTGGTTTATTCATTTTCCTTCTTCTGAGAAATTCAAATACATTTATTTTAATTATTTGCTTTGTCTGCAGCTGTAGTAGTGAGAGCAGTGTTGGGAAGGTGGTGTTGGTGTGGCCCAGAAAATGCTCAGTATTGCAGTGATTTCTGTTTCAGAATTACTTGCATAATGTACTGAAGTCATGTGTTGACCTTAAGAAAGTTCCTTCTTCACCTGCATGTGGATTAAAGGAGATATTCTCACTCTGAAATACTGTTAACATTGCATTAACAGTGGAAAGAGCAGGTTGTTTGCATAATATTATAATTTTTCTTGGGCTGCTGTGGCTGTTGTTCCTGTAGTGTCTCTCAATTGTTGTCTAAGACAGGAAAGAATAAGAATTTTCTTACAGCTGAGGAGAATAGTAATAATAACAATTTTATTATTTGTCCTGCAGTTTCTCACATATAACACTCTATGCTGTATCCTCAAATGGGGCTTTCATTCTTTTTAGAAGTAAAAAAGGTCTCCACTGATTTTAAATAAATAAATAAATGACTTGTAATGAAACAGGTAGAAAATTATAGTTGCTATAAAGTAAGCCTACTTGTTCTCTTCCACTAAGTGGTCTGATCTAATCATTTGTCGCTTTACTGCTTTCCTTCTATGCAGTATGTCTGGTTGCAGTATATGGAGAATTCAGTACAGTAATAGTATTTAAATTTTTCACTATATGCTTTTCAATGTTTCTGTGACTGGAACAGGAAAATCTTAGGAAGTTTAATATATACTTAATAACAGAATATTTTCGAGTTGTAGACAGAAAAGAGGTAGCAGATTCTGACAGGTTTAAGTTATTGTTATATATAATGCTAGGACTTTGCTAAAAGGTTTTCTGGAAAAAATAAAAATATTCAACACAGCCTGTCTTTTAGAGGCAGTTCAGCTTAGTGGGCATGTGTGTATTTGGTTTGCACTACTGAATTGGGTGATTTGGATTTTTTGGCTTTTTTTTTTTTAGATTTTGACTTCAGTGTGCCAGGATCAATGAAACTCCACAACCTTATCTCCAAACTAAAGAAATGGATCAAAATTCTGGAGGCCAAAACTAAACAGCTTCCAAAGTTCTTCCTCATAGAGGAAAAGTGCCGCTTTCTAAGTAACTTTTCAGCTCAAACTGCAGAAGTAGAGATACCTGGAGAATTCCTTATGCCAAAGCCAACACATTACTACATCAAGATAGCAAGGTAATCTGAAAATTCCCTTTGGTAGCTGTAATTCTGAAAACAGAGGAAAATTAAAGCGCCATCCATCCATCCATCCATCCATCCATCCATCCATCCATCCATCCACTCTGCAAAAATAGATGGATATTTTATAGTAGATACATATTTTATATATGTGTATTACATATATAAAACTTAGAAGTAAGACCTTTTTAATTTATGCTCCTTCAATAATTTGACATTTGATCATTAAGCACCTGCACTGTTCAGAGTACATTTGGTTTCCTTGTACGTTGCTGTAGGTTGAGATTCACGCTTTAATTGCAATCACTAGAGCTCCTGTTGTCCAAAGCAGTGACAAAGGTCTCCCCAAACGATCCTGGCAGGTTCATGCCGAGGGTGGAGATCGTGCAGAAGCACAACACGGCCGCTCGCAGGCTGTACATCCGCGGGCACAACGGCAAGATCTACCCCTACCTGGTGATGAACGACGCCTGCCTGACCGAGTCGCGCCGCGAGGAGCGCGTCCTGCAGCTCCTCCGCCTCCTCAACCCCTGCCTGGAGAAGAGGAAGGAGACCACCAAAAGGCATTTGTTCTTCACAGGTACCGCCAAGAGAGACCCGTGTGGTTTTTATAAATGTTCGTTGCGCTCAGAGGTTGTAATCGCTGGAGGTTTTTTGAATATTCAGAAGGTAAATTCGCATCTGTCTGGGTGATTAGTCTTGTCTGGAGCTACAGCACCTCTCTGGGGAAGTGCAGCTGATTGCATGGGATCTGGGGTGCTTTTAGAAATGTTTATGTGCATTGCTTATGATATCAAGTGCACTCGTGAATACTGAAGGCAGAGATGCCCACTGGGCTGGTTGGTGTGGAAATGGGTGCACGTACTTCAGAATAAACATTTAAAGACAACTGAAGAGGGACAGAACAAAACCTTTTCTCCCCGAGCTGTGATATACAAATATTGAATTTCTTTTACATCTTCCACATAACACAGAAGAAATATTCTTTTCTTTTTTCTGCTGAATTTCATCTGAACAGCGTATTACCCTCTTTCCTAAAGGTAAAGAAAAATAGGAAGAAGGAGTGCTCAATTTTATTTTGAAAATACAGTTGATATTTCTGTTAAGATAAACCACCCTGAGCTTATAAATTAGTTATGAGCATAGCATTAAAATTTTCTGCTGATGGGCGCCAGTTGATTATCAGGGTTGTGTTACAAGGGCTGGCGTGTCAGCACGTGGGATCGGGATGAACTCAGCTCTGCTCTGCTGTCTGTGCCCCGCCCCTGCGCAGTGCCGCGGGTGGTGGCGGTGTCCCCGCAGATGCGGCTGGTGGAGGACAACCCCTCGTCCCTGTCGCTGGTGGAGATCTACAAACAGCGCTGCGCCAAGAAGGGCATCGAGCACGACAACCCCATCTCCCGCTACTACGACCGGCTGGCCACCGTGCAGGCTCGGGGCACGCAGGCCAGTCACCAGGTACCACAGCAGCAGGGCTGCAGCCCTGGCTGTCCCCAGCACCCTGCTGTGCCTGGGACAGCTCACCCAGGGCTGTCCCCAGCACCCTGCTGTGCCTGGGACAGCTCACCCAGGGCTGTCCCCAGCACCCTGCTGTGCCTGGGGCAGCTCACCCAGGGCTGTCCCCAGCACCCTGCTGTGCCTGGGACAGCTCACCCAGGGCTGTCCCCAGCACCCTGCTGTGCCTGGGACAGCTCACCCAGGGCTGTCCCCAGCACCCTGCTGTGAGTGGGACAGCTCACTCAGGGCTTTCCCCAGCACTCTGCTGTGCCCTGGGAAAATTCCCCCCTGCACTTCTTCACAACTTAGGAGGTTCATTATGTACTAAATAACAGAATATTTTGGAGTTTAGAAAAGAGGTAGCGGATTCTAACAGGTTTAAGTTGTTGTTATAAATAATGCAAGGACTTTGCTAAAAGGTTTTCTATAGAAAATAGAAATATTCAGTAGAAGCTGTCTTTTAAAGGCAGTTCAGCTTAGCAGGGATGTGTGTGTTTGGGTAGATGTCATTAGATGTCAGGCAGATACACGGTGCACTAGTGGTGTTTGGATTTTTTTGCAGTTTATTTTGATTTTGCATAATGAGAACTATGTCTCTTTGGAGTTTTAGGTTATCTTGGAAAGATTCTATTGAAAAAAGCTCTGTTTGTATTGCTCGAAGTTGTTTGGGTAAATGCAACTGAAAACAGGCAGGGTGCTGATTGATTTTTTTGCTCTCTTGTATAGTGCTTTAAAAATAATTAACTGACAGCATGGGAAGCAGCATTCCTAATTTACATAAGCAGCTACAGCATGGTATGTGAGGCAGGCTTCCCATGTTCTTCTAATGTTTCTCTTAAAATTGCCAGTGGATCCATTCATCTAAGCCAAACAGAAGCAGTTGGGCAATCTCACCTAATAAATGAAGTACTCAGAAAGAACAAAGCTCCCTCTCTCTGTAACCTCCACTAAACAAACAGTGGTGATGTATAAGGTGGTTTTATGTTTTTTTTTTTCCTTAGGGTTAGTGCAAATTCATGCATAAAATGCCAGTCCCATTCCAAATACAGCTATTAGAAAATACATAGTAAATATGTATTACAGATATAGGTCAAACAATTTTCTCAGAATTTCTTTGTTACAAAATAAAAATGAAAGTGCTATGCAACATTTGTTTCTATTTTCAGAATTCTTACTTTTGAAACTTTAACAACCATTTAATTGAACTCAACATGACTATCATGCTTTCTGGTGTAACAGAACAGATCCTGATTTTACTTCTTTTTCTGACTAATTAGGCCAGTATATGCTATAGTAATTAAATATTTTGGTAGATTTTTCTTTTTCTTTTCCTTGCTTTTCCTAAAACGAGATACAGCAATTAAGAGCAGATTGGTAGTTGCTTTAGGTCCATTTGTCTGTGGCTAAGAAGTGCATTAAAAATGCCTTTTTCCAACCACCCCTTTCTCTGTGCAGGTTCTCAGAGACATCCTGAAGGAAGTGCAGAGTAACATGGTGCCTCGCAGCATGCTCAAGGAGTGGGCTCTGCACACCTTCCCCAACGCCACGGATTACTGGACCTTCCGGAAGATGTTCACCATCCAGTTGGCCCTCATTGGCTTTGCAGAGTTCATCTTCCATTTGAACAGGCTCAACCCCGAGATGCTGCAGATTGCCCAGGTGGGCTTCAGTTTGTTCATCCTCTCGTCCTGGGTCAAGATGGGTGTTTGCACTGTGCTTTTGGAATCAAAGTTCAACGTAGATAATTAACAGTGCATTTCATTTATTTCTGTGTGATTGCACATCCTGTAGGGAGTACTTTAACCTGCAGTCCCCGTGGACATAACTCTGCCTTTAGTGGTGAGAGTTTAGAGCTTTGTGAAATTGTTCTTAGATATTGGAACTCTTCCTGTAAATGACTGATAAGTCTCTCTTTTTAGTCTTCTTTCAAACATATCACTTTAAAAATACCTTTTTATTAAATCAATGGGGTGTAAGTAAAATAAAATTTGGAGCTTCATTTTCTTAAAGTGCTATACCCCTTTTCAAATACCATTCTCTTGAGCATATCCATCAAGCTACAACTCCTATTAATCATGATTTTTCTTTTTAACCCAACATTTTAAATGAGATTTGCCTCCTTAAAAAAGAGCAAAGGTGGTATTTATTAAAGTCTCAATGTCATTTTAATACATGGAGAGCTATAGTCTATATAGCAATTAGGATTTTTTGATCCCTCTATTAAATGTTCAGCTGTTTACCCACAGTGAACCTTGGACACTGAATGTTGTCTCAGAGGTCTATTGGCAGTGACTCTGTACAGATCAGGATCCAGTGGAATCTATTCCTTAAGTTTGGTATTACATGTATTTAGTAAGAGGTTTGGACACAACATTTTGAGAGGTTTGCCTTTGTGCATGCCATTATTTATAACTTCATTGCTAAAAAGTTGTTTGGCTAAACAAGTGAGAAGTTATTGAAGTACTATTGACACTCAGCGTTAACAGAAACAAAAATCCAGCTGCTTTTGGTTCCGTGAGCAAAAATCAGTTCCTTTAATTGCCTCTGTGCATCTTCCTGTTGAACCCAGGACACTGGCAAGCTCAATGTGGCTTACTTTCGCTTTGACATCAACGATGCCACCGGAGATCTGGATGCCAATCGTCCGGTTCCCTTCCGGCTCACCCCAAACATCTCCGAGTTTCTCACCACCATCGGGGTCTCGGGGCCCCTCACTGCCTCCATGATTGCAGTAGCTCGCTGCTTTGCACAGCCAAACTTCAAGGTTTGTATACCTTTGCAAGGTTATGTGCAGGTCTGTATTTATAAATGAAACGGCATTTTTTAGGTGAAGGTAGGAGCTGAACGATGCTGTGTGTTTGTTTTAAACTTCTGCCCTGAGGTCATCACAAAGGCCAGCTGAAATGTTGGAAGTTTTTGGAAATGTTTTATTTGTTACATGTAAACGTTTAATTTGACTCAGACTGGACAAGTAAAAGTTTGCTTTAGAAGCTTGAGACTGTTGGAGTTGGCAGATTAATACCAGTAACTCAGTGATGAGGACAAAATAAGAAAGTATTTGTTGCAGGCATTTCTTTTTCATCCAAGGATAGAACTGGCCTATATAACATGTGTGTATATATATATAAGATACATATGTGTGGATGTTGTAGTCAGTGTTCTTTCCCTCTGTAGCAGGAAATAATATTCCCAGAGAGAGTAATGACTGCAAAAAAACCCTCCAGCTTTTCAAAGTACTCCAAATCTTTGCCCAAGACTTCTAGGGGTGTGTGTGTGTGTGGTAAAAGCCATGAATGTAGTTGAGTAATTTAAAAATAGATGTACACAACTGTATCTGTGTATCAATATCTTAATATATGCTATTAATTTCTGTAGGAGTCATTGTGTTGTGTTTTTGTAATGGAAACTTTTAATGAAAAACATCTGGAGAGGAAATAATAAAGATGTCTGGAAGCCACACTCACCTTGAAAAGTCTGAAATTGCAACGTGGCACCAAAAGTGTCAAAATGCTGTCGACTAAAATCTAGTTACAACTCTGTAATCTGATAGAACCTGATTGTTCTTTGGATTAAGTGCAGTAATCTGATTTTTCTTCTTCATCTAGGTTGATGGCATCCTAAAAACCGTGCTAAGGGATGAAATCATTGCGTGGCACAAAAAAACCCAAGAGGACACCTCCTCTCCACTGTCAGCAGCTGGGCAGCCCGAGAACATGGACAGCCAGCAGCTGGTTTCACTGGTTCAGAAAGCTGTGACTGCCATCATGACTCGCCTCCACAACCTCGCTCAGTTTGAGGGAGGGGAAAGCAAAGTCAACACTCTGGTGGCAGCTGCAAACAGCCTGGACAACCTCTGCAGGATGGACCCTGCCTGGCACCCCTGGCTGTGACTTGACACTCTCAATAGTTTGGGTGGGGGTGTTGTTGTTTTTGTTGTTTTTTTTTTTCCTTGTTTTTATTTCCTCCTGTTGTTCGTGGTGTGAGCCATATTTTGTGTTAAGAAAATGTGAAAAAAGCTTTCCAGACGATGGCTTACCTGTCACACTGCATTTTTGTCAGTTTTCATTCTAGCTGTGTTTACAGTAGTACGGTGTTTTTACTGTTTTTAATTTCATGAGGAGACATTTCCTCGCGTTTAAGCAGTTGATATGCAACGGCAGCTTTCGCAAATAGATTAAAATGAAGAGAGAAAAATAATATGCAGAAAAATCTAATTTTATGATGAAGACTATGAAACTAGCAATGTTAGATTTAGGGTCTGCCATTCCTAATAACCTGCAGTATATAAATTTTTTATACAATAGTAATTACTAAAAAAAAAGAAAAATACAGTAATCCCAGTTCCTGAGTTTTACCCTGAAATTTTACTTAATCACTCTCTCTTCATAATGCCAAATTGAAGGCACAGATAAATGCTCTTAACTTTTAAGTTTGCTTCAAATTTACATGAGCAATGTTGCTTTGTACAGACAATTTTGTACCAAATGTTATAGAGGTGAGATTTTGTTAGGCACTGAGAAAATGATGATCAAATTGTGCTGACTTTTCCTGGAGCACAAATGATGTACAGTAAAAGTGTAAACCATTTGGAGTATTTGGTTTAGTTGTGGACAGTGTTTGGGGGAAAGTTGATGAAAGGATGGAAAACGTCATCCTTTGATACCTGTATTTGTCTGTAATAGAGAAAAAAATGAAATCTTATCAAGTTCTCTTTACTATTTAGAAGTACAGTAGCTTCTTTAGAATGAATCTGTTCCTTTGTAATTTAAGAAAAAGAGCAGCTTAATGTTTCACTCGTCTTTCTGTTGTGTTAGCATTTTTATAAAACTTCGGTGTTGAGAATGTTAAATTTGTACAGAGTGATTTTTTTCAAAATAAATATTTTATAAAACTCTCTGTGGTATTCATTTTATTTATAATATTTTTAATGTTATCCTTTGAGTATGATTTTGCTTCATTGTATGATGGATGGATCAAGCATGGCCCTTCATTCCCATGCTTGGTGCCCTTTGTATCAAAGGGAGTTTTGCTCTGTGGCACTAGGTACAAGGGGAAGCTCAAATACGTGAGTGCTAAGGACTGTATAAGGATTTGGAAAACAAACATCTGGGGTTTTTTGGCAAAGACTTCTTATCAAAGTCATGTTGGCAAGAATAATCTTATAAAACATAGCACTTCCTGCATGTGTCACAACACGCTCTGTCTGCAGTCATTCACAACTGAGCTCAGTGCTTTCATGACTTGGAGGCAATTGTTGCCTTCCCTTTATTGAAGATTGTAATGTTTGCAGCTGTGAAATACAGCACACACTGCACAGAGGAGTTGCAGGATCGTTTCTTAATCATTTGCACATCTTGGATATGTCTGAGAGATGACAGCATTCCCTGACAGGAAGTCATCAGATAATGCAGCTGCTTTTCTGTCCATGATAGAAATCTTAATGGGAAAATGCGAGTGTGAGTTAGGAGACAAACTTTGTTGTCCATAGATTTGTGACATCTCTCTTGCTTGTGGCATCAGCTCAAATATACTCCTAAAAGACTTGGGGTGAGGGAGCAGAGAGTTATTTTAATGAGCTCCCTGATGGTGTTAATGTGCAAATGTTAATACCTGGTTCTCTTCTTTCAAGAGCACATGCTATGGATGTACCTCAACTTGTGAGAAGGCTTACACAGTCATAACCCAGAGTTTTACCATCAGCTCCAGGAGGTAAATCTGAAAGCTTTTAGTTATACATGAGCATTCTTCAGAGCCTGGGGGATATCTGACATCTCTTGTATCAGCAGCAGCTGTCCATTAGCAGGAAAGTGGTTTGACAAAGTACAGGGTATGAAGTTCCTGATTATCTTCATGAACATGTGACATCTCTCTTAGCTGCATTTAATTTTTTATGATTGTGGGTAAGGGTTCCCTCTGTCTTGTTAGAGATCCATGCTCAGAATGCATCTTGCTGAGCAGATACTTGAAAGTGAACTACATTAATTGTCAATTCACTCTAAGTATTCCCTTCAAGGTCTCTTCCCTCAGACTACACAAAAAGCCCATATCATTACTCTGTAAAATCAAACACTTGAGAATTAAGAGAGGTCAAATTTAAAATTCTCTCTGAAATTGTGTGTATGAGCATTATGCTAGTCTGAAAATTCTTCCTGTTGTGTTTGTTTTTTACCCCTTGTAGAGTTACAGACAGATTTCACTAGATCTTCATGAGGGTAACTAGTCACAAGTCCTTGACACCAAAGTTGTGCCAGCCATAATTCTGTATAAAATACAGATATACATGTTGGTAGAGTTTGGCACATGTACCTGTGTTGGTGTCAATTGGGCTCTCTGAGATGTCACTCAAGGCACAGAAATACTAATAACTAAGAAGCAAATTGGCATGAAAAACTGGATAAAAATGTAAGCTGTGGATATTATATGGAGAATAAATGGTTGTCAGGTTTCTCAAATTAGACTATTGTCTCCTGACTTTTACAATCATGTTTGACTGTCTTTATTAGACAGTGCTGCTGCAATTTAACTTTTTATTATTACAGTCTGCTCTCAAAGTAGATGATCAGAATTTGTTTGCTTAAGTGAATTGTACTCTGAAACAAAAGCCTTAACAGTAGCTGAGTGTTTGAGTCCACCTTCTGAAAGTGCTGTGCCTCTTTCCTCTCCTGTAATTGGGCTGTCCATGAACTGTCAGATACAGAGTGAGCAAGGGATTAGTTATTAGTGGAAGATGATGACTCAAAGCGTTTCAGTGGCAGACAATGAAAGCTCTGTTTCATAATGGCAGTGGAATAAAGTGGCTTTTAAGGCTCCGATCTGTTTCAAATATGATGTATGAAATGTTCCTTTGTGGGATAGAAGCCTATTCAGAGAGAAGATTTCACACTCACAGGAGCTTTTAATCAGCTCAGTGTGGGTGCATTTCACATTTAAGAGGTTCAAGAGAGCACCTGTGAAACAACTGGTGTCTTGTATGTGGTTTATCATCATCATCATCCCTTGTCTGTGTGGGGGCTCACTGTCCCTGTGTGCATGAGCTGTGAGCCAAAGGGCTGTGTCACCTCACCTGGGACCTCCTAAACCAGGCCTCAAGGTGCTGAAATGCAGAAAAAAAAAAAGGTAAGTCTGTGAAATTAGTCTGTTAACTTAGACTTTCATCTCTTGACTGTGGCCTTTTCATCTTTAAATGAGCATTGCCTTTCCCTGAGAGGTCCAAGCATGGCTTGTGCTCCCTCTGTGCCTTCAAACTTCTCCCTCCCTGTAATAATCCAATGCTTTACTCTGAGAAATCTTTTTATTTCTTCCAATTCCCCCCAGAAAACACCACATAGGATTGGAGCACCCTGGGTCCAGCTGGGGCCCCTGAGCTGCTTGGGAGCTCCTGGCACTGCATCCCCCTGTGCCTGGGGGAGCAGCACCCCTGAGGGACCCTCTGGGTGATCCCTGCCAGCCCTGGGGAGAGAAATCCTGGGGAGAAAAGGGGAAAGAGGGAAGGGATGGCTGATGGGCACCACTGTGTGCTGCCCCTTCCCTTCTCCAAGGGGAGTGACAGTGGAATCCACTGCAAAACCAGGGAATTTTAGATCAAGAAGCAGGAGAAGTGGCAGAGGTGAAGCTGAGGCCAGTGAAACAGGAAGAAAGAGGCTGCCCTAAGACTAGTTAGTTAGTTAGTTAGTTAGTTAGTTAGTTAGTTAGTTAGTTAGTTAGTTAGTTTCCCTCAAGAATGCAGTTCCGTGTTAATTGCCAACAAATGGAGTGGAATCCCCCAGCCCAGACTGTTCAGCTGAGGACAGTGAGCAGCCTGGCAAATGTTTTCAGCTGGGGTGACTTGTTCTGGTGGCTGGGTCTGGCACAGCCAGAGCTCAGGACATCGTCAGGGAAACTTGGTAAGGGACTTTTGGTGTTACAAAAATGCATTTTTGTGTGTTTGTTTGTTTTGTTTGGGGTGGTTTTGTCCTTTGGTGATGCTCTTCCCTCTGACCCCACTGAAGCACTCACTACATGTGGTTAATATACCCTTGGAAAATCCTTCTTGAGTGAGCTAGAAAACCTGTCCTGACCTTGTCTAGCCCTGGAGGATCATATCATGCTGCTTATAGGAAATGAGGTGCAAGCTGGCTGTGCCTGCACTTCCAAGGGAGAAGTGCTAACCAGTGCAGGCACTTCCCCTCTGCCCCCTGTTTTGGCACTGTGGTCTGGGCAGAAACAGTTCATTTCTTATTGTGTTCAGCACACAAACCTCGTTAGAGCTTTACATGACACTTACCTTGCCATTTAATCCACAATGGTTGGATTTCTTGGGAGAAAACACTTAACTGTCACAGAAAGCAGCTGACATGACAAGGCACTGGTTAAAGCCCTTTTCCAATCCACCTGGCTCTTGTGCTGAACGTGCTGTAGACATTTGGTATATTTGGAGGTGCTGTTAGCTTTGGCTTGTTAAATTCATGTGCTCCACACACTCTTACCAGGCTTCACTTGCTGCCTGCAGCCTGATTATATATATATATATTTTTGGGAAAGGATATTTATCCAGGCTCTAAGACACTATCAGGATTGTCCCTCAATCAGTCAGGTGTTTCTTGCCCTCAGTCCAGCCCCTGTGAACTGTTACAGTACCAGCTGTATTAAAGAAGCTTGCTCAGTCTGACAGCTGGGAAAGGACAGACCTTTGCTGGCTCTTTGTTTCTCTTTATACCAACACATTAATTACTGTCTCTCTCCACTCCTTGCTGCTGTTTGTAAGAAAGTGGCATTAAAGAACCTATTCTGCTTATTCAGCAAGAGTTCTCATCAGCAGCAATTCATAAACCACTTTAGAGTGGGTCAGTATTGCTCTACCATCCCTTGAAGCAATACTAAGTGGTGTAGAACTTTTAATTGAGGTCTGGTGGTGTCACTGAAATGTTGTTTCTTTGTGTAATAGCTGCCCCTATTCCTTTCTGTAATATAAAAAAACAGTGATTATCAAGTAGAGAAAGATGCCATATTAAAATTTTGTAAATTCACTGCATGCACTGTTGTAAAGTCTGGTTTTTTAACCTCTCATGCAGTACACTATGCTATCATTTATTTTTTATCTTGAGCACATGAAGGACCTACTCCCCACCTTTGTGAGGTTCTGTGGAGGAGTGGGGATTGGGACTTCAGGGTTCCTTGTCTAACTCTGTGTGTGGTGCTCTCTGATAAGAGAGAAATCTGTGGGGGAAAAGGATTTGATATTTTTGATACTTGGGATGTGTGTGTGGTGTCAAACATAGTGGCTCTGTAGCCTGTGAGTGAAAAGAAGTGTCTCCCAGTTAAAACAATTTTCTTGCCTTTCTTGCTTAGGTACAGCAGTCTGGGTGGTCCAAACTCAATCTTGTTGGGATAAAATGAATTTAGAGACAATTCCCTGGGACAATGTCCAGAATTCTGTGTTCTCCCATAGCCCCTTTGCCCTCTTCTCCCTTCCACTCTATATTCCTGGCAGAGACAAAATGTATGGACATGCACAGGCACACGGGAGGTGGCACAGTGACAGTAAAACTGAGGCTGGTCAGATGAATTTGCCCTGCAGGCTGTATCTGGTTTCCGGATGTGGAGCTGGATCCACCCTGTGTGAGATGTGTTGTCCTTGCTTTAGCCTTTGGAAATTTCTGGAGAGAAAAGAGTAATTTTTTGCTGTGCCTGTAAACTCTTGGTGAAAGTGTTGGGATTCTTTTATGTTCTGGAAATGGATCAAAACCTGAAGATTTATGAAACAGAGACATTGAGGAACTGGAATAGTGGGGGTTCTTCCTCTGACCACCTGCTCCCTGTTTTTGATCTGGTGATTGGGGGAAAAGAAAGACTCAAACTTCCTGAGCCTTTCACAGTCCTGCAAAAAAATGAATATTGGTTTGGGGTGAAATTATGACTTGCTTGTCTCTGCTTTGGCTGTTTCACTGAGCTGGTATGTTGTCAATGAGGTAACTACTGAAAGTGCCAAAATGCTTGTTTTACTCCTTCTGTGGCAGATGTGATGCTGTGGAGCTGTGGGATGGTTCAGTACAGACAGGAATTCTGTGTTCAGCTCTCAGACAGGCTGCCAGTCATGCAGGGAAAGATACCTAGCTCAGTTTAGCTTTCATTCACATGCATTTTTTAGGAATTATGTGTACTATGGGATTCATCTGTTCTGTGTGACCTGAATGAAGGTATTTTGCTGTAGTAATAGTTACATTCAAGGGTGCTCAGCTTCCTTTGTAGCACTCTTCTGCAAATCCACCTAGAAGAACTCAGCTTTGGTAGCTGTGTTTTTAACTCCACACGTGTGGGGATTTTTTGTGAATTAAGTTCATAGATTGACACAAAAGTTACTCTGATTTAATGTCAGTGTAACTCAATTTAGTGTCTAAACCCCCACTTCTTAATAGGAGGTTTCATTTTAGAAAACATTTTGTGACTTTTTAGGCAGTTTCTGACTAAGACTGGATATTTGGTTAGGCTGTGCTTGTGTAGCTCTTGGTATTTACTGCAGCATGATAAGCAATTCTTGAGAAGGGGATTTTCACCAATTTTTAGTCCTGTCTTTGTAAAATATCAGCACCATAGAATTTGGAGGTTTTGTTAAGAGCAACATGCTCAGAATTAATGGCATCAATCCCTCATTCCAGATTCCAACAAGACAAAACATTAAGTATAGTGAAAAATACTGCCTTTAGCTTCTCAGTGTTTCTCTTACTTTCAAATGTTCTTCAAAGAACAGTCCTGAGTTTTCTAAAGAAGACAGTATCTTTGTCAGATCACAATCTTAAAAACCTCACTATTATTTACACAGACCTAAACATAGATGCAGAATTGGAATTGTCCCCTGACTGCAGTTCCCTCTTGGAGGAATGAAGCTGAATTGTTTGAAACCTAGTTTACAGTTCCTGCATCTGAGGATGTGAGAGAAACTCTGACATCTGCCAGCCATGGCACAGGCTGGAAAATGCCCAGATCTGTTTTCTGTTTCTCATTGATTCACTTTGTCATCTTGGTTGAGTTACTTCACTCCCTTCTCCTTCTGATTTCCCTGCTACTCTTGTACACTTTTCTTAAAGGAAAAGGAAAAGCTTGAGCAGAGCTTGGCACAACAAGAGGCCCAATGCAGGACCATGTTTTTAAGTGTCCCTGCTGTGTAAGTGATGTGTTGCTCCTCAGCTATGATCAGTTCCATCACTCAGGAGCTGGATGCACACTGAAAAGAAACCTTACCCCTTTTACCTTCAGCAGAACTGTTCCCATTTAATTTATCTGTGTTTGGCACTTCTGAGGTATTCTACTTTTCCTAGAGCAGAAGAAAACACAAACACACAAGTTAATTGCCTTAGCTGCAAAATATTTCCTCTCTGTATTTGCAAATTTGGTTAACAATTATACTCCTCTTTTGCCTGAATCAATGGTAAGAACTGCACACTTAGAGCTGTGTGATTCACCCCTCTATAGGCTTTTAGTGTTATTCAGAAGTAGCAGGGATAAATGCTCTCAGTTGAGGCAGTAGATTACAGAACATGAATCAGTGATAAAAATGTGCAAATGGACCTGACATCAGTGGTGTAGCTGAAATATTTTTTCTTGACTGCTCTTAGGGGTTTGCAGTATCTGTCCCTGCCATCTTTAATAGGGAGCTGTTCATGAATCAAATGATACAATTCCAGTCAAGAAGCAACCTGCCAGTGGGAGGAAGTGTATAAACATAAATTACATAATTATTATTCCACTTGCTTCCATGCATTTAATCACAAAACAGCAGAAGCCTAAAGATACAAAATAAACCTTAAAGGCATCATAATCTTAAACAACAGTAGCAACACATCGACATGAGCCCTGTAAATAGAAAAAGATTAGAAAAAGATTAGTAAAAGATTAGTAAAAGAGAGACACTTGATAATTTATTTTCCTCTTTTGTGATCATTAGGCAATAACACTAAATTAGCTCACCATATTTGCTTACCAAATCAACAATTCTTGAAGCAAAGCTGCAAAGACCTGGAAACTTATTGGGATATGTGGATGGTACCTCCTCTAATTAGAGAAGAAGAAATAGAGGGGATTTATCTATATTTTCTTAGGGCAGCTCTCCCTGTGCAATAGATATAACCTGATGCAGTGATGTCTGCCTGAATTTGCAGAGAGCCTGCAACAACAGACCTGAGGGGAAAAGTGCATCTTTTGGAACTGGTTGCTGACACCAAGGTCAGTCATGGATTTTTCAGTGGTGAACTGTGTTTATGAAAGAAGAGCAAGAGTCATGCAGTGGATTCTCATCATCAAGCAACACGATTTCTTTTGTAGTCAATAATCAAGATAAAATTAATTCTTCTTGCCTGTGAATGGATATCTCTAATCTTCTCCCTTTTTTGTGTGCATTTCAAATATCCAGCTTGCCTTGGGGGCACAGGAAGCAGAACAAACATTTATTGCTTTAGGGTGGCCATGGATGTGTCTTTTGCAGTAGATAACAAGCAGTGTGTCTTGGACTAGAGACACCGGCCTAGGGAAGATTAGATTTAGATGTTTGAGATGTTCAGTTATGGCACAGTGTGTTTGCTATGGGCTTTTTGCTCTTTCAGCAGTGATTTTGGCTGTTCACCCGTTTTTCCCTGGGCTGAACCATCCTGGTGTCTGTGAGCTACGGCCCCGAGGTCCCTGAGCCACCTCCAGACTCAGAAGCAATGTCACCTTGTCACTGCTTCAGCTGCCACCCTAATTCAGCCTGGGGAAGAGTTGTACTCCCCACGGGTGGTGAAACAACAGGGAAATTGGTGCACAGGGCTTCCAGGAGGAAGGTGGCCGTGCCACGTGGCCCTGTGGGTGCCAAGCTGGCTCAGGAGTTCACTGCATCCCAGAAAATGACCCAGGAATCTTATTTTTGTTACTTTAATGCTGTATACATCACAAGCCAACAAGCCATGATTGGAAAACCATTTTATCAATATCACGTGTCAATGATATGGAGATTAAGGGCAGCTGGATTCCAGCACAAGCACAAAGTGTTGGGCAGGGCATTCCTATGCAGTTTAATCCTTTAACCCATGCAGTAAATAAATATAAATAAATATAAATAAATTTAAGTAAATAAATATAAATAAATTTTTGATCTGAAACACAATCACTTTGATTACAGCAGCAGAGGGGCAAATTTTTTATTCTGCTGCATTGTGTGGGTAAATAGGAAAAAGACTGATGGAGGTTTGGCAGATCAAGTCCTATAAATGTACTGTCTTCCTGTCATTTAGACAAATTAATCTGTGGGTAAGGGCACTGTTATTAGCAGAACAGACCAAGGCTCTGTTTCTTGTCACCCATCTCTCAAGTATGATAAGTATTTTCCCAGAAGAGTTTTGCTTTCAGAAATTTCGCTTTCAGAAGACAATATCATTGTTGTTTTTTTTTATCTATCGTCAAATGAAAATAATTTTCATTTTTTAAAAATTCAATGCATTTTAGATGGAAAATTTTACCTTCAAAGTATAAAAATTGTAAAAATCAATTTTTGTTTCTATTTTTTTTTCAGTTCAACCAGACACACAGTCAGCTGCAACTTTTGTAATGGGCTGCTGTTGGGATGTTTTCAATTTTACAAGCATTCCTTTTCATGTCAAATTAATACCAAGCCTTATGCTTAATTTTTAAACAGCTGGGCTTTCTTGCTGTGCTAGTGTTGACTTATATTTTCAGCTGACCTGCAGCTGGTATTTAAAGGAACTTTATGCTTTGGGGCCACCCAATTAAAATAATTGCGACCCTCCTACAGTGATGGGGGAGCAGATCACTGTCATTAAAAGTAGTGAGTTATTTTGAGGGTATGAATTTGCATGAGGTAAAAAAATAAAACAAAAAAGAGATTTTTTGGACAGAGATGCATTTAACAAGGAATTTGAAAAGGCTCATCCAGAAAATGATGAATCTTTGCACATCCTGAGTGCAGCACTAAGTGAACAAAGCAGCACTCACTTAGCCATGTTCCCACACTGTATGGAAGTGTTTGTGGGGTATTTATGTATAAAAATGAAAGGAAAGGGGGCAGTTGTGATGCTCCATTCCAAGCTTCTTAGTCCTGGCTGTTAAACACAATGGAAACACTGCCTGGGGTTCTGTGCCAGAGCTGCCTCCCACTGGAGGCTGTGCAGGGATGGAGCTGGGAACCTGCAGGGATGGGGCTGGGAACCCTGCAGGGATGGCGCAGGTGGTCTGAAAGTGGAGGAGACTTTAGGAGGGATGGAGCTGGGGACCTGCAGGGATGGGGCTGGGAACCCTGCAGGGATGGCGCAGGTGGTCTGAAAGTGGAGGAGACTTTAGGAGGGATGGAGCTGGGGACCTGCAGGGATGGGGCTGGGAACCCTGCAGGGATGGCGCAGGTGGTCTGAAAGTGGAGGAGACTTTAGGAGGGATGGAGCTGGGGACCTGCAGGGATGGGGCTGGGAACCCTGCAGGGATGGCGCAGGTGGTCTGAAAGTGGAGGAGACTTTAGGAGGGATGGAGCTGGGGACCTGCAGGGATGGGGCTGGGAACCCTGCAGGGATGGCGCAGGTGGTCTGAAAGTGGAGGAGACTTTAGGAGGGATGGAGCTGGGGACCTGCAGGGATGGGGCTGGGAACCCTGCAGGGATGGAGGTGGGAAATCTCCAGGGATGGAGCTGGTGGTCTGAAAGTGGAGGAGACTTTAGGTGGGATGGAGCTGGGAAATCTCCAGGGATGGAGCTGGGAAATCTCCAGGGATGGAGCTGGGAACCTGCAGGGATGGAGCTGGGAAATCTCCAGGGATGGAGCTGGTGGTCTGAAAGTGAAGGAGGATTTAAGTGGGATGGAATAAAGTCATCTAGTTAAATTAATTGAGATGTAATAGGGTAGGCCTCTGAACATCTCCTAAGTAAATATTGGCAGGATTTAGGGAGGGTTGAGTTTGGTCTGTCCTTCAGAGATACCTCGTGACATCCCTGTTTGGTGTTTTTGTGTGGCTCCTTGAGAACTTTTGGGTTTGAGCTACCTCTTATTAATGACAGGGGTACAGTTCAGAAATCTCAAGTTTATTCTTGATTTGCTCTGGTCCATTTTATTAGAAGGGCCACTGGGCTCCTTAAAACAAATTTTACTGTCCAATGTCTGTGCCTGATTTTTCTCTTTCTCAGTTTTGCATCTCAGACCTGTTGCCCTTTTGCAAAATTCTGAAAATATCATCCCAAATCACACGTGGATCCAGCCTTCATGATTATTGGGAATCTATTTAAATTTTAATTTGTTTGTAATATCCTTTTACTTGAAATGTTATGGAGCATATTATTCCCATTTATTTTTCTTTTAAGAGAAAAAGTAAAATGTTGGGGATCCAATTTTATATTTAAGACAATAATTAATTATATTTTGATTTTTGAATTATCAATCCCTTGTGATGTCTCAAATAGACATTATTAAGTGTAAAATTTTAAATTTTTGTGGAAGAACTGTCACTTTATTTACATGCTGCCCACTGCAATGGGGTTTTTATTCATCTGAGCTGTCCCAAAGTAAATAGTTAAGTGATGAGGCATTTTCCTCAGAAATCTAGAGGGGCTTTTTAGTACAATTTTTTTTTTAATGTAATATTTTAAGTGTGATTTTCCATCCTACGAGCTATAAATCATACCTGTTTACAGAATGTAAGGAATTCTGTGGACTAATGATTTGAAAGTGCTATCACAGGGGAACAATGGTGTAGCACAATAGTTGACTCCCCCAGGAAATTGCAGAGCTATCTCAATGCTCAGGAGGTTTAAAACTGTCAGTGCTTGGTAAAGATGAGTAATAGCAATCCTAGGTGTTCTCAGCCTTGAGTTTTAAAATTGTTTTCAACTCTCAATGCAAATGTCCCTTTCAAGGTGAAAAATGTCACACCAGAAAGGCTGAAAGGTTTCCAGGCAATTACACTGGTGAATAAGTGTGTATGGATTCTTGATAACTTCAAAATAAGCTCTTTTAAAATAAATAATAATAGTGGAAAAGACAAGAGGCCCTTTGTAATTTATATATGGGTTGACTGGAGAAAATAAAGCACTGAGTAAATCTTTAAGGCTATTTACTGATTGCTGAAGGCTAGAAATGATTTTTTCAGTTCTGCACTAAGGTTGTCCCTACAGACCAGCTCCACAGAGGCTGTCAGGTATCATGGAATAACATGGTCTAGTTTCAGGCAGTGATGTTCAAAGCCCCAAATTTCATTTTAAATTGGAAACCACTATTAGTAGGCAGCAGCCCATCCGCAGTTTGTCTTTTGCTAATTTGACAATACACAAGCAGCCAATGTGGTTTCACTTTTTTCTCACCTACAGCCCTCTCTGCTGTAGAGATCATGAATTCTTTCACAGTAATTTCATATTCATATTATGGCAAGAATCTGGCTACCTGTTCAACAGATGCAAAAAGCCTCCTTTTGTCTTTTCCTGGCAATTTTAGGAGGTTTAAGGACAGAGACACAGAAAGAGTGCTGTTACTGCTGTAATTGCAGCTGAGCAAATGAAGGTTAATGTTCCAGAGGACAGGGAGGGATTTGTTCAATCTATGTTGTGACTCTCACAATTTTCTGTTGACATATGATGGTTGGTTGATGGGCACCCAAATGGCAACATAAACATGTGTGACACAACTGAGATTTAATAGCTGTGTTGTCTCCATGTAGAAAACAAGAACCCTTGTATGTCAGGAAACAAACATGCCTCCCCGAAACTTTTATTTGTAGGCACTTTGAAAAATGACATTTTAATCCCTGTTTAGCAAATTCCCTTGTGCAAAAGAAAATTTTTAAATTTGTTACATAAAAATGTATTATTATTTAATGTGAATTTGAATTTTAAATAATCCATTTCCAAAGAAATATCTACACTTGGTTGCAATTCTTTCTCCCATCATTATCCCTTAGGCAAATTGTACATAATGTGCCTGGAGAAACCTGGAGGCCCTCTTAGTAAACTGCATCATGTCTACAAGGAAAGGGGGTATATTTAGATGCTTTACAAATGGCAGAAATAAATCTGGTGCCATTTGCTATCAGGCATAGATTTGTAGTCTAAATGGAAAGAGCAAATTTATCTTTTAACACTGTGACTCCGAAGCATAATAAGTAAAAGAGCTGAAAAATACAAATTTAAAGCAAATTTCTTTAGGCAAAAACGAACAAAGAAGGATTAAAGCAGGTAAAGGAAGTACACAAATGTATAACTGGAGGAAAGAATTATGTGAATCATGTACTACAGACAACCTTTAGAGATATGAGGCTCTACAACTATTTTTATCTAGTGCTTTATGGTCGTAATCTGGAAAAATCTGCTCACACACATATAACATGGAAGCAATTCCATTGCTTCCAGTGAGTTAGGAACAAATGGGGCAGCCATATGTGAATGTGTTTTCCAGCTTAGAGCTATCACACTCTCCTTTGTGCCTATTCAGAGCATCCAGTGAAGTCAGTGGGAATTTGGGCCAGTTGGAGATTTCATCTGGAGTTCGTTTGGAGCAGCCTCACAGCAGAGCTTGTTTCCTTTCAGGATGTAACTCACAGAAAAAGAAAAACCAGGCATCATTACACCCTTTCAAGTGGCCTTTTCAGGAGAAAACACATCCTGACTGCTGCTCAGGAGGGAGAGCTCAGGCACACCATTGCTTACCCTGGAGGGATTCACCCTCCCAGCTCTGTGAATTGCAGGGCTCAGCCAGAGCTGTGAGAGGATGGCCAGGCAAGCCTCATGCTAATGACAGTGCTGTCTGCTGAGGGCTGAATCTCCTCTTGAAAGTTGAAATTTGGGCTTCTTGACCACGTGGGGAGTGCCATGAACGAGCTGATGCCAGCTTAGAAACTCTTGTGCAGTGTCCTCCCTGCCTGGGGTGAGCACAGCTGTGTTTAGCTAAACTAGTCACCCCCCACTCTTTTCCAAATGTGGCTTAGGAAGGACAAGCCCAGGGTAAGCTTGGTTTGGCGAGGTAGTTTGAAACAATGGGTCAAATACGGCCACTTGCTAAATTATTTGTAGTACAGCTGGAAAGAGTAAAGGTATCAATGTCTGGGCATCACTGCTCTAGTCCTGAAAATGGTAACTGTGATTTCAGGTACAACTCTTACCTTTAAGGATCAGTGATGTGTATAAAACTGCAAGCTCTTTCCATTATAACTTATCAACAGAATAATATTTGTCTTGTTCTCATAAGTGTCTCCTTTTTGCCTGTGAGAAAAAGAAAAAAAGTTAAGAAGTATTTTTCCCAAAGGAATAATTTTTCATGATATATCCATACACACTTGGAAAGCAGCACCTATCATGAAAACATCATTCCTTACCTACCAATTACAAAGAGTCACTGAGTTGAAAGCCCACTGTAGATCAACACCATGCATCTCTGAAGCAGTGCATTGATATGGACCTATTTAGATTTTGATCAGTTTCAGCTATGTGTAACCATTTTATTATAGTTGACCTGGGTTTGTTTCTACATGTCTCCCTCATTAAAATGGATAGCACCTGGGCTAATGGATTTTGTTTCTATCAAGATGTAATGAGGACTGGCATATCTGCATATCCTCCGAGTGCACCAAAAGCAGAGACAAATACTCCATTTTATTACCATCTGACAGAGACATAATGATTGCTGAGAAACTCATTACCATCATATTATGCAATGATTTAACTCGAAAACCTTGCTGTGCTGCAGCCTGGCAGTGGTAGAGCTCTTGGAAATGCCTGTTTTTGTGTTTGAACACTGTGAGCTGAGCTGATTCCCTTCACCCCGTGTGCTGCACACAGCCTATTTGCTTTGCAGATTTCTGACTGACTTTGAGTGTATTTCATTAGTGTGTGATTAAGCAATATCACTGAAAGATGGTTAGAAAAGCACACGTGATGAAAATACAGCTAGTGAAGGAAGTTGGTACGAGGAGAATTAAATATTTTTCCTCCTCTCACAGTTCTCCCTCATTTGCACTGTGGTTTGTAGGTGAGGCACCCTGGCTCCTCCTCTTCTGAGGCAGCTGCTGAGGGAGTTCCAGCAGCTCTTGGTCAAGTTTTCTGCAGCTTTGCAGATACAGACAGGCACTTAGAGATAAAAGGTTTTCAGCCGCAATTTGTGTCTCCGCTCTCTGTACAACTTTCCTCTTCCAAATGGTGCTGCTGAGCTGATTCCTTCAGAGCTCAGTTTAGTGCAGAAGACCGTGACAGAAAATGTCACCGAGCACAGTTTATCATTTGAACACAAAACCCCTCAGTAATGCAAAATAACACGGTTCAGCTGGCAAAGGCTGGCTGCAGTCACTCTGCTTCCACGCCAGACAGGGGCAGGGGGTGGACTGAGAATTTGTCTCTGTCACCTGAGATAGGAGGTCCTTAAGTGTTCTAAAGATCTGTATAATACTCAATAAGCTTCTAGTCAAGTTCTAAGCCCTTCCAGCCTGTTTGACAAATTCACCTCAAGGTTTAACCTTTCACTGTATCTGAAGGGGTGGGAGCAATGTTCCCATTTCTCCTTCCAGTGTGTAGAATTCACCATGTTGAAATATGTTAAAGGGTTCATTCTTTCATATATGTATCTGTAGAGAAATGCACAATTCTAACAGGGGGATGGCAAGAGAGTTTTGGTATTTTGTAAGCTTTTTCAAGTTCAGAAATGGTGTTAACATTTCGAATTTCAAACATTGAGTAGCACTAACCAAATGTCAGGCTGTTTGGGATGGTAGTGTCATTTTATATCACTGGACATCTACTTCAGCAATTTGGATCCCTTTGAAAATAATTTGTTCTTTTAAGTAAATTCAGTTACTAAAGAAACATATAGTGACTTCAGACCACACAAATGTGATTTATTTGGTAGGTGAGAGGAGGAGTGATTTAGAAATCTAGAAATGTAACTTCAGCCATCTGATTTCAGTACTGTAAAGTCAATGGATAGAGATTAGTCCCTGAATGCAGAAAGAAAAATGCCAGGGATGATTAATAAACCTGTTTCCATCTAAACAGCAATGAGAACTGTGCAATACAAGAGTCTATAAAGACTAAAGTCAATCCTGAGCTTGTTTACCTGTGTTTTAGTATTTAGAAAGGAGGAGAATGGGTAAGCTGCTGCTTCTGTTTACGGACATGGTGAGCAAGTTAGGAGGTTCAAATATCTGCTGAAAAAGGTAATGTGAAATTGATAAAATGGGTCATGCATACCTAAAAATAAATGGGAAGCTTTCTCCATATTCAGTGTTTGATCATGTAAGTAATTTAGCTGTGCTATATCATAGAATTGTGAGCACAGGACTTCACCTGGGAGAAGTGCTAAGGGTTTAGAGAACAGGTTTCCCAGTTGGAAAATGAACCATATGGTGCATATGTCAAACCCAGGGAAGGAGGTAAACCTTACACAGTCCTAACAGATTCACTCTTAATTAAGATCAGATGGTGCCTACCATTAATCAGGACACCCAGGCAGTCTATTCCTAGTTACCTTGCTCTTGGGGGTGAAGTTGTTGTATGAGCAAATTTCTCCAATCACCTGAAATCAGTGGAGTTTCACTGATGTGGATGAATGCTCAACATGCCCCTTTGTGTTGGGGGAATTCTTGTGAGGGGAGAAGGGAACTTCTCTGGACAAGCCATGTGTCTGCTCCAAGGCTGCCAGCTTGGAGGAAGACACCACACAGGGCAGCAGGGAACTCGGAAGAGCTGTGTGTGATAGAACTTGTTTCTAGAGTGCAAAAAGGGTGAGATCCCCTAATTTCTCCACCTCCTTGCTGTTTCCATCTATCTCCTTGCTCTCCTTGCACTCAGATTCCAGAAAGCACAGAGGCTTTTCAGTCTGTTAGAAAAGGCTCATTTGTTCTTGAAAACTTTAAAGATCATTTTTCAAAAACGGTGTTGTGTATAAAACAAAAAGGTCTAAAATCCTTGGTGGTCTCCAGATGCCATTAATCCTCAACTGTTTTGTTTTATTTTCTACACACATTTAAGTCAGCCCCAACTGGCTCCTCTTCAAAGTAGCCCAAAATCATTCAGCAGTATTGTGTCAGCCCCCAAAAAGCTGGGACTCTTCTCACCCAGTGAGTACCATCAGGCTGGGATTTCCTTATCACTGACATAGGCAAAGAAATATTTCTTTTGTAATGCAGCTTATGAGGGAACGTTAAAAATACACTCCTCTGGAAGAGTCTGCAGATATTAGTTACTAGCCAGCTTTGGCACTGAGGCTGTGGAAAGACTTTATTTTTTCCACAACATTTTTTCTTCCCTGTAGCCTTATCTGCACTTTGGAGAAGGCAATGACTCTGCCCATGTCTTATATCCAGGAGTATGGAGTGTTAAAAATTAAGAAAGTACCTTAATTTTTGAGTACTGAGAAGAAAAAACAGTTGTACACGAAATTATTTTCAACAAATTGGAGGATTGCTGTCCCAACATACGAATGTAGAGCTCAAATGCTTCCCCACCTTGCATTATTCTTGCAGACAGAATCCCATGTTGATTGTATTGACTGGATGGAAATAAGGTCACTGCACAGTGAGGCACTGAGCTTATTACTGATGTTGTAAAGGATTGTTTTTCTTAGGTAAGTACAAGGATGCTGATAGCTAAAATATACCACGTGTTTGTTTTGGGTAAGCATTTTGCTGTAATTCAATTTATGAGAGGGATCTTTCTCTTAAAAGCATTGGACATGTCTGCATACTAATAAGAGATTATGTTCTTTACATACTGGAGAGCCTGAAAACTGGCAATTTAAGTCCAGGAGAAGTATTTTTACTGTGTAATTATGAAATGAAAAAGACAGCACCCAAAATGGCAACCAGGATGATGATTTTGGAAGCCTCCTTTCCTTGGAAACAAGAGCTGTGTCCATTCTTGTGTTTCTTGGGTTGGAAGACCAGTATGTTTTAATGTAAAACATAAATAAACCATATGGTTGAGAAAACCAGTGAAAATACCTATTTTGAAGTTGTGCAAACTTCAGAAGGATGAGAATTGTTGTTCCCCCAGGACAGGTTTGTGTTTACAATGTACCAAAAGGAGTCTGTTGATTTTGTTGGGTTTTTCTGTGTTTTTATCTTCCTCCCTGAATTGTAAACAAAGCAGGAATTACTCTGTAGTGAACCATATTTGGTGTGGCAATGGGATATGGAAGAAGCCAATTTGTGGTTATCCTGTAAGAATAAATTCTGAGGGAAATCCTTTTACATCTATAAGCACTCAATCCTCACTCCAGAGTCTGGAAAGTGATTCTTTCCGCTATTATACACAGTTTAACTGTTTAACATGAATTCTTACCTCAGAGGCTGTGTCTGCACAGCTCAGGGAAGCCCTGGCACCAGGCCTTTTACTCTAGATCAGAATTAGGAAAACTTTCTTCACTGAAAACGTGGTCAGGCATTGACATAGGATGCCCAGGGATGTGGTGGAATCACCATCCCTGGAAGTGTTCAAAAGGCATGTGGATGCTTCTCCCAGGAGGTTTATTGGCTGGTCAACATTCTAACTCTGTAGCAGCACTGAAAATTTAGATTTTGAGTTGTTTTATGATACCCATGGCTGTCCTGTCTCTGGCTTTGGATCTGGGAGAAAGAAGGAAGATGGTGTCAGGCCACCTCAGCTCCCTGTCTTAGCTGAGTGTGCTTTTGGTGCCCTGTGGATGCTGAAACACCATCCAGGGCTGGGATCCTGCCATCTGGAGAGGTGTGGGGGCACTGGGACAGCCTGGGGGCACTGGGACAGCCTGGGGGCACTGCCCCACCAGCTGGGACTACAAGGGGCACCTTGGTTTGTCTCGTTCTGCCTCTTGCATGGTTCAGTCCCTGGGGGCACTTGCTCATTCTCCTGCAGGCCCACCTTTACTCAGCCCCACCAGTAAAGTCACTGCAACTCAGTTTTAATTGGCCAATTTTTTAAAAGCTGCCACAGTCTTTAGGCTCCTAATGACTCCTAAAACATGAAATGAATTCCTAGTCACCGAGGTCGAAACAAAAATAAAAAAGAGCTCAGTGCTTTCTCTGCTGTGTTTTTCTTGCCTTTTCATGGGTGAATTATTATAAAGGAAGCTATGTATCCCTGGAGACATTCATTATTGTAATGATAACTGGAAAGGGCTTCCTGTTGAGGAAATAATAAGTGTATCCTGGTTTGAATGAACTCCAGGGGAGAAAACTCTGTCCTGCTGCCTGTCCCAGCAGGGTGTCCCTCCACAGGGACCCTGATGGTTTCTATGGGGAGCACAAGGGAGAAGCTGCTCCTCACAACACCCATCCCTGGCTGTGCTCAGGACCCCAAATGGGATCCCAAATGGGAGGTAATAGAGCTGGGGAATACATTTACCTCCCTCCAGGCCCCATCTGCTGTCAGCTCCCGTGAGGGAACCCTGCCGGTGACGGAGGGGGCACGACAGCACAGCACTGGGGACACTGAACCCGAGGTCAGCACTTTGCTTTGGGGAGGCTGCTGTGGGAGGAGAATGGCTCTCAAGGGAGAACCCTGTGGGTTTGAGAAGCAGAAATCCTACAGCAGCAGCCACTCCAACACTTTTCTACATTCAGGAGCATTTTAGAGGGAAACCTTAGAGGGTTCTGTCGCACTTGCCACGCTAAAAACACTGCACAGGCTCTGAGCCAGGTTCAACTAAGAGAACTGACTTCATTACATCACTGACTCCATTATACAGTACAGCAAGCAAACCAGGTGACTGGTAAGCTAAGTCAACACCTCTCCAGTCACAGTGGTCAAGGCAGATGTCTACCAAGAGAACTCCTCCTATGAAGGAATGTGAACAATCTATATTGTTTACAGGAACACGTGTGAGAACAAGAACTTTCAAAGGTAAACATCAGAAGGCTGAACAAGCAGGGCGACAGGGTTCCTCTTCCTTTTCCTAAGCTCCACAGCCTCAAGCAGCCCGGCCCTCTCTCCTCTGACCCAGCTGTAAAGCCTGTAACGGGGGAGGCAGGAGGGATAACCATGGCAAAACAGTTGGGATGAAATCATCTTCCTTTCCGTGCACATCTGCTTCTGTGGACCTTCTGGACAGTTTGGGTCGTTTACTGAGGAATATTCACCCAGGGCTGTATTGGGGTAGTGAGATTTTGGTTAAAGGGAGCTGGGGAAATGTATCAGTTCCAGCAGGGAGAGCAGAGAACCGTGCAGAGTGTATGGCTGATTGGAAAAAAAATTAAAATAATTAAAGGAAATCACTGACCTTGGATTAAATGTTGCTGTCAGCTGCTCAGAGCATGGAGCTTTGCGTAGCTGTGGGGTGATTATGCAGATCAAATGCACAGCCAACCAGAAAATAGGAATTCTGATTTGTAAAAATCTAGAATTGTGCAACGGTACCACAACAGCATCTCTGCACTCAGGGTGGCTGGGGCAGGGCTCCCCCAGCCTGTATCAATAAGCTACACACACAGAGGCCAATCAAAATTCTTCTTCAAAATCCTTTTATTCTAGATAAAAAATTTTCATGGTTAATCATCATCATCTTGTTCCCTTGCTAGGTAATTAGTATTGCATTGTTGCTTTGTGCCTTTCTCTATGTTCCCTTCATGTTAGAGAAGTTTAATTGACATTAAAAGAAGAGGAAATTAAAGGGATTTTAATCAGTTGGTCTGTCCTATCTGTTTAAAAAAATAGAGCTGGGGTAATAGAAAAATAGGCTGGTGTCTATGCTCTCTTATCATCCATTTTGCTGTTCATTACTGAATTGATTAGAATGCCTGCTTTGCATATTTAATCATAGAACTGCTTAAAATACAACTGGGGTTTCTTCCTGTTAGTGCTCCTCTAGGCAACACTACGGGTGTCAACAGGCTTTTGCCTAACTATTATCTCAACTTTTTTCAGTTTTCACTCAGAAACCAACACTGTGAGGTGAAAAGTGGGCACTTAGTGTGTTTTTCTCTGAAGATTCTTTGATATCTAGAGTAAGATTTCATCTCATAAAGAGCCAAGAAAGAAAATAATGTTATCTATAAGAACTTTTCAAATCTATACTTTAACGCAAGAGTTTGCTTGAAGCTGTTTACTTAGAGATTTTCTGAATCAGGACTTTGGTGCATTGAGCTTGCAGAATCTATAAATGCCCAATGTCTGGGTTATAAAATGGTTAGTAAACTTACACTGAAGGCAGCAAGCGAGTAGTACAGGTCACAAAAAAGAATATTTGGACTATATCAAATATTCAAATCCTGAGAAATTTTGAAAACACTCTAAATAATAAACCTTTTCTAGAATTTGACTCAGCCAATAAAATAAGTTAAATGAATTTTAGTGACTTGGATGAAAACAGAAAAAATTGGTCTCATTTTTCATAAGCAAGGGTGTTGAAGAACTGTCATTGTTTGTCAGTTTTTCCTATAGTGAAAAGCAAATATGAATTTTAAATATAGTGTTTATTAAGCTCTCTTCTGAAAATTGCAACGATAAAGAAAATCAGAGAATATCCTTTAAACAGCCTTGGAGAAATTTGCTGGAAGAATAGGAGTTCTGCAATTGATGATGTGCTGTTCAGAAGTGAACTCACACGTGCCACTACCAGGCATTTAATACAAAGCAAATTGTTAGGGATTTCAGGTTGTACACACTGGAATAAGCAGGAGGGCTCCCACTGATTTCACTGTGCTTGGAGTCAGGCAGTGAAAACGAGATGCTGGCAGTTCTCCAGTGCAGGCTGGTGGCAAAACTCCCATTGCCTCACCAGGGGTGGGATTGTGTGCTGGGTTTTGCTAAGACTTCATTCCCACCCAACTTTTATCCTCAAAATGAAGGAAAGCAGGAGATGCAGCTCGTTGGGTCCCCGCTGTTGCTGTGCAGGTGGAAAGCAGCCAAATGCCGTGGTTGGTGTGGCTTTAGCAGCCTGGCTGGTGCTGGGAGATGGCCTTCAGGAGCTTTATTGCTCATCCTTGGGAGGGGAGCCTGTTGGGGAAGGTGATACAGGGAAACCTTATAAATATGATTGTTTAGCAGTAGGTTCGGGGGACATCGGGCCAGTGAGTGAAGTAGAAATGACGGTCACTTTTGATATGGGAAGGGATGCCAGTCCAGGGACAGGATGTTGAGCAATACCAGTGACCAGGCAGAAAAGGAGCCTGCAGGATAGCAGGAAGAAGGGATTATAGAAATTAGCATAAGGAGGTAGTGTCTTATTTAAATCTAGTAGTTCTCATAGGCTGTATGTAAATTCTACAGGATTTGTGTCTCGCACCGGTTGGTTACTGTAAATAGAATATTCAACACAGAATAGGATAAAATAGACTGTAACAGGAAATTCGCTCTCTTGGAACCCTCTTAGAACCACGCCAGCAGCTGGGCTGGCAACTGATGGCAAACGCTGGCACCCACGACCCCTGAGAATAAAGCATGTGTTCCATGAGCAACCCCGTCTCCTGAAGTATATCATCTAACCATCGAGAGAACTTCTCTTATAGGAGCCCCTCCTGAGCAGGGGCTTACAAGCTCTGGCTGTGTGGAGCCTGCAGAGTGACACATTGGTGGGAACAGGCCCTGAGAATGATGGATATGGAGAGGGAGGTTTGCTCCCATCCTCTCACTGCCTGTGCTCATTCACCCACCTCTCCCAGTCATGGAGGTGGGCAGAGGTGGTAGTAATTAGTAGTAACTAGTTAGTAAGTCTATTTCAGACTTTTTTTCCTTTCTATTCCTGGCATGTGATAGCAAGTTGGACAAATTGGTTATAAACCTCGAGACCCTCCCTAGGCTTTATTGGATCCCTGAGCTGAGATTTTCTGGGTCTCAGAGGTCCATGCAACCCCAAACACCAGTGAGTCTTCTAATCTGTGGTGAGTGTACTAGAGAGAAGAATTTGGCCTCTTCTGTAAAAGCACCTAAAGTGGAAACCTTGCATAGTATCCATTCTGATTTGTTGTCCATAGACTGATTTTGGTGATCATTTGAGAACTGACAAAAAATAAGCAGCAGGTTTTCTTCTTTTGTAATTTTGAGACTTTCTGTCCAACTATGACACCTGAACTGTTCTGCTTCTGCTGAAACGAATACAGACTTCTTTGCTTTGATTTTAATAAACAATGGATTGGTTCCTCTGCCTAGATGTTAGTAATTATGAGAGTAATTGTGTGTGACTGTAATTACTCCTGTGCTTAATTTTCATCCTGGTTAAAGGCAGAAGGAAGTGGTTTGTTCCCAGATATGGAATCATGTTCTTGCATTAAAAAAGTTGGCTGACAGACTAGATGAAATGCAGATCTCTTCTGGGAGGCCTTTAGCCATTGTGTGCCTAAAAGGAAATGTATTTACAATAAAATATATGATCCTCTCAGATTTTATTTTGGGTGTCTTTTGGAGAAGGTGTCTTTGCCTCTTTGAGAGACATCACCTATGTGAAAATCACCAACCCTTGGGAACATGTGTGCCTTCATGTTACAAGAAAATCTGTAAATGAAAGAACTCAAGGACAGGTGTAACGTGATTCTCCTGGGTGTGGGATGATGCTTTCTCTGTAACAGTTGTCATTTCCTCACTGGAACAGAAAATGTATTTCTGAAACTTTCTTTTCTGAAGCCCTTAATTGGCAGGTCCTTAGACTGATTTAATTTCTGGATCTCCTTATAAATAACGACCTAGGTGTCAGAAAGCATGGAGGTAATTTAAAAATGCTTTATTTGTCTTATGATGGTCTGCTACAGTAGTGAAGATGTTGTCTAAGCTGCCATGAAACCAGCTTTATGGACCTGGAGGAGCAG
Organism: Nicator chloris; assembly: GCA_013400495.1. Taxonomy (NCBI): domain Eukaryota; kingdom Metazoa; phylum Chordata; class Aves; order Passeriformes; family Pycnonotidae; genus Nicator; species Nicator chloris. Next base: position 179,636 of record WAAE01153461.1, read on the forward strand.
AGTGCCAGCAGTACAGGGCAGTTACAGGTTAAAAAACCACCCTCATTTTGAATTCAACACGGCCAGCACTAGAATAGAGATGCATTCCTGAAGCTCTTTCCTGCTCCTTTTGAGTGACTGCAGTCTCTAAGAGGAACACAGACACCACCATTTGCAAGGGACAAAGAGACAGCTGTGTTGCTTTTCAGCAAGTGGGCAAATAGAATAACTTGGAAAGGAGATCTGAGGAAAAAGGAGACTCAAACCCAAGGCCTTTGGTTAATCAACCATCTCCATCCAGCAGCAGTCCCTCTAACAATTCCTGTGTAGAGTTATTTCCTAGCAATGGCATGGGAGGACGTTACACATCTCCAGTCTTCCCTTTCCCTGTCTTGTTTCTGTGCCGGATAAGCAGAGAGCTTTGCTACAAATTGACAAAAGTCCCAATGGTTTCATGGCAATCAGCAGTCTCCTGCAGGCTTTGCAGGGTATCCTGATGGGGAGCCTGGAATAATGAGCAATTCCCTCTGCACCAATGGCTGGGTCCATGGTCACTGCCCGAGTGCCCTGAGAAAATCAGGAGGTCTCTTGATGGTCCTCTGGTGGGATTTCCCTGTGCAGAGGCTTGCTCCCTGAAGCTCTACTCTTTTAATCTGAAGTTCTCTTTTATTTATTCTGGGATAGGAACCTTATAATAAAGGCCCTGCATGTCAAATTGTTGTAATGAATTGGACCTACAGGAAGCCATCAGCAGGGGCCTGTGCTGTGTGAAAGCAGCATCACTGCGTGGCAGCAGCTCCATCTGCCCCTCCAGAGCCCTCCTCCAGGGCACCCCATCACCCAGACTGTGGGCCACGGGGAATTGTGCTCCTGCAAGCACAGGTTTCTGCAGTCTGCCTGGTTTGCACCAGTGCCCTCCAGGGCACCCCGTCACCCAGACTGTGGGCCATGGGGAATTGTGCTCCTGCAAGCACAGGTTTCTGCAGTCTGCCTGGTTTCCAGCAGTGCCCTCCAGGGCACCCCATCACCCAGACTGTGGGCCACGGGGAATTGTGCTCCTGCAAGCACAGGTTTCTGCAGTCTGCCTGGTTTCCAGCAGTGCTGGCAAGACCAGGTGGCCTCTGGCAGGGCGTGGGGCTGAGGAGGACCAGGCTGCCCGGGAGCCGCCGGGACGCTCTGCGTGTGCCGCCAGGGGAGGCAGATGCTGCTGCACCATCCCGGGGGATGCTCACAGGAGATGCAGCCCGAGGGGCAGGGGAGGGCAGGGAGGCTGCTGGGCAGAGCCGTGACCCTCAGCCCTGTGATGAGCTGCCGAGACCTCGCTCTCCTCTGCAGGTCAGGCTGGGTGTCACTGCGTCACCCACTTCACAGCCTGCCCTCCAAAACCCCTGTGTGGGCTGACAAGGCTCACCGAGAGGAGCTGGGTGACAAGGCACTGGTGCCTGTCTCTGGCCCAGAGTGGTCTTTAAGGGGCAGAAGTTCCTTCCTCGTCTTGCCCCCACACTCCTGTGCTGGACAATCCCTGTATTGCTACAGCGTTGTTGCATTGTGTGCTACTCTGCTGCTCCGCAAGGCCCAAAGGAAGCCTTTTGCAGTCCTTCTGTTTCAGGTGCTGCAGGTAATTTTTCAGCTCCCCCCACATGGGAACATGCCCTGGGAACTTGCTCAAGCAGAAGTTTTGCTGTGCTTGCTTAGAGAGCTGTGACCTTTCTTGGGAAATGCAAGTATTGCCCTTGGTTTTCAGCAAAGAAGAGATGAGCACATATTTACAACTTCACATAATTATATTTTATGATAACCTGATGCTAATGTGAACACCAAATTGAACATAAGAATCTAATTGTGTACTTCCTGTTGAATAATGCAAGACAGTAGCAGTCATTAGCCTTGTACTGTCTGAGAATGCAAGGCTCTTCCCTTTCTGGAAGCACATAAACAGAAGACAAAGAAACAAAATCTCACAAGGTTGCCATTATTCCTTTCTCTCAAATCAGCAGCAGTGTCTCAGTGAATCAGAATCCCAGCATTGAGCACTCCCTGGTGTCTGGATGTTTCAAGAAAGGGTGTAAAACATGTTGTACCAGCTACCAAGCCACTCTGGCTTCTTTGAAACCAGTGGTTGCACTAAATGCCCATCTGGTTTGGGAATGCTGACCCTGGTCTGACACTCTGCACACACTGGTGGCCTCAGCCAGTCCCCCAGGGTTCTGCTCATGTGGCAAAGTGGAAGGGCAGGAAAGAAATTTAAAATTTTATGTTGAGTCTGAAGGATAGAAGGAATGAAAAGTAGCAAATGCACCAGCACCCTTGGCAACACCACCTGCTTCCAGGTAACACTTGTATAGCATTCTGCAGTGTTGGGGTCAAATACCTCCAGGTTCACTCACAGGTTCAAGTTCAGGACTTGGTGTGAGGTCTTGATTTTCAAACCTCTTTTCAGTAAGGAGCCTTCCTTATGGAGAGGGTAGGAAGAAAAGAGGAATTTTGTCTGAAGCAGAGTACAAGGCAAAAGAACCCGCAGACCTAGCTCATTAATGAAATTTGTAAGTGGGCTGCAAAGTTTTGACCAGGCTGTCAAAACTATTGTTTTCAAATAACTGACCCAAGTTGTGGTCACTCAGTGTTTCTGCAAATCCAGGCTTTAGTATGGAGATATTAATCAATTTAGGGAACTGAAATGTAACTGTAGAACAAGAGAAACGTACAATAATGGAGAGGAATAAAAGATCAAATGTTTCCTGACTTGTGCCTCAGCCTTCCTTTCTGTCCTGCTCATGTTTGGGGGGCAAGGGAAGAGAGCAGAGGAGATGATCTCCCCCCTAATATAAACTCAGCAAGGGAGAATTTTCCTCTTCAGCAGGCAGAAGCCCGGGAGAGGGATTAAAAGAGGCCTGAAGGTTATCCTCATCCCCAGTGGATCATGTGTTTAGTGCTGGCACTGGGAAGAGTGGCAGGATTTAATTCATGGCGTGTTTCCTTTGCCTGTCCCGTTGCAGTCACATCCCACTTATAAACAGTTCCTACACTGTTCTATTCACCCTGGTGGGATTCAGACTTGCACTGTGGTGGATCCAGGTAGCACCATGTACCTGGATATCCTTGCTGTGTTACAGCAGAGCCTGGTGGTCCACGGATGTGACAAGCCAGAAAAGCCATAAAGGGGGAAGGAGTGATTGTCACACACAGCTAAAAGTTCAGAGAGTGTCTTTATGCCTTTTGATTTGCACTGGGAGCACCAGCTGCCAGTGCACAGCAGAGGCAGCTCTGACTCACTATTGTTCCTGTTTCTGGCAATCTCAGTATTTGCAATCACCATTGGGCTAATTGTTATGAGAAGTGCCACTCTGCTTCACACATCTGATGTGTGTTGATTGTAGCTGTATCACAGAACAGTTTGTAACATTCTGCTTCTTGTCTGTGTGAAAGGGATGTTTCTTTTCACTCTTGTGACAATTGAGAAATTAAAAGCTGTCTCAGCTGGGGCTGTGCATGATCTAAGTCTTGTGCCTGCCTTCTGTCATAGAGAGGAAGGGGGAAGCTGTGCACGTAAGGGTTTGCTTATATGAACAAGCACAGGCTATTGTGCCTTCAGGTTGCAAGGGGGAATTTCTAAGAATTCAGAATGTGTGTATAATTTTCCAGGCTCTGAAAGTGCAAACCATTCCTCCTGAAGTCAGCTCACTTGATTTGAGGTGAATGTGGGCATAGCAGGAGTGTCAGAGCCCTGGCAGGGTCACCTGCTCAGACTGGCCTCTGTTGGAAGCACTGTGATATCAGTGCTGTGCTGAGGTCAAGCTGTCCTTCTGTGACCCAGCCTTGGGAGGACAAGCAGGATGTTCCTGGCTAATTTACAAACCTGGTTTTGTAAATGTGTCTCTGTGATGTGAACACATGAAAGATGAAAGTAGCATAAGTTTGGTTGCTTTTTCCTTGAGCTGCAGATTGATGATTTGCTGTTCAGTCTTATGCAAGGTATGAGTGGTCTGGGAGAGTTCCTTACACTTTTATTTTCCCTCACATTCCTTCTAGACCTGCATAAATCCTAAAGTCGAGCCTGTTTGGCACTGCCAAGTGCATTTCTTAGATCTGAGTCAGGTGGGCCATGCTTGGGACTCTGGCATTGCTGACATACAACTACTGTCTTTCTCTCTTCTGAGTTACTGCCTGGCTCTGCTGGGCTGCTTCTTCCTGATTTTGGTCAAATGCTTATATCTAATAAAGTTTGTGAGTATTCTGAAGATAATCAGCATTATGAGCTCTCCTTATGTCAGTTGGCTATCTAAAAAATGGTCAGTAAGGATTTTCTTAATGACAAAAACAAGTATCTCAGTGTTTCCAGGGCTGTATTTCTGTCTGTACTATGTGCAGGTTGCAAGGTGAGGGAGTGTTTTCCTCTGGGGCTGTTGCATGCTGTGCTTATCTTTCCCACTCTCTGGTATAAATGTTTTTTTTTGGATAGATTTGTATCTCCTCTGAGAAGCTAACACCCTCTTTTGGCAATTTATCTCTCCTTTTTTGGTCTTTCTTTTATTTTTTCCTTTCTCCTAACCTGTGCAAGAACAATTTTGCCTTGCTCAATGTCAGATCCTTGAAGAGGAACATTTTAACTATGGTTATTTGAGGATTTTACAGCAGCAATTCTGAGGCATATTTAAAAAGAAGATTATTTTCCTACCAAAAGAAGGAAGCAATGTCTGTATTTTTTTGTCACATTGCTGAACTCTCTGCCTTCCCAGGCTGAGTCTGCTCATGCCCTTGTCTCATTTTTGTTATTGCAAATTCTTCTCTTACAGACTTACTTAGTACTGGTCAGTGTCTCAGAACTGCAGTGGTTGCCCAGCCATTAATCATCCCCAGAAGAGGAGCTGTGCCATTTCACTGCTGGGGATGGTCCCCACGGCTGGTGTGACACTCTGCACGTGCTGGTGGCCTCAGCCAGCCCCTGGCACCAGGCTGTGAGTGTTTCTCTCTGCTGAGCACCTGCCCTGGGACTGTATCCACCAGAAATCACTCCTCCAGCTGAGGAGGGGCAATTTCCTTAGAAGGAAAGTTATCCTGCCTGGATACTTCACCTGGCTCCAGCACAGCTGTGTGTGGCACCAGGGTGATTCCCACTTCTGGAGGGAATTGCCTCAGGGATGTGCAGGGCATGAATAACAAGAAATGGCCAAGTGGCCACTGAACTTCAAATAGGAGGCAAGGAGCTTTTAATAACTCTAGCATGTACTTAAATACTTCTGTGAATGTCGATTGTAATTGTTTGAGACCAAGTCTTCTTGAAAGACCCTGGGGCTCAGCTCATTTGCTGAAGCTTTCAAGGGAGCAAAGGCCAGTGCTCTGATGCCTGGGAAAGTTGTACAAGTCTATCCTCTCAACAAAGTGTAACCTACAGAAGACAAATGGAATGTGTGCTACAAAACAGAACAGAACAGAACAAAACAAAACAAAACAAAACAAAACAAAACAAAACAAAACAAAACAAAACAAAACAAAACAAAACAAAACGTACTGCCAAAAAGCACACTAGGAGATTTAGCAGCTGTATGAAAGGCAAAGGTGGAAGAGAATGGATCTGATGAACAACATCACGACCCCTTTTCTGGGAAATGAATTGAAATGGCATGCAACAGCATTTTCTAATCTTTCAAGAGCAAGGAAAAGGCTTTCAGCTCACTGCTTGTAGCATTATGGGTTGTGGCTTGGCTTTGTGCTGAAATACCAATCATTTAATGTTTAGCTGAGGGTGAGTGTCTTTGGAAGCAAGAGGGTGAGAATGGCAGCCTGCAGTCTGGAAGGATTGGTGTTCTAGGCCTGATTTTTGTTGGATTTCTGAATATAATGAAAATGGTGTTGATATGTTAATAACCAAGAACTTCTCTGAGCTTCTTAAATAAAAAGGATGGGTGGGTGTACTGCAGAGTGGCATCTTGTGCATGCACAGCTTTTCTTTGGCAGGCTTTGCCCTTTGTCATTCACATCTCACATGGTTACTGGAGCACTGTCATTGTTTTGGAAGATGAGGAATTTTTTCTTTCCAAATTATTCCTGCTAATGCTACTTATTTTTTTCAAAGGGATCAGTGTATTGACTTACTAGCTGTAGTCACGAGAAAGCAGGACCAGTGCTGTGAACACCAGAGGATAAATCTGCCAGGCAGAGAAGCAGGGATTTGTGTTACAGAGAAGTCAATATGAGACTGTTGTCCTGAAGTCCATAATCCATTTAAGCTCTTGTCTCAACACACATTAGTATGTACATTTTCCTGTAGAGTAATCAGCATTTACCCTGAGACATGTCCCTGCCTTGAAAGGTAGGGACAGCTGGGCAGTGCACATTTCCAATATGACAAACATACTTAGGAAGTACCTATTAGTTCTTCCACAAAAGGTATACATTGACCCCTTTGTTTTCATAATCTCAAGGTATTGAAGAAATTCTGTCTGCATTCCAAACCCATATGAACAAAGAGACCATTCCTTCGTGGAAATAGGGCCTGCAGTGGGCAAATTTTCTTGAAAAGATTTTATTTTGTAAATCCTATAAGGGAACTTCAAACCTACCACACTCTTAATATATCATCTAGGGGGAGAGATTTTCTTTCTCTTGTTTTGTTTGTTTCTTTTCCTGTATCACAGCTTTGTACCAGTAGCTTTTGGTGTGTTGTCCTCATGAACTAGTGTTATATTCCCATTTCTCCCTTTCTGTTCACCAAAAATTGAGACTCTAGTTAAAAATCCACTCACTTCTCTAGGAATGTTTCCAGCTGAGAGACAAATCAGGCCTGTATCATTTTTATTTGGTAGCTGTCAATGTCATTTTCCTCTGAGGCACTTTTTGCAACCGTGGCCACGATTGTTCCGTAGCTATTGCTTTCAGACATGCCATGCACTTCATCTGTCAGAGCCAGCAAATATGCCTTAGCCTAATTGTGGTGTTTGTGAGGAACAAACTGATCAGCTGAGTTCTAGTTTATTTCCAAAGATAGGTCTGAAATGATGTATGTACATAATGTGGTGGCTTTTTGTGTGGTCAGGGGAGATGACAGTGAAACCTGGGAGGAAGGAAGTGGCGTGTGGATGTTATAGCTCCTGCTGCTGGTTTGTGTCCAGCACTGACCAAAGGAAATGGGTGAAGGATGTTGGCTGTTTTGCCCCACTTTACTTAACCAGGCGTGTTTTGACCTGTGGTTTTTATCAGATGATTGAACTGCAGCACTTGTAGGCAGTTCTCTGCACAGGCACAGTTCTTATCCTTGATGTAGTATAGGCACAAATGCTGACCAAGGTTTGTTTTCTATCTGACAAGCATGTTTCCTTCTGGAGCATGATGTTCTGGTTTCTCTTTAGAAACTGGCTCCTCATGTGTCAGGTTGCTCTTTGTCCTGCACGGTGATTTATTTTACATGTGAAATAGATAGCACAACTCAGGAAGTTATTATTTGTTTTGCATGACAGTGGAAAGGAAAGAACAGTGATTGGTCACGTGTTTCATAAGGAAAGCTCCTACTCTGGGATTTGGCATTGCATTCCCTGGTGTAACAGAGCCTCCTTTTCTACTCCTTATGTCCTGAGGACCAAGTGGAGGGTCTTGCTTGGGTGACCTTTTCCCCTGCAGGAAAGAATAAATAAAATCCATGAGAGTTTTATCAGAGTCCATCTGCTAAGGAGAACTTTACAACATTGAGAAGTCAGCTGGATTAAAGGATCATGATAGCTTTCTGAAATTTCAGGGCTGAGAGTTCTTTTCTGACTGTAAATAACCTCTTGGAGGCTTATCACAAAGGAATATACCACATAATGGATGGTAGTGAAAATCCAGCCATCAAATTATTAACTAAATAAATAATCTCCAGAAAAAAAACCCCCAACCTGATACATGTTTTCAGTGGGTTATAACTAATAGGAAATGCTTCATCATTTAAATTGGTCTTTCAGTGCGTTCTTTAATGAAATTACCTTTTAGTAGAACTGATGGAATGTATGTCTTTATACACAGAGGTAATTTACTGAGGTAGAGTCAGGGTCTTTTCTGGAAATGTTGACACCAGAGTGAGTCAACTTCCCAGAAAAACACCAGTGACCTACATAGCTTTGTGTTCTGTACTTACAGTGGGCATCTTAAAGGCAAGACTGGCATATTTATATACAAGTGAAACCTTACTCTCAGGGTCTGTTCTTACATTATTGGTATTTCTAGTCTGTTCCATGCCCATGGATGGGTGAGAACTCTTTGCTAAATTCTGCTGCCCATGTTTGTCTTGTGAAGTTTAATGAGTACTTTCCACATGGCTGTGCTAATGGACTGGCTCAGGGTTCTCACTGTGTCAGGGTGAAGTCCTGAGGGTGGCTGTGAAATAATGTACCCCTGATGTCAGAAATGGTCTTTGGAAGAGGAGAACAAACACAATAATTGTGCCATTTCCCTTACCCAAGGAAAAATGAAGCCAGCCTATTCAGGAGGAAGAGCTTCTCTTTTACTGGAACCTCTGTTTCAGAACAAAATTCCAGTCTGAAATAAAAGCAGAAATATCAATGCTTCCTGTAGCTTGAAAATTTAAAATGTGTCAGATCTATTCTACCTCTTCTTATTGGGACAATATCAGAATGATTATTCAAATGAAATAGTTTTAATTGAAATTCTGATTTAAACTCTCTTTGAATTTGTGATTTAGGTTGCGGTGTTCAACTTTTACTCTTAAATATTAATTTGTGAATCTATGAATCACATTGTCAGCATTGAAGTGGAGATCCTCTGATAGCCTTGCACAACCAAGGGAAAGTAAAAGAATGAATAGATTTGATTTTGTATTCAACTCTTAACCTATATCTCAGACAAAGCTAGCTTCACAAGCTCCTTTCTTTATAAATAGAATATGGGGACTGTAGAAAGCTCCATTCTAAACCAGTGTCCTTGAATCCAGATGAGATGGATTGCTTGACCCTGAGGTTATTCAGGTGTCAAGTGTGTAGAAGTGGTTTTTCTTTCCAGCCTTTGGGAAGTGTCTCTTACCTGAGTGGGGTCTGACCCCTTTGGATGCTGTGTGTGCAGGGCACTGTGCCTGTCAGTGGGAAAAGCAGCACTGAGCTCTCTGACACCTCAGCTCTGAGTGACTGTGGAGTGATGTCACTGACCATGCAAGAAACCTCTCCTGGATTTAATGTGCCACTCAAGCTGAGGACAGCTGTGAAGAAATCAGTGATTTTACATTGCTAAATTCTAATGGTTTAAAGTGAAAAAGTGAATGCTCAAGTGAAAATGGCTCTCATGTTTCCCCACCTAGATATTTTTATTTCCCTTTCTTTCAGATTACTTCACCAAATACCTTCAGCTGGCTCATCTTGACCTTTCAAGGACTTGGTATTACAGCTCCCTTTCCTCCTTAAAAAAATCTTCCTGTGGTTTTGAACAATGGGATAGAAGTGGTAGCCAGGACAGCTTGGACCATTAGAGTGATCACCTGTTGTCTTTTATCACTGGTGATTTTTCTCCAGCCAAGCTGCCTATTGTTATTTGTGTCTTTCTTGTTCCCAGAGCTACAAATATAATCAGTGAATTGGAAAGTTTTCAGGGGTGGTGGCTGTAATGGGTAGGAACATCCTGCTTGCTTCAGGTCCAAATTTAGGCTACGTGGAGCATCTTCCTGGTTTTGGCAGACTTACACTCATTTTGTGAATGCAAGGGGATTAAGAGTAAATAGAGTCATTATATTTAAAGCTTTTCTGCTGTTTCTCTTCAGAAATCATACCTGCAAGCCACAGCTTCACTCTGTCACGTCTGGGATCCTGATTAAACCAAATTTAATTTTCTTTTTTGACTTCAGATGTGTTAGGACACAGAGAGGTGGTACCTGTGTACAGATTGTTACTGTACTCTGATGTATTGCTTTAGGGATTGTATTTAATGGCATTACTAAAATCCCCCTTTCCCCTCATCATCATCCTAAGGCAAACCTGTGTGAATTCAGACTATTCATGGAACACCTGATGTCTCACCTGTAACTGACAGACTTTACACTTGTTTTACTGTGGATGGTAGTTGGTATTTAGATCCCCAGTTCTGCTGTGGATTTTCTTTAGGAATCTCCATGTTCCACCTGCCAAACTGCAATTCAAGTTGAAGTGTAAGACTTTAAGCCTCCAATTTCTACCACAGCTTACCCTAATGACCTTGAGGGATTGTTCGTATGCTGCAAAGTCCTAGAAAACAGCATGAGGCAAAACAGATAGAGAATGATGTACATGGTGGCTGATTGTAATCCATTTGTGTCCTCCTTTTATTTTTATTTCTTAAAGATAATAATACCCTAAGCAGGAAACACACAGTGAATCTTCTTTGCCTCCTGAACCTGCTCCTCCAAGTCTATGAGCATAAATCAGCAATTATCAGTGGCAATTTCTTGAGAAGTGCAGGGCTTGGGGCATGTGTACAAAATTCCCAGCCTGATGCAAACAAAGCTCAGGGTGGTTCCCAGAGAGCCAGGGAGGCTTCTCTCACACTGACATTACTGCCAGGCAATAGTCTGTCCACATCACTGTGTTCAGTCTCGTTATTCTCATTGTTTACTCCGTGGTGTTTAAAGAAATCCAAGCCCCAAAACTTAACTGACTTTTTTTTTTTGTCTGTAAGAATGTTTTTGACAAATGCAGTAATTCCAAGGATGTGGCGTCTGGCGTGGTTATGACCTCAAGGAGGAAGAACACATGAGTTTGGACTTGTGCCTCCACACATGTGCATTTCAGGAGAATTAAATATGTGTTCCAGGCAGAAGGAAAAGCAGCAACTTCCCAGCCAGCTAAATGCTTGTTTGGCCCATTCCCCACCTTCATTATAGCTGCTCTTGCAGCCTGACTCTAAACCATGGTAGCTGCCTGCCAGCACTTGGCATGAAATCCTTGCAAACAACCTGTTTCATAAATAAGCTGGTGTTTGGTACAGTTGAACCAGGAAGTTTCCCTTTCTGGTTTTTCTCCTTTCTCTTTAGACTCAGGAGTCTTGAGTCATGTTCTTATTTGGCTGTTCTGCTTCCAGCCCAAATGGAATAGCTTGCTGCTTGGCAGTGGGTATTTACTGAATAAGTTTCAAGTAGTTCCATCCTAGGAAGCAGGGGAATGTCTGCAGAGAGTGATGGTGTAATTAAAAGAGATACAGAAGGGCCACAGAGCAGCAGTGCAAAACTCTGCAATATTAAGAGTGAGCTGAGAGTGAGTTCTGGGATTAAGGGTTTCTGAGAGGGTTCCTGAGTTAAGCACCTAAATTAGTGACCTGCCTTTCAAAACAAAGGAGCTTCTGACAGATTTCATTGCCTGTCATTCTCCTTTCTCTCAGTTTGCCTGTCACATGAACGGGATGATTTAGCTCACGGCTGGGATAGGGCAGGGCTTGGTTTGTGTTTTTTAACAGTGAAATGATAGTCTAAGGTAAAAGCACTGACAGGAAACTGAGGAGACCTAGATTTCATTTCTGAATATATCACAGAGTACATGTGACCCTGGACAGCTCATTTAATCTGTCTGTGCCATGGTTTTCAGTTGTAAAATAGGGCAAATCCTATCTTTCACACAGCTTTCTCCCTTCTAGTTTAGTTGGGATCATTAGACCTCTCCAAGCCAGAGGACCATTTCTCACTCTGGATGTGTTCAGTCCAAGATCATGGGACCTAAATATAATTCTGCTGCTAGCAGGATGAAGAGCAAACCATTCCACAGAATCTCAATGGCTTGGGGCTCACTTTGCTGCTGTTTCAGCTTGCAGAGGTTTTTTCCATATTTCCTCAAGTATTCACTAACAGTTCACTCAGACCTTTTTAGAGCCTTATTAGAATGAGTTTGAGGAGCAGGAAAGATGAGTGTGCTGGGCACTGTATTAAAGTCCTCTGCACCTCCATTTCCCCCCATTGCACACAGGGATTTCCATGGCTACTCTAAACACTTGTACTTTTTTTGGTATTATTTCCTTCTTCAGGATTTTCTAAAGTTTGGAGCATTTCATTTAATAAAATAAGATTTGTGTGCTCACAGATGACCTTGTTAAGTATTTTTAATTAAAAAGACCAGCTTTTCTTTTTTTCTCCCCTAGGGAATGATTTTGTAACTTATTTCCAATTCAGTGTTCTCATTTTCCTAGACAATATTTTATTTACAGGCACCACATAAGTGATTTGCTTTGCTTTGACATTTTCCAGCTAGCTAAAAGAAAGCCAACTTTTGCTATTTTTTCAGTGGGGGACTTGCTATCAGGGGACTTCTTTCTCTGCCTGTTTGTGGTTTATGGTGATCCTTTGTTTAGTCAGAATATTTTTTCCAAGTCAGGGAAAAGAATCACTTATTGACCTGACTTTTATTGCTGCTCTGAGCCAAACATCACCCATAAATTGAGCATCCTCTTTTATCTGAATGAAATGCTGTAAATTCTATTAAACATTTTACCATTTCTCTGTCTTGCAAGAATGTTGGAGTGTCATCCAACCCAGAGGAATAGTTTCATTTTTGTTATTAAATAATCTGGTCCTGTTCTTTATCAATCCCTATTTTAAATGAGTTTGGCTGAATTAAATGACTCTTTATTGTGGCTGACAAGACAGAATGGTTTAGTGCTGTGGCCTTTTATCTCTGGAGACCTGAAGGCCATGCTTTTGGTCCAGATAAGGCTGCTTTGCACCTCTGAAGCAGTATAAAGTGACATTCAGCAGCCTCAGAGGACTGTTAGCAGAATCCTTTATAGCTTGAGAGCCCTTCACAGAGACTTTTAAGAAAGTTCCTCTCCAATCATTGCGTTGTGCTGCTACAGTGCAAAAAGATGGTTGGAAAACTCTTATGCTCAAGAGCAAAATCTTGTGCTGATTTCCTGCTGCAGGTCCAGCCAGTCAGTTTGTTTGGATTTGTCTGAGTCTGGTGGGTCTGGCCATGTCCCAGGGCCATGCTGCAGTTTGCTCTGAGCCTGCCCTGCTGCTTGCAGCTGCAGGGGTGACCAGACCTGCAGCCTTGGGCAATGGCTGCAAGTCCGTCCTGGCAGATCTGTCCTTGGTTTTCATTGCTTTGCCCTACTCTAGATCCCCAGGAACTCATTTGACCTAGAGGGTAAGGCATTTATTTATGTGTCCTGGGCCCAATCCAGCATTCTCTGGTGGTGCTGAGGGTTCTGCACATCAGCACATGCCAAACCAGAGATGGGTTTTGTAGTGTCTGTGGGAGGAGCACACGGTTCTGCTGGAGTAGCACTCAGCAGGAGTGTTGTACACAGCTTTGCCCAAATGCTTGTAAAACCAGAGGGGCTGTGAGAACAGCTGCATTGCTCAGCCCCACAGGGTCTGTGTGCTGCTGTTTATCTTGTCGAAAACTTTAGACTTTTGCAATTGTTTTCACAGTCTCCTGTGGTTTGATGAAAAGGCAGTGACTTCCAGGATTTTTATTTCTGTAAATTCCAACGAGGAAGATATTTTTGGTAATGGAGAAGTAGAAAAGCTTTAAGGAGTAGGTGCAGAATGAAAGGGAATTGGCTGGCAAGAAAAATAAACCTTCGAGGACCTAAGGGAGGTCTATGTGTAGTTGGCAGAGATGCATAAAGTGACATTGGCTGCTTTTGGACTCAGGGAAGTGAATCTGCATCTGCTTGCAGACAGACAGGTATTGATCTGATTCTGAGAACCCTTTCAAACCCATAACTTTGGCTGTTTCCTTGGGGATCTGGCTTTACTGTAATGTTCATGGGAGCCTCGTTGAAGTTCAGGAGCCTGGGAATTGGATTTTACCAACCTCGCTGAGGGAAAACTTCCACAGTTTTCCTGTCCCTCCAATAACCCCTGCAAGAGTTACACAGGAGGAGCAGAACTACCTTAGATGACACTGCAGTAGCTGAACATTGGCTGTAGAAGGCTGTGTGAGGAAGCAATTGGATTTACAGCATGCCTGACACAGCAGCCCACGACAGGGACTGGAGGAACACCCAGCTTTGCAAACCTGGATTTTAGAGAAGCTCAGATCTTTTGACTTCTTTCCTTTAACTTGCTGGTGGTGCACTTCTCTCTGCTGGACTCTGCTGAACTCAGCTGAGCTAATCTGAGGTAGCACTGTGTGCTCCTCTTCTCAGCTAGAGAGGCAAAGCTTTAGTGGCCAGTCTCTGGTTTGTTAAAAGAAAAACAGAAAAGAAGAAAAAAAAAAGGAGAGAAAAGGAAAACAAAAGAACTTGCTGTTACAGAATAGTCTCAATGAACTTTCTAGCTGTCATCATAATAACTTCTATGGCATTACGTTTGAAATTTCATTATGCTCTACTCTGGCACTGATTCACCCAGACAGTGAGAGACTATTAAGACCAGCTTATCAAATAGTTGCAGTAATAAAATATTTCCTGCCTTTCTGTGAAGAGCTTTATAGAACTAGGGAAAAGCAAGAAGTGCAGCTGACGAGGGCTTCATGATGCTTCATAGCCCAAGTGCTTTTTGTGTGTTTTTCTATTTCACAGTTTGTACTGAGTTTCACAGATAAAAGACTAATCTTGTTGCTTTTTTGGCGTAATTTGTTTTGTCTGCTTCATGCAACTAGGTGATTTAAATGGTCCACAAGTGAGAGATACCTTGGGGAAAAAAACTTCGTTTTCTGCTTCATATTATTCAGACTCTAAAGCTCAAAGTAATTGAATCTCTACTCAGAAATGAAGATTGAGTATTTTTGTTTTAAATTTAAGTGTCTATATAAACATGATGCCTCAGGGCTTTGCTGATTTATAATGTATGTGGTTTGAAGGGTGCCTTAGTGGCTTCAGCAGAACCCTTTTCATTATATTGGTCTTTGGGAACAAAATATGCAGCACATAATTCTTTTCCTTCCTGCACTATAATACAGCTAATGCTCTTTTCTGTCATGATCCTGTATAATGCTATTAACAAAGCAGCTGTTCAGTACCTCAGACACACAAAAACCACCTCCCAATATTGGTTCCTCCATGCACTAACGATCATCTCCATGCAGTCCTTTCCCTCTTTTTGTGTTTTCCTCCTTCCCCCTGCTGCCTCTCAGCCAGGTGTCTTCAGCCTAATGGCCATAACAGCAGATGAGCTGGTGATCCCAGAGCTTGCTGCTGTCACAGAGAGCTCCTTGGGAGCCCCTCTGGTGTCACTGTGCAGGATGGCTGCCCTCGTCCTGCAGCTGTTCCCTTGGGAAGGCACAGCCTGAGGGCCTGTGTGCTGTCTCACTGGCCTCTGTGGCTGTGCAGGGTGACTGATCACCTTCCCAGTGTGTGCTTCAGCTGCCTCTTGCCCGAGTGCAAGTTCAGGGGTGTGAAGTGGAGCGATTTCCCTCATCCTTTTGTGTGATGGAGCCCCAGGTGACAGTGCTCAGGTGATGTCTCCCACGGGAGAAGTGGCTGAGGCAGCAGCAGGGTTTGATACTTCCAGCCAGCTGTGTTATGGTTTAATCTGTGACAGATGTTCCCAGGAACAATCAGTTCAAAATGTATTCCTTTAAGTTAAAAACCAGGACAGGTGGGAGAGAGTCACAGCTGGAGTGACCACGGGGAAGTCCTGATGAATGGCACTGATGAAAGTCCTTTTGATGGCACCAAAGTGAATGCTGCCTCCTGAATGAGCTGTCAGTTCAGCTTCCATTGGAGACCCAAAATAAAGCTTGAAGGTTGCAGAACTGGCAATTTTCATACGAGAGCCATCTCAGTGTGACTCTGATCTGTGTGACTTTTCATGAGCCTGTATTTTTCTGTGAGAACCTCTTGCCTCTTTCACTTCATGGACAGCCAGTGGTCAGTCCTTTGCAAGGCAGTCCAGGGGTGAGATTTGGAATGAGCACAGTCTCATAAATGCAGCAATTTACATGCAGTAATCTGAAGGTGAGACCATAGTGATGCTTGAAGAACTTTGTTTTCCTCGGGGAGCAGCAGTAAATGTGTTTAGTTTGGCTTTTTGGTGACAGTGTATTCTGTTGATGTGCAGTGAACTGAGGAGTTGGACTGGGATTAAGTGCTCTTAGTGCTGGTTTCTATTTGGGAGTTTATTCCTGTCAGTCAGGCAAGGAGAGAATTATCTATAGCTTGGTATGAATCCCTCAACTTCTGCAGAAATGCAGCCTGTATGAATTGAGTTGGTTCTTTTACATTTTATTTCATTTTTAAGTTTTAGACTTGCTTAATGGCCACTGATATATGAGCTGGCCTTCATTTGTGTGCAGGAGGCAACAGTCCTTTTGCACAGTAAAAGTTTCATATGTTTTAAAAACCTGTGGGCTCTGCAGAAGAATGTTCATTCTGTACAGAACTGACAGGAAAATTGGCTTTAAAATTGTTCAAGTTATTTGAGAGTGGTGTTTCCCTTGCTTGTACTTAGACACTGGTGTAAAAGCCCCTTAGAAAAACCTAAGACAGTGAGACACGGCTTTAGACAAGGTGGTACTAACACTTCTGGCATTTTTTAGCCTAGACTGAAAATGAAAATTAGACTGAAAATTATAAGTTTGTGTGTCTGCTGGTAAACTCTTACCCAGACCTCTCTTCAAGCTCTGTCTAAAAGTGCACAGAGGCACACACAGAAAGGAAAGGTATTTTTGTCTTCTTTTGCTGGAACAAAGTAGTTTCACTCCACAGTCTGTTGTGCATGTGTGATTTTTGCACCAAAGGAACCTGCTGGCACCTGCAGCTTGTGATGGTACAAGGTCTGATCCTGTTTTTCTGCTGTTCATGCACAGGTGCTGGTACATGCAGGCACAGGCTCTTTGTGTGGGGCACACACACACAGCTCCTCCTGCTCCAGAGGGAATGTTGGCATTGCAAAGATGAAGTCTGTAAATCCCTTTTTGAAACTGAACTCCTTGTCAGTGTCCCACACATCCCTCAGGCCACTGGCTATGAATTATCCCACGCTGCTCAGCCTATTCTTATCCCCGGGCTTTCCTCATCTTCACATTTATATAATTGCATGTTGCCTAAATGCACTGAATACGTCAGGAAGAATGTTTATTTTTAATTTTGACTACTGTTTAATTTCCTAGTGTGCTGCTGGTTTCCTCAAGAGCCACAGAGTCACAGCTGGGGCACAACATGTACTTCCAGCAGATCAGTAGGGGTATATGTGCCTTTAGTTCCTAAGAAAACAAACATTTTGTTTGTATTTTCCTGGAGCAGCCTCTTTTCCACTGAGAACAAACATAATTTGTCAAACTAGGAATATTCTTCTCATGCCCAACTAAACAAAACAAATTAATTTGTAGTATTTCTTGCTCTGAATACTTCTGGGATGCATTTGGACAGTGACTCAGGAGTATTCCCACTTCTGCGAACTTCATAGGTGAAAAGACAAAGAAAGGAAATCTGTCAATTAAAGAAAAATTACTGTGACTAAAATATGTGAGCTCAATGAATAATTTTAAAAATCCACTTTTACATTAATTATTTGGGTTTTTTTCTTTGCTTCGTGTTCCAACCCCAGTTTTGAGTTTCAGGAAGATTCCTTCCCCATCCAACCCTGGCCCTGCTTTCCAGCAGCACAGCTGTTACAGAAAGGGGGAATTGGTTACAAAAATCAGGATACAAATGCTAAACTTTTCCATTTTGATGTGGTGATCTGTGGAGCAGACTCACAGAAGGACAGATGGTATTTCCTACTGACTCCTGGATATGGGTAACCTCTCTACTCTTCCTTCCCCAAGAATTTTGGTTTCTTTCTGGTGGAAGACAGATGGTGTGGCAAAAAGAATGAGTGATATCCCTAGAATGCCAGGGAAAGTCAGGGTTGGTGAATTGATGTGATTTGCCCATAGTCATTGAGGCCATCTATGGCAGAGCAGGGAATTGTTTTGGATCTTGTGAGTTCCAAAATTTTGTGGCCTTTTCTGAAGATATCACTTTTTAAACTTCTTTCCCCCCCGCTTCTTTTCTTGTTATTCTTTCTTGACCAATTTTCTTTGTAAATTTGGCAGCATCCCAGATATATTCTGATAGACATCAGAGAACTGAATAAAAATTAAATTAATACAATGACAAAAGCAGTCAACCATTTCAGTAACAATCAGAAAAGGTGTGAGGGAAAAAAACAACCAAACAAAACCCCTCAAACTGCTTCTAGAATAAAAGCATCACTATTCAGGAGCCATCACTGAATTTTTCGTCCTCATATCTGATTTATTTATTTTTAATAGCTTTGAAGAAGGAAAAAAATAGGATCAGAGCTGCAATTCAAAATGACAAGTGTTTTGTTATTGGTTCCAGCTAATAAATGTGAATATTGCTTTGAGTCTCTTTCAAACTGTGGGCATAACAACTGAAATTTCATTCAAAGCTAAATGAGGGAGCAGTTAAAAACATCTTTATTTAGTGAGGGAGGGAAGAATAGAGGCTGCCTGCAGAAGCATAGAATGGTAAAACACAGAGAGGTAGTTAGTCTGGTTGGATTCAAGCACTTCCTCCTGTTAGTAGAGCACTCTGAGAGGTGCTGGATATGAGCAGCATATTTTTAAGAGAAGAAAGCAGGACCAGAAAAACTGAGGAGGTGATCAGAATGAGCCTTACTACCACTGGGAACATCTCTTTGAGGAACAAGATGATAGATATTCTTCTTGCAAGAAAATAGGGTGTTATTACTTCTTTATTTAAAAGAAAAGAGGAATTAAAAGAGAATTAAGATTGCATGAAAAAAATAGGTCATATCTCCATCTTATCTCCATCACCTGTTTCTTTTTTGGATGTGGATGACAGCTTAGGTTTGGCTCAGTGTTCAGGTGAAAAGGGGGGTCATGAGGTCCATATTTTGGGCTGAGTCTCAGCTAATACAAGGGAGCACAACTGTCTGCTCCTGACCCTCTGTAAGGACAAGATGAGCAGAAGCAAGTGGGAAAGGTGATTGAGTTCTCTTCTCAGTTTAGGGCAAATTAGATGTCATTTGACACAGGATGGTTTCCAATTCTGACATATTTTACTGTCAAAAAGTGATGCAAGGATGAAAATAGAACTGCTGGAAAGAACTAACGTTCATCCCTCTTCTGACCAAACTGCAGAAAACAGGATAATTATAGGTGTGTGGGGGATGAGCAACCTTCTGAACTTTGCCATTTTCCCTGTAAACACTGAGCCCACTGAGACTCAGCCAAGTTCTGCCAAGTAAACAGTGGGAGTCCATTGCTGTGGCCTGATGAGAGAGGATGGTGTTCAGGGGGCTGTTTGTTTGTTTGTTTGTGGGGTTTTGGTAGTTTTTTTTTTTCTTAAAATATTTTNCCTGATGAGAGAGGATTGTGGTTCAGGGGGCTTTTTGTTTGTTTGTTTGTGGGGTTTTGGTAGTTTTTTTTTTCTTAAAATATTTTTCCTTCTGGATTCTATGTCAGTGTGTATTAAACTCCATGTATTAAAATTGCACCTGTGTATCAAAATTTCCTCCTGTAATGTCAGGCTCACAGCTAACCACACTTCACCGCTAGGAAAGGTTTGGGTTTCCTCATATTTCCTCTTTTAGCCTAAAGAGAGCAACCATTTTGCTTTTGCAAAGCTTTATGTATAATAAATATGACATGCTGATTATAAATATGTAGTGCCACCGCAGTAAATTTCACTCAGACAGGGTAAATAAAACAACAGGAAATTACCTAGGCAGTGATTTGCTGACAGATTTTCCTTTGGTGGTTGCTGTTTCAGTGACTATAAATTCCAGACCCACAGTAACTTTCTGCCATTATCATCCCACATTCTGCAGTTATTTTGCATGGTTTATGGTGTCAGTGTTGCTCCCTACTCAACTGCATACCAGCTAATTCAACTTAGATAAACGAGCTGAAATCGAAACATAGTGTGACTGTGGCCCTAATGGATTTCTTTTCATTAAAAAAGGGGAAAACAGCAAGTTCTGAACCCATGAAGCATATTTCCAGGGTCTGCAATGAGCTGCAGGCTGCAGAGACACCCTTGAAGAAGGTGCTGTGCGAGTTATCCATCGCCTTTGTCACTTCTCACTCAGTGTGTGCCATATGGGAGCGCTCAGCAGAGATTTGTGTGGAGGTAAACATCATCTTTCTGCAGCAGCTCACCCATGGAGCAAGGTTTGACAGGCAGCACTGCTTAGATTTGCCTCTAGAGTTGTGCTTCAGTCTGAAACCTTTCCTGCCTACTCAGCCTCCTGCCCTTCCCAGTTTGCGCTGCTGGGTGTTTTAGTTTTGTGCAGCGGGGAGATAAAGGGATCTCCGTGCTGAGCTGCCTTTACCTGTTGGAGTCTGTGATAAAGTCAGGTCTCCCAGGTTAAATTTTGTTCACTTTGCCTGCTTACAGCACGAGCTGTGACTTGGCTGAGGCACACCCATGTCACAGGTTCTCGCAAACATCCCAGATTTCTTGAAAGCTTCAACACGCCTCAGAGCAATAATAAAGCCTGGAAGATGTATCTGGTGAATTGTTCTGTGTTTGAAGGCCCTCCTTGTGTTTATGTCTATGAACCTCAGGCAGCAGCTTCCACCTCACATGGGAAAAAATTGCTTGCATGGCATAAGGCTGATGTTGGGATGACAAGGAGCTGCTGGGGCACATGCAGGGAGCAAAAGTTTGCTAAACCAGCCCTGCTGCCAGAGAAATGACACAAAATACTCTACTCCGATTTATGATAAGGCTCCAAACATTCAGGGCATTCATAAGTTAGAAAACCACCCTGATTTAGATTCATCTGCTTTTTGAGCAGTTCTTAGATAGCCCTGATGAGTCTATAGTGCACAAACTCCTACAAAAGATGCCCAACTCCAATTTCATGTGCTACCCATGCTTTGTGCCTGAAGTGTTCCCCTCAAACCTCATTAAATCACAGTGTATGTGCCAACATTCTTCTCAATTTTCTGACCTTTTCAAGCAAGT
This sequence comes from Nicator chloris, assembly GCA_013400495.1. Taxonomy (NCBI): domain Eukaryota; kingdom Metazoa; phylum Chordata; class Aves; order Passeriformes; family Pycnonotidae; genus Nicator; species Nicator chloris. Next base: position 200,438 of record WAAE01153461.1, read on the forward strand.
TAAAAGGCACTCATAGGCACCTCTTTAGCCACATTTTTCTGTTGATAAGAATTTTGAGTGCTCATCTAACATTTTTCAACTTCAAAGTTCTTCAGAAGCGAGGGGCCCAATCCCAAGTCCATTGAAATAAATGAACAGTCTTTCTGCTAGCTTCACAGGGGCTCAAGCAGTAAAGTGTGCTCCTAGAACTGTCATTTGCCCCCATCTATTCTCTGAATCCCTGCTATCTTTTGCACCTACTTCAGTTTTAGGCTCTGAGTAATCTCTCTCCTATTGTGCTGCTGTTTGCCAGTGGCATAATGAGACCATTTCTGAGAGTGGCTTTCTGAGAGATGCTCAAATTTGGGGTATGTATAAGCCCTTTGTAACTAAAATATATCTTTCTATGTGAGCTTCCAGCCCGCCATTCACAGTAATTTCTTCAGATGAGATGGCAATGAGGTCTCTATTTTGGTAACAAAACCAGCTCTTTGATTTTCCTGCTGGTTCCATGATTCTTTCTAAGCCCTTCTCACTGTTAGAGAACCCCATTTCTCCTGTCAACAATCTGGATGGGTAATTCACTCCTTCAAGGACTACAGCAGGCTTTATCCTTGTGAAACTATTTCAAGGTCCCTTTGCTGCTCACAGCTTGGTCAGCGAGGATCCCACATCCTCTGTGCAAGGATGTAGGTGGAGATTGTTCATTTGACAGCTCTGCTTTAGCTAACAAAGTATTAATCCTCCACACTAGTATCCTTTATAACTCCTGGTTTTCTTGCTTTTGCGTCTTTCTGGCAGACTTTGCTTTCTCTGTGCTGCAGAATGCTTCTGCATTCGTTCTTCCCCCATTCATGTTTTCTCTTCCATGTCTGTTGCATGCATTTTTTTCTCGCCTGTGTTTTATCCCTTCTGTTTATTTATTCATTCCCACTGTTTTTCCTCTTCTCCCTACAGGGTACTCTGCTCTGCAGAGGTGAGGGAACATTGTCAGCTGACACGTGTGGGCAGGTGGTCCGTAGGGATTACTGATGTCAAAAATAGTCCTTCAGTCTATTAGCCATTGCTGCTGCTGTTTTCATTGCTGCTTTTTCTGCAAGTCAGCTGGAGCCACTGGAGACCTTTGTGTGACTGTCAGTGAGTTTGTCTCACAGATCCAGGAGCTCCTTGGGCACCAGGATTCCAATTTACCTCATTGCTTTTGGTGTTTTTGAGCACTCTCAAACCCACATTTCACAGAGTTCACAGGAAGTGCTTTTACCTAAATGTGTAACCTTCTGTTCTTATCCTTGCCAGGCTTTTCATTACCTCCAGTTATCTGTCTTTTCATTAGGTTGGGCTTGCATTAAATTAGCACTCGGTTCTTCTTATTCCTGCACTTGAGTTCCTGGACCCTGCTGGATTCACATTTTTGTTCCATCTTGAACAGCAGGACTACCCAGACCTGCTACAACAGAAGTTAGAAAACTCTCCTCATCTTGCTGCTGCAATTAGATCATTCAGCAGCTGAATTACCTCGAATTCTCTGTTTTCCTACAGGAACAGTAGATTCTGCCAGAGCAGCCAGATTGCCTTTGGCTTGTTTGCTTTCCTCACAAGGATGTTGGCACTGTCTCCCACGTCCCTTTCTTCGAGATGGTGTTGAGTGCAGATTTATTACAAACAAGGTGCAGGTTTTATTTAGCAGCCAGTGATTAACCATCAGAGCATGCTGCTGCAGAAGGTGATGGGAATCCTCATCCTGGAAAGTGAATGTGAGTCTGGGGGTTTGACAATGCCTTCTCTGGGTGAAATCCAGTGTTGGTTGTTCTATGAAACATCGGTGGAAGCCCCTCCTGAATCTTGGATGCACCGTGGGTCCTGTTATTCTGTGTCCAGTGGAAGTGATGATGTGAGATCTGGGGCTCCCAACTCTGTCAGAGCCGTGTATTGACGGGCTCCAGGAGCTCTGTGACTTTCCTTCACACGCAGTTTAATGATCACCATCTTCCATGTGGTGTGTAACAAAATGTTCTGGGGAAAAAAAATACTTCAGGGAAACCATAAACTGTGAAAATCATATGTTTGACTTTATAGAGCCCAGTCAAAACCAGCCCAGACTATCAAGTGCTTGACTCTAGGGTTGAAACAGATAAGTATTTCACTCCACATGCTTGTTTTCAGCAATTCTTGCTCATTTGTTAAATGAGGACTGTTCTATGGGCTGCTGATGTGTTTGAAAAGAATTTAATGTTGTATTTTGGTTGTAATGCATGTTTCTTGCAGCTGCCAGCAGTTTAAGACCTCTGTATAGAGAACGAGGTATTATACATCAGTTCTTTTGGGGCCAAGTTTGGCAGGGAAAGAATCTACATAAAAATAGTCAAGATGGCAGTTACTGGTGCAATCATTGGGTAAGAAGCAGGGATAGACTATGGAGGTATTTTATAGCCTTCAGTTTTTCTCTCATTCATCCTAATGATCAATCTCAAAAGCTATACATCTCTTTCTTCAACCACCCCTCTCCTTGCTGCTCTAGTAAAGAAATAGGATTTTTCTAAAGGCAATTTTCTCCCAAGAAACAGCACAGACCATTTCCCTTTGGACTTCGCTGCTCACGGAAAATTTTCACCTAGGTAATGTCTTCAGCAAATTGAAGAGTTTATAGCAGAAAAAATGAAAGCAATTAGTTTTCTGATTAAATTCACCTTGGTTTTGAGAAGCAGGTAAGTATTTTCTGTTTCCATGTGCATTCAGGTGGAACAGACCTGGTAGAACAATGGGAAAGGCCTCAGTACAGAAAATAATAAAAAAAGTAATTGGCTCTTCTGTGTTTTCAGTAACTGTCCTGGGTTACTGTGTCCTTTGGGGAAACAAACACATCTGTCCAATGCACATGTCATTGTCATCACAGGGCTCTGCGAGTATTATTTATGATTAATTTGTTTTTGCTTACTCTGATTTGATAACCAGCACTGCATTTACAAGCACCTCACAGCTGAAGCTAACATTGGTGCTGGGAGGCACTGGGGGTGTGGCATGTGCTTTTCTGCAGACCTGAGCAAGAATCATCTGTGTCATGCTGAAGGTAACAGTGCTGGAGTGAGTGTGTGAGTTAAACCATACCTTGAGCAAGAGGAAACATCATCTGCTCCTTGAGGACTAGCTCCTTGGGCTCTAAGGTACTCCTTTTACTGGCAATTATTTGCTCTCCTTTCTCTCCAGGAGAAGGAGCAGGATGATGAATGTCCTGTCACAACCCCAAATGTGGATGTGCTCCTTCACATCCAGTGAAAGGATATAGATATAATCCAGGGTCTGCATTTCCCCTGCCCCTGTCGACCTCTCCTCCTCAGCTGCTGACCGTGGAAAGGATGTGGAGGAGGGAATTCAGGCTCTCAGTGCCTGTGCAGGTCTATTATTCATGTTAAAAACCTGGTCTTAATATTGGTGCTTTAAAGATGGGATCAGTACGAAGTTCCAAGAGGTTTGACCCTGTAGCAGGTAATTGCTGGTAGGATGGAGCTTCATCTTGGCAAGATCATCATGGTAGAGTGAAGGATGACAGTATATTGCAGTGACTGAGGGAGGAGCACTGATTTCTACTTCATTTCTTGTTCCTTCAGTGTTTTCTTAGGTTGAATTTGCTTTTCTCAGGTGTTGGGTTGATGCTTGCGTTCCCTTCAATGAAAACACAGTTTTGTCCAACTAAAATAGTTTGTTGTTGCCTCTTGCACGGAGATAATTAGTTGCTGGTTGACAGAATCAGAAGTGGATATTGCCCTTGTGTACTGAAATGGAGAGTGATGATAATTTTCAGAGCAATAATTTAATTTGCATGGCTTTGGTAGTTAAAGCAGCCCAGGTGTTTGTTGTTAGGCTGTTGCCTGACAGGAAGCCCACAATTTCTTTTTCAGTGCTTTGGATTTAAGGGCTTTGTGTGCCTCTGGACTTTACTGACTCAATCTGAAACGTACTTTGGAATGCCCAATGCTCTGGGGCTTAAAAGGGAGTTGGACGGAGGTCTGAATCATTGGCAAAGGCTTGTAGCCTGAAACTTGTATGTTTTCTCAAAACTATATTTGTCTAATGAAAATGGACAACATTCCTCCAAACTTTGTCCTATTCCTACTGCAGAGTTCCTCTTTAGTGTAAGGGGAACAGCCACAGGCTGCTCTACATCTACAACTCCCATCTACAGTGATTTAGCAACGTTTAGACAAACTGTTCTTTGGTTTGGGGTTGTTGAGTCAAACTGAGGAAGGAGGACAGGTATTTCCTGTTTTGATGACTCTTCTGATTGCTCCTGTTACTTTGTATCAGTTTTTTACCATTTATCAAGATAGTGGCATGCTTGACTGAGGTGTGATGGAGGCATCTCGTCCTGTCACGTATTTCTTACTTTGTGGAAGGTGGCCCTTCACTTTAATCCTGGCTTTGCCTGGAGCAGACTGCTTCCTGAGAAATCATCTTATCCGTCATTTGACACGTGCTTTTGCAGGGTCAGACGTGAAATGACCCCACAAAATGCATCACCTGTCCTGTTTTGATGTGGTGTGACATAAGGCATAAAAATTGCTACTTTTTCTGCTGCAGGTAGGGTCGTTTTAAAGGTATTTTACCTGCATTACCCATGAAGCAGCAGTTTAGCCTGTTTGCTGACAATATACATTGCTTTTGGGATTTTAAGCATATCTCTGGTTTCCACTCTGCTTTAGGAAGTCTGAAGGATTCTTAGAGATGTATTTGCAGTATGATTTCTAGGGATCTGCTGCACACCTATTTCTGTCAAGGGAAGTTATTTTGTTGTCAGCGTGTTCATCTTGTGAAAGATGAGCCAGTATTCACCAGGCAATGTTGTATGTTGAAGTTTGGCTTCAGACTCCTTGAAAATCATAAGGCAGAGAAGCAAAAGGGGGGATAAAATCTCCCAATCTTCACCACGTTATTTGCAAAATAAATTCTACATATGTACATTTTTAAAAAACTCCTTTTGCATTGGGCAAATAATGTCTAACAAAGCTTTTTAAGGAGAAAAGAACAAAACCCACCAAGATACCTGCTTACTCTGGATGTTTTCCAAATTAAAAGATCCCAAACACCCTCATTTGTAAGACCCTGATCTGTGTTGAACAGGTTTGCAGTAGGAGTTTCTGGCCTAATGGAGTTTTTGAAATGCCTGCTTGTTCAACATCACTTATTCTAAAAGATTCCCTGTTCTTATCAAGTTTAAATTTAAGATTATATGAGACAGGGACTCATATCCATGCCTTTGCAGTGCCTAAAAAATTAGAATCTTGATCTGTGATCTCTTATGTGACACTGCAGTAAAGATTAAACAAAAATTACTTAGCAGGAAAATATGAAAAAATAGTCATGGCAAGCATTTCACCCTGATGTTACCAGCAATACCCACCTTTCAGGCTATACAGCTCTGTAGCTGTGACAGTGATGTGCACCTCCACAAATGAAGTAATTTCACTCCCATCTTGGAACAGTTCAGCCCATACTAATTTAAATTTCACTAAAATTTAGATGCAAACCCATCTGCCAGCTCAGAGTCCAGTGAAAGGGGGTCCAAACTTTCCCAAATACTTTGGGCTCTCAGTGAGACTTGCCCAGTTATCATACTTCCCAGTTAACTGCTCAAACAACCGACTGACCTTCATTTGTCTTGGGGAGATTTAGGAGAAGACCTTTCATACCAAGTGGGTTTTGGAGACCTCTGAAGCTGTAAGGCTAAAGCCAAGCCAGCTGTTAATACCACTGGACTGAAGTTGGCCCTTCAGAGTTTTGCCTAAGGTCACTTTAATTACTTCAGCAACATTAATCCTAAATTAGCATGGCTTATGCATGGCAAATGACTTATCTCTATTAAAGGGGGCATACATTTTCACCCAGCAAAATTATGATGTTTGAAAGTGATACGCTGTCAATAGAAAGGACAGAGAAAGAAAAGATCTTATTAAACACTTCCTGCAAATGGACATTTGAAAGTCATCCTTTCTGCTACAAATATAGAACATGTTACAGTATTTTCTTCTAAGCTCTAGTTTGTTTCTTGGCTCTCTGGGCTTTTTTTATGCCATTAGTGCTACCAAATTCTGTACACTAGACTCAGTTAAACATAGTTATAGATAAATACAGACAATCCCAAGCTGGAAGGAGGAGAGCATATCCTGAAAGGAGATTTTGTTCTCTCTGGGTGGTGCTGAGGGTGGGTGCTGAGTGCTGACAGGCAAGGACAGTACTGAGCAATGGATTTCAGGAGCAAGGACACAGTTCCCTTGATTTTATTTTGGGAAGAAGTGAGTGGAGACCTGGGCTTGGTCACCCTCCCACTCTCTCCATAGCACACTGAAAGGTTTTTAACCTGCTTCAACGGGAGCTTAAGTCCAGAATTAGGTTACAATGATTTCATGAGAGATGGATTAGAGCTCCAAGCAGATGTCCTCGTGGAGGCCTAAGATGTAACTCAGAGGAGAGCTTGGCTCTTTCTCTGATTAAAACACAGGCCTGGAGGAGCTGTGATTTGTTTCTCAGTGAAGCTCATGAACACTAGAGGAGAAGACCTTGCTGTCCTAAGAGTGAGAGTTGTCCAAGAGTGCATTTGGGTTTGTAATTAGGAGAGTTTCTTACAGACCAGTGGAGCAGTAGACTTCTGCAACAGGCTGCCAGGAGAAATCATCAGGGTGAAAATCTAAGCCTTTTAAATTCCATTAAAGCTGACAGGAGGTAAGAGCAGTTTCCTGTTGTAAAGGAGAACTTACACATGTGCTTCATAAGTAATTGAAACACTTCTTAGCCTGAACATTAGAAATGCAGGGCATCACTTGTAAATTGTTGTCATGGTTATTAGTCATTACTATTGGAGCTGAGGAAGGTCAGCACCTTTTTGGTGAGATATGCTGAAAAGTGAAGAGCACTCGTGTTTCACATGCCTTTAATTGGGAAAGACAGACCAAAGGTAGTAGGGAAAATTGCAGCAAGGAGAAACAAAGAAGTGAAGTGACTTGCCCAAGGTCACTTGGCATTTCTCATTTCTGTCTCCCAGTGCACACGTTTTCTCTTCCTGGAATAAAATGGGTGAATCCTGCCAGGCACATCTCATTTGTTATGAGTAGTCAGGTGAGAATTCTTATCTTGAAGTTTCAGGAGGTGCTGGTCTTGCTGCCACTTCAGTGAAAGGAACATTTTCCTTAACACATAACAAGAGCTGTAAAAAAAAGGTGAAGTGAAAAATGGTTAAGATACTGTAACTTTCACAATTAGAATCCAGCACTGAACAATGGGAAGTGGAGAACTTGCTGAAAATGGGGAAATTCCCCTTTTGTGCTTTTGAAACTGAAGTTGGTCCTACTATTCCAAATAATTAACACAGACCAAAAAGTAAAGAAAGAGTAGTTAAGTTAATGTCTCTAATTTTAGCTGAGAAAAATCCCAATCTATGAAGAAATTGGCTTCTCTTTTCTTCCCATTGTTAGTGTCCTAAACTGACAAGACAGACTTCTCAGTTCTGAACCCTCCCACATGTGAAGAAAACCCTACAGTCTTTCAAAAATCTTATTTTTAATTATCTGAAATTATATAGGCTACCTAATATACAATCTTTTTCAAAGTTTATTCCCCTACATGAAGAATTTCTGCCACAGTTGCTGAAATGAGGTGTAACACCTGCTGGGTACTACAAGTGTTCAAAATCCCTTTTTTCTGTGCCCACAAAGAAGGTTCTCTTCTGTGCCTGTTCTCTTCCTGCCATATCCTTGAGCTCTGCCAAGCTCCTGGACTTGCCCAGGGTAAAATTAAATGTCAGTGTTATGTTCCCAAATAATGTTGCAGCGCGTGATCTTCCACTTTGGATTCAGTGTCAATCTGTGTTACTGGGATCAGTAAATGGGGCAGGCAGGGTGATAAAACTTGACAGGGTTTCCTGACTGTCAGTTCTGGTCTCATGATTGCTGAGTTTCCTTCCCTTTGCTGCACAAGCAATGAATTGATCATAGGTGCTGACATATAATTTATCATCGTTGGGCACCTTGCTGAGCTGAACGGGACAGTTTGTCAGGGAGTGATATTCCAGATGTGCTCTTGACACCTCTGAATTGTTGCACTCTGCTTCTGTTTACCGTCTTTGAAATTCCAAAAGATAGAAATTCACTTTTAAAAATAATAATAAAAAATTAAACTTTGAAGAGCTTGGAGACCAGCTAAAAGAATTGGCCAGTTGGGATCATTCGTTTTGATACCAAAGACAGACTTTGTAGAATCGAGGTCAGAAGTTCTTATTTTATCTCTATATTGTTTTATGCATCTGGGCTCCTCTTATCTTCTCTTTGTTGGGTTTGCAGTTCAGGATTTATTTGAAAATCAGTGCTCTGATGTGTAACTTACTGAAATCAAACACTTGATATTTGGCAATGGGTATTTAAAGCATTCCTTGGCTTGGATAATGCATTAATATTGGCCACTCTTTTGGTTAGATTGATACTTACTATAATGTATGTAAGAATTAATCAGCAAATAGAGGAAAGTGCCTGGCTTCCTTCTTTTATTGCATCATGAGCATTAGCTCCACAATTCCTTTGGAGGAAAAGTAATGCATGTGAGCCAAATTGTGGTTGAATTTTTGGTGCCTGGGTTTTGGAGAGTGCTGGGACTCCTTGGTCTTTGCTTGCTGTTACATTGGCCCTTAAGCTAGAAAACCCATGAGCAAAGCCCCACTAAATTAAAAAAGACTCTTCTTTTATGAATAAGCCAGTCTGTGAAAGTGTGTAACTCTTATCTCTGTGTAGGGGAGAGCCTCTCAGCAATCTGCTTACTGTGCACAAGTTCCTCTTGATTTAACAAGATGAATCAATTAGAAAGGCAGCCAGAAGTACCACCACGTGTCATATTAATTTAAACATTGTTTTCTGCAGTAGAAAACTTTATATTCAGTAACTGTTAGATTTACCCCCTCCCCCATTCTCTCAGTCTCTGATGCACAAAATTATTAAACTTAATTGGGTTTGTCTGGACACTACTCATTTCTCAAAATTTATTGCAATTATACAATGCCCATAGCTCATTTATTTTTTTTTTGTTTCCTAGTGATTAAAACTTAAGACACTGAAAAATGTTATGTGTAGTTTCCTTTTCATCACTAATGCTTTTCTGTCCTCTGCATTCAAGACACATTCTGTAGTCATGAATCATTAAAGTAGCAAAACTCATAGGGAGACTTAGTTTATAGCTAAGTATAATAAAACCAGAATGTAGGTCAGAAATCTTGAAACATTTTTTATAAGATATTTTGGTTTTGTTTCAGAGGATGTTTCCCTTAACAGTGGAAACATTCCTGTATTTCTTATCTCTTATTGAAGTAAACATTTTCTAAGCTGATGGCTATTAGCAAAAATTTTTTTGAATTGTCATTATTAAACAAAAACATTGTGTGAGCAGTGCTGAGTGATGCACCCAAGCAAGGTAGAGAGAGATGGAAAGAGAGGAGGCAAAAGTGGCTGGGAATCCTTGGGTCTCATGAGCTGGTGCTGGTCCTCCTCATCCCCAGGATTTCTGTGGAGGGCTGGTTCTGCGTTGTCTTCACCCAGGAGGGGAGGCTCTGCTTCTCCCAGGGCTCACCCAGCCCTGCTGTGCTGCCTGTGGCTGCTGTGGCAGCACCCCAGTGGCTGCTGTTGTGGGACAAGGAGCACCCAGGACCACCCCAGCAATGGCAGCGTGCTGGGCTGGGGTCCCAACCCTGCAGCAGGTGAATTTCCCAACTCAGTCACCTCCAGCCTTGGCTCCAAGAGATGCCTGAACTCAGCTGCCTGCTCTGCTGGGAGTGCTCTCTGTCACCTTTTCCCCACTGACTGGGCAGGGAACTGAGCTAGGTGGGCTTTTGGTGTGATCCACGCTAGCTGTTGTGATGTTTTGATGCCAGGAGGTGTTTGGAGGGCCTGCATGGATCCCATTTTGCAGAGGCCAAATGTGTTCCATGCTGGGATGCTGCTTTGTCATGCTGGTAGGTGAGTGATGGAAGTGAAGGGGAATAATTAATGCCATTATAACAGCTAGGAGTGATTTAGCATTAGCTCAAGTAGGAGGCACAAATATTTCTTCAGGCAGAAACCCTCTCTGGATAATGGAGCAGAACAATGTGTGTGCCAGGGCAGTGGTATCTGCTCAGGACAGTGCAGAGTATCTTAGTTTGATATAAACACAAATCATGTAGAGTCTCTCCCAGCTGAAACAGCAGCAAAGTTATTCAAAGCAAATATATGCAGTGGCTGAACTTCCTCTAGCACTTTATGAATGGAGTTCAAGTGATGAGAGTTTGGCCTGCTTCCAGAGAGCCAGGCTTCTGTTTCCAGGGCTGGCAGAATAATCTTTGGGAAATAAGCTTGCATCTGAAATGTAAACATGTCCTTTAGTTCACCAGACTTTTGAAATCAGCTAAAGGGAGTCGAAACAATTAAATACCATGGGGTGGGAATGTGGTGGTTGGAGATACTGTGGAGAGAAGTGATTTGAAGTGTTCGTCTCTTTGGAGCTGAGGAGCTTCTTTGCAGGCAGAGATGGGCCTGGAGAATGTTGTCTTTTGGAGGAGCCCACAAAATTCACTCCATAAAATTACCAGTGGTTCTTGCTCTCAGTGTTAACAGAGGACACTAAGTTAGTATGCAAACATTTATGTCTGGACAGGTTCATCATCTTCTTCCTCTTCTTTTCTTCATGGTGAAAGATGGGTGAAAGCCAAGGCAAATAGCAGCCATCTATTTGCAAGATTTTTTAGGGACCTTGTTTGTGAGGAATTGTTATGGGCATTTTTGTCCAAATCTTGCTCACATGGCAGCCAGAGGAAAAATCCTTTGACCTGAATGGGAAACAAGTCAGGCTTCTGATATTTTTATGAGTTATAAAAAATATTGCCTTTCCTCTTAGATATTTCTTTGAGCAAGTGAGAAAAATAAAAAATAGTTTCATTTCTGTCATGCTTTCCAGCTGGAGTCCTCTAAGTGCTTTAGAACTAATGTGCATTTGGCCTCACAACATCCCTTTAATTCTGGTAGCACCCATTTCAGCATTATGGGTGGAGAGGTGGGAGAAGCTACTTGATGTTCTCAGGCCAGAGCTGTATGAGCACCAATCTCCTCTTCTGGCTCTGTTCCCACCATGCTATTTTTTCTCCTTGGCTATAATGTGTCTCTACCAGCAAGATGGATTTTTTCCTCCAGTGTGAGCTCTTGAAGCAGCTGAATAAAGCATCTCAAAATCATAACTGGGCCTGAGCTGCACAGACTTCAGGACTACATGACCTTTAAGTGCTGTCAAGGAGTCTCGCAGAGAAAGCTGATCTGTTCACCTGGGAGGCCAGTTTGCAGCAGGAAATAAAAAAGGTGCATTTGGGTGATTACTGGACATCTCACACTCCCCCCAAATTCTAAGGAGCACCCTACTGCACATGCTTATTCAATCTGTCATCTGCCTGGAAACTCCTTATTCAGATAAAAAAATCCCTTCAGCTTAAAAGATGAAATATCCTTTACTAGAGTGAAATGAAAATCAAGCCTCCCATAACTAATGCCTCTTTGATTTCAAACATTTTTTAAATGTATCAGCAATCATTCAAGTGTCCCATGTTTTCATTGTCCTCTTGCTCTCTGGTAGGGGTTTTTCCTTTATTTAAACATGTAAGAAATAACCTTTTCTCTTAAGTTATTTGGTGTCATTAGATGATTGTCTAATGACAAACAGTACAGTGGTCAAACTGAATCATGGTCTTGCTTCAGTCACTGGAAATGCAAATAACAATTGTGATGGATTAGGTAGTATAGGAATATCTGGCTGAAAACTTGGGGTTTTAGACTGTGAACCAGTTATGGATGTGACTACCTACAGTAATGTCTAAAGCTGGCTATTCACAATTTGCTAATTGTCTTGGCTTACCCAAATTTATCCCATGAACCAGTGAGATTAATTGGCTTGAATTCCCCACCTTTCATTTGGCTGACAGGCTTCTGTTACCTCAGATTTTATTATCACTACTTCCTGATTCCAAAAGAGAAGTCCAGCTACGTTTTATATCAGAGTTAGCTGAAAAACTTCATGTGAAGTTGTCCACACCTCGGACTCCGTCCCCTCTGAGATGGAGTTTCCAACACTGAGTTTTCATCCAATGTTAAAATACCAAATTCTCTGTGAAGTGACTTCATCTTCCCCCTGTGTACTGCTGAGCAAACTTTCACTGAAGCAACATGTGGGATCTGCAGTTTGAGAGCAGAGGATCTGAGATCACAGGGCAGAAAACAATAACCTTACAAAAAGACCAGCTTTATTAGAAGGTGAATGACACATGAAATGCATGATCATGGGCACTATAGCATTTAATTTCCTGAAAGGAACTAGAATTTGATAGCACATAATTGATTACAGCTTGTAAAAGCCTGCTGGAATTTACACTGGCTTTTTATTTTCTTTGTCAAGCTGGTGGCTAACTTGTTAATCAGTCATTTCATTGTGATTTAGCCTGTGTATTTCACAGTCATGGGATTCTTGCAGAAAAACATTTTGGATGCCTTTCATCAAGACATTCCACTTGCATTTAGCTCACCAATGCACTTTATGCACCTTGATAAACATACAGGAGAAGTGGTGTTTCAGAGGGGATGAGAAACACCATTGTCAGGTTCTGGGAGAAATGCTGGCATCCTGGAAAATGTGTTTTCTGTAAACAGGATAATACCCCTGCAACCTGGAGGCTTTGTTGTTCTTAAACTGAAAATAGTGATGAAGCAATTCCTTCTCGTTAACTGAATGTTTTGTTTCCCTTTCAAGATTTTATTAATAAGTCTTGAGTGTTTGTTTTTATTTTTGCTATAATGAACAATTTTCTAAATACATTTCATATGAAAAGAAAGAAATGAACAAAAACTTTCAAATATGTCAGAGTTACTACTGTCATGTCCTGAGCCTCTGGCAGCACGAGCCACCTTGAGCTGAAGTTTCTTTAGCTGGAAATGGGCACACCTGTAAACAAGCAAACACTGAAGCCACATGAAAAGGATTAATTAGGAGGGAAAGAGAAGGAAATTTTGACTTGGCTCATGCTTATGTAGTAGTGAAACCCTGTGAAAAGTTTAAGTCCTTCAGCACAGACCTTTAAAGTCATACAATCAAACTGATTTCCATGCAGGGAGAGCTGCCTTTTGCATGGAGGAGATGAGCACATGCTTCATAGCACACAGGAAAGTGGGAGGACAGCTGGCAAATTTAATTCTACTCTGATCCTGCTGTGACACAGTGGGGGTGCCCTGTCCCTTGTTCTCCTGCTGAGCATCGGGAACTCACACAGATGATGGGAGCAGAATGAATAGAGCAGTGGATGGTGTAATAACCTGTGCAAACCTGTGGTGGATCGACCCAACAAACAGAGCCACAGAGCCTGTCACCCACTCCCCCTGCCCCCAGTGGGATGGGGAAAAAAACCCTTCAAATTCATAGATACAGATCCATAGGACCCAACCGAGAAGGAAAACAATGACAGAAATGATAAAAGAATCAGAACATCCAAAACAAGCGATGCCAAACTCATCTGCTGACTGCTCCCAGCCAGCTTTGGATGCTGGCCATGGGGCTGTGTGACACCCATGGGGTCCTTTCCAACCTGTGCTTCCTTGGGTCGTGCTGCCCCTCCCTGAGGCCACCGTGGAACACGGAACCAGCCCCTCTGTGACATCAGCCCAGCAAGGGCTCCGTGCTGGTGGCCACACGGGAGGTGACAAACGCCCGCTGCTGGCAGTGACAGGTGCCACTGGCAGCGGTGACCCTGCTGTGCCTCCCCCCAAGGGACACCTGTGGGTGAGTGGGAGCTCTGGGAGCTCCTCGCTGCTAGCAAGGGTGAGGAGCAAAGCCCTTGGGTGCTGCTCAGCAACAACGAAAACATCGGTGTTCTGTTAACGTTTTTCTCACCCTAGATACAGAGCGCAGCACTGGGGCTGATACGGGGAGGAAAAGTCACTCTGTCCCAGCTGAAACTAGGACAAAACGTCAGGAAAAATTTTAAAATAGAAAAGGAGGGGATATTGCTTCAGTGCTGTGCACCTACGGTTCACCATGAAATTTTTCCATAAAAAATATAACACAGTCATGGCCTGTGGCTGCTCTGTTTTGCTGCCACTGGTGAGGCAATGGGCTAAGGCAGAGAGATGGGTTTATATTTGTTTTCCTTCTGTTAAAATGAGATTTATCCTTAAGAAAAGACTCCAATAGTAGATTAAAAGAGCATCTTGAAAGTGAGGAAAGTGAAGCAACTTGTGAGATAATATTCAGCTCGCTCTCTCACTGGTGTTGCCACTACAGCTGAATTCAATCCCTCGGGAAGTTGTGTCCTTGTAGCAGCATGTTTTAACAACAGATTGCCCTGGGTTAGTAATGAAAATGTTTCCAGTACTACTGTGTTTGGGGAAAGCTGTTTCAGCAGTGCTACAGAAAATCCCCAGCAATTCTCAGTGGTCTCCAGTGGCTGAGGTACACAGGTGTTGTACATGCAATGTTAGTCTAAGTTTGGTCTTTGGTGTGTCCTTAAGGAAAAGAGAAATGAGATTACAGCCACACTCAGTGTGTGTGGGAGAGCCCAACACCTTCTTGCCCCACAGGTGTTGAACCTGGGGTTTGATTTAAGCCATATTGGATGGAAAGTGGACATGTCCAAAGTATTTAAATTTACCCATCACTCTTCAGGAGAGTAGATGCTGACAGGAGGGCAAGACCTTAGAAATACAGTTTGCATGCTCCCCAACCATAGGAAATGGTTTACTTGCAGGTTATTAAACATGCTTAAAATCCCCACAGAAGAAGGGGACCTACATCACCTCCAGCCATAATATATCTTTGCGTGTGATCTGCTAAAAACCAAAACAAAAAAATTGCAGCTGTGATTTAAATATCTTAGTCCATAGAGGTGGGTGAAAAATAGTGAAGATGTTATTCCAAAACCTCCAAACAATTTATGTGGCCTTTTTTCTTTGAAATTCAAAATGGTAATAAGATATTGCAAACCAGCCAGCTGTCGTTATTTAAGTGTTTAATTCAGCTTTCTTGGCCAAGTTAAATCAAATCCTTTTTCCTTTATGAATCCATTTTCTGATTCTCCAGATTCATTGCTTGAAGATGATCTCATGCCATTGTATGAGTAAGACAAACATATAATTCATCCAGGGCTGATCCCTGCCTAACCCTTTTCTCTGACTAGTGATTTCTCCAGGTGTTTTATTTCTGTATCAGGTAATAAGATAGTGATCTGATTAGGGGGTGATGAGAAAGTGAAATACTTTGATATACAATACGTTCGAAAAAGCCTGATTGAGAAATAAAAGGAAAGTCTAGAAGTGAGCTCTTCTCAACATTGACATACAAAGAGAAAAATACAGAAAATCTTTTAAATCCCCCCAAATCTTGTTAGCTAACAGAGGTCAGATTAGTCACTTTAGATGCAAGGTTGTACCCATTTGACTTCTTTTCCCATTGCACTTTGAAGTTGTTAAAGGGCCTGTTGGTAAGTGAAAGCAGTTGATTCACTGTTCTTTTAAAGTGTATTGGGTACTTCTGAAGGAATTTTTGTTGAAAATTACAATACCTTTTAAGTCGAGCTCTAAATGTCTTTTTAGAAAGCTACAGAATGTGCAATTCATTTTTGTGCCTTCATAAAAAGGATGCTGAAGTGACAAGCAGGGTCACTCTTCCATGTGTTCAGGCTTCCCTAAGCCTACTGGCGTCAGAAAGGTGCTGGTAAATAGCTCTGTCTTTAAAGCTTTAAATAATTGAATTCCTTGGGCTGGCAAACAACCTTCTTAAAACTTGGCAATGCTTGAACCTTTTAGCAAACCTCATATGAAAGTGACACTATCTAAACAGCTGAATCTGAACTTAACTCCTCATGGCTTGATGGGAAGGTTAAAAAAAAATACGTCAAGCCAAAATATTTTCTCTGTTGTCAAGTGCTTGAAGTTTTTCGATGTGCAATGCCATTGCCAAGAAATAAAGCACAAAAATAGCCCCAAATCTTTGGGAAATGCTCAGAAAAACAAATCAGCTGCACTCCCTGCTCACACTAACAAATGTATTGCTGCCAAATCCTTGAGAGAGCAAAGAGACCACACTGAACATGTCAGGGCACTGGGAAACCAGTGGTTGTCCATGTGGTATGAGGAGGTGTTTGAAGGAATATGAGAAAGTGTTTGAAGGAACACAGTTACAGATGAAACTGAGGGCAATGGCCCAAGTCACTGGGAACTTGTTTAGATTTCTTAGCAAACAAGTAGGCAGTGAATCTTCTAAGAGTGAGATGCTCCTAGTTAGCTTTGCAGGAATAGTACATTTCCCTGTGTTTAATTATTTAAAGGAAGCTGTATAATGGGTCTTTGGAATTGTGTGACCTGCTAATCAATCCATCCACTTTTGCATAATGCATGTGGCATCAATGTTATTCCATTTCCAGATCACTTAGGAGAAGCTTTGCCAATCTGCTCATTGCCCCTTTGCAGTGCAAACACCAACACAGAGCTTGCAATGCCATTTGCCTGCTGTGCTTGTTTAGAGCCAGCTGTAAATGTTCCCAACAATCAGCAATTAGAGAAGAAGCAAGAAGTCTGTAAATTCCTATGTCTGGGTGATTTCACTCAAGGTGCCTGACCTTTGGACCTGGGGACGTCCCTTCCCAGTGCCCAGGAGCATCCTTGCTGTGAGATCCTAAATGTGAGGGAGTGCTTGTGAGCTTTGCTCTGCAGGGTGGCCTTGCTGTCCAACTGGGGTTTGTCTCCCAAAACCTCTTCTTCATTATATGTCTGAAAAAAAACCCCTTTTGGACACCTGGGCTGGATCCACTGGACTAACTCTTGCCTTTCAAATCCCACGCTAATCTGCAGGAAGGTGCTGCCCATACTTACTGCCCATAACAGCCTAGCAGAGCTCAAAGCCTCTCCTTTCACCCTTAGGGAAGCACCTCATTGTACCTCCAGAAGGAGGAGGAAGCTTGGCTTTGGAAGGTGTGCACAGGATCTGGGACATGATGCTGCTTTCCCTAAACTCCAGGAGATTGTGTAGGGACTGAGAGGAGGATATGGGAAACATTAATTACAGGAATATCTTGATCAGATGCCTTTTAGTTCTTTAGTCTGTTTCTGTTTCTCTCATCTTGTTTTTATTGTATGTAAAGGAAAGAGGAGGTTGCCTCAGTCCAGCACAGCCCTGGCAGAGACAAAGGGCTGTAAAAGGTCACTTCTAGGAGTAAAGGATTATTAAACATCACGTGGCCTAGCAAAGAGGGAATCAAAAAGCTGTTTGTCCCATGGCTTCTCTGGAACTGCCTTCATGAGCCCCAGTATTGTCCCCTGAAAATTAAAGAAAATGATTCCCTCCAGGTAGAGCCATTTATAATCAGCTGATAAAATGTGCAGTATTTTAGCCAGCTCTCCTTTCCATAGAAGTGTGTCTAGGATTATTCAATTAATCCCTATAATAGGATCCTTTACCTATGATTGCTGATTCCTAAGTCTGGACTGGACAAATAGATTGAGACAGCCTGCCCTGTGCTGTGGAGATGAGTACAAGGATTGCAAGGAGAAAGATTGCATCTTTGTCATGCCAAGATGCCCATGCTGTGTCATGGGTAGTCACACATCTCTTGGTCCTTTTTACAGCTCTAGTCACAATGATAAGTAATGAGCTGCATCTCTTCAGAGTTTGAAGTATTTGAATGTATAATTTAAGATTATCTGTGCTGGGTAGGTTTTTTAGGTAAAACCTTGGTCCTCACTGAAGGAGCAGTGGAGTTTTGTCATTGACTTTGAAAGGACTGAGACTTTACCCATTACATCTACTGATAATGATAGGTAAGTGAACATGAGCTTTTTCACAAAAAATGTCCTGCAGTGCTTCTGAAATGCACAACACACAGAGAAATACATTGTAGATTTAACGATTTATTCAATGAATGTAAAAGCTGGTTGCATAAAGGAGATTTAAGTGATTATTACCATCTGTCACTAGGTTTCACTGTGCTGCAATAAAAGTGTGTTTCAGATTATCAGCAGTTCAGTCATATAAAACCCAAAAACTACAAGTTTCTTGTGGTGGCATTCCCCAGCTCTGCCCTTAGAATTGCCTCTCCAGAGGGCGGGTATGTGAGGACAGAAATGCACAAAACATGGATGAAGCTCAGCTAAAAGCTTCCTGAGTGCAAACTGCAAAACTATTCAGGGTGAAAGGGTTGACCTGGATTTCAGACAGTGGGGACCTTCCATATCTAACTCCTACAGTTCTCTAATCCTCTTCCACCCTGTAAAAATATAGGGACACGTGTCCCTATGTCCAGCTTTTTTCTTCTTTTGGTTTTGTTGCATCACTTATCATCTTAACATGTTTTTTCCTTCTTCCCTGGCTTGCTGAATCTTTTCTCCCAGATGTAAACACAGTTCTGGGTAGGAGCTGCTCCACCAGCCCCCCTAAGACCTTCCTTCCTCCTTGCTGCCATGAAAATATAAAACCCAGAGAAAGCAGAGGGAAAGGGAACAAGATCACTGGCAGGAACAAGACTATGGTGCACTCCTTCTAATCTAGCTGGGTTTTCTTCCCCCCCTTCTGGGGTGCCCTGCACTGGTCAACAGAAGTCCAATTGTCTTGATCTATAGGTAGAACATGGGCTAGGTTCTACCTATAAAAGTTTACCTATTTTTAAATGAACTAGCACTTTCTTTCATATCTACTTTCTTCCTCTGCTTTAGAATCTGAAATAGGAAACTTGAAATCATTATAACAATACTGAAGAGGAAAGGAAATAGTTAATAATTTTGGATTTTCCATCTCAGATCAAAATTAGCAGTACAGAAGGTTAGTATTTTGCTATAAGCAAGGGATGAGGACATCAATCATGTTCTCTGTTTGTGCCCTGGGAAAACCAAAGGGGGAGAATCTGACTCTGAATCTTAGCAAAGATTATTAATGAGTAACAAGCCAGAGAAACATGAAAAAAGGAAAACAAAAAAATGCTATTACTCTTATAGAGTTTTTATCTGACTTCTACTGAATCCTTTTCTTGGTACTTTTTGCCTGTTTCCTAGAACTGGGCATTTGGTATTTTCTCATTTTACTAATGCCTAATTATTGCTTTGTTTCAATGGCTGTTGCATTCCATGGATTTCTGTCTCTAGTGATTGTGGGGAACTCAGGGATTTTACAGGATGAAAGGATCAATATTATACATATAAACAATGTTTACTATTTTTATTGTTCAGACACAGGTTTTTCAGCCACAACATGGGCTGATCCTTTGGTGAGCTATTCTGCCCTACATGTGCCTGTCCCAGTCAATATCTTTTCCCTTTAGGGTGTTTTACTGAGCCACTTTGTTTCCTCGTGTTGTGCTTTGCTCCTCTCATTGTCCCCACTCATCCCCCACTTCCTGAAGACGAAGATGTAGGAGAGATACACACATCACCTCTTCATCTGTCTGCATAAATGGAAGTGCTGAATAACTCTTGGACAGTCTCAGAAAGGCCCAGTTCTGATTCTGTTGTGAATACCTGGAACCCTGAGCAAAGCTGCCAGTCAGTCTCTGAACAAAGACCTGATTATCTCTGCTTTTGGATCAGCTCTCTGTGGTTTGCACAGTGAATGTGGTTATTGAAAATCCTTCCTATGGCTGTAAGTGCTGGGCTGGGGCTGTTGTCACTCACCTCCTTTGATCAGTGCTGCAAGGACCAAAGAGCTCCCACCCACATGGTTTGATGGCCTGATAGGAAGGTCTGGATCCCACAAGGCTCTGGGAACATCTTTTTGCTAAAGAAAATTTTTACAGCTGTAGGATTGAAATGCTTCCTGCTTTCTGAGGCTGCAGAAAGATGGTGTTTGCCTGAATTTAATGTCCAGGCTCTCTCTCAAAAAGCTGCAGCAAATTATTGACAGCAGAATCCAATGCAAACCTTCACACTTCTGAAAGATATTTTCACCTATCTTTTTAGAAGTATCAATACAATGATGGTTCTGTTTCCTTGAATCAAAGGAACAAGGTCAGGAAGTTTTGGAAAGGGGATGGGATATTTCTCACTGGCAGTGGTGCTGGGTAGTTATGTATTTATCTTCATGAGGATGTACTGGAAATGTGTTCATGAATGGATTTATCCAGACACACACTGCTTGATGCTTGTGTAGTAC
Organism: Nicator chloris; assembly: GCA_013400495.1. Lineage (NCBI taxonomy): Eukaryota > Metazoa > Chordata > Aves > Passeriformes > Pycnonotidae > Nicator > Nicator chloris. The sequence goes on from WAAE01153461.1 coordinate 220,586, forward strand.
TGCACAAATTTCCTGTACCTTCGAGTCAGTTTGAAATAGTCAAAATCAAATCTAGAGTCTCTGAAATGTAGAACAGCCTCCTCAAGCTGAATTTCCTTGACTTGGAAATATTTTTTGAAAGGATCTTACTGTCTTATAATCTCATGTTTCTGTGGCTAGCTGTGTCCCTGCTGTACCCCAGGGGGTGCCTAGGAGCACCCTGAACCTCAGGCAGCTCCTGAGACCAGGTATCTCAACCCATCCTCACCAATTCTTGCAGCCTGGGGTAGGAGTGCAGTGGCAACAGCCCCTGAGACTTCTGCTCCTGTGAGTGCCTCGTCACCTAGTGAGTATTTAAACCATCTCACAAATCCATAGGTAGACAGGACTTTGTTGTTTTGGATGAGCCTTTGTGGGGATGGCCTGCCTCTGTTTGGAAGGACTGTGTTTTGTCATTGAAACCTTTTTGGTCTAAGTTACAGTACCTGCACAGTATTGATAAAAATGTTATTCCCTCACAGTCTATTTAGACCTCAGGTGTCTGAAATGTATATTAATAAAACATAATCTGTTTTAGATGTATGCTAAAAGCCTGTTACTATCAAAATTTACTCTGGTGGTCCTGTCCTAATAATAGCTCAATTTATCAGACTGCTTTATTTTTTAATTGCTTAAGCAAATTTGTGCTTGAGAGTGGAAGGAAAAGGTAAAGAGATGTGGAAACCAGAATCATCACCAGTGGGTGAGTGCACGTGTGTGGGAACTTCACATGGGACCTTGAATATGCTGTGGCAGAAAATCCATTGGTGAAGAGATGGGCCTGATCAAACAGTGTTCTAGCAGAGACACAGCTGGACCTGGTGTGCTTAAAAGTGGCCATAAAGACATTCTACTTCAAATTTTACAGTCTTTTCTGCAAGGGCCAAATCTATCTGCAATCAGGCAAAAAAAAAAGAACAGAAGAATTACTGTTTCCCTATTGATATTCTATTAATGTAAAATATTTTGTATACCTTTGTTCATGAAGAAGTTAGGTAACAATCAAAAAATACACAGCAGGGGAAAAGGTGAGCTGCATTTTTTGCTATTTGTCACATTTGTGCTGTAGTTTAATAAGTTTTCTATTGTGCTGCAAAATTCCCTCACTGGTAAGAGAACACAAACAGCAAAAGCAGCTTGTTTGGAATATGTTAGGTTTGCTTATCTCCTACATGAACAGCATTATTCTTCCAGATATAAGCTTGAAATGGTCTCTTATTTTGGGATATAAATTTAGTATTGGGCCACAGATAGTTTTCTGTCAGCTCTATGAAATTAATACTTCTCTATGACAGTGTTTTACTGCTTGCTGTATGTAATAGGTTCTTTCACTGGCACTTATGTCCTGTGCAGGGAAAGAAATTTGCCTCTCTGACAGTACACTGGGAGTGTCATTGGCTTTCATATTGTCTATTAAAAAAGGAAATTGTGAGGAGCAGATCAGACCTCAGTGAGGCCTTCTGAACTGAACCCATTTCAAGGGGGGAAGCCAGAACTGTCAAGGCTTTGACTTCCCAATTCCTGGAGATGTTAATTTGCTCGGCTGCCTGATCTACCGGGAGCAGAAATGAAACTCCACTTGCACGACCTTTGGTGTCAATCATTATAGGAGGCATCTGCATTTATATTGTCAATGCACAAACTTTCTTTACTTCCTGAAGCATGAAATCACCTTTCAGATGAAGAAAAGAAATATAACCCTGCATTCCTGGGAGATGTAGCAGCCATCTAAGGCTTCTGTTGCACAGAGAAATGTTTAAACACAATATTCTGACTTCAACGTCAACCAGTCTCTTGGAAGTTGTCTTTTTTCAAGTGAAGGCTAGCTACACTGTATTTTTTAAGCAGATCTATTATTACTTCATATTATTTTAGGACTTCTAATGCTCCATCTCTAAGCCAAGGGGAGGTTTATCACTAACTTTGATACTGTCAGCAAAACTTGGCCCAGAGTGTCTCACATTAAGTTCTCAGTTAAGCCTGTGTTCCTCTGGCACAGGAAAAAAGGAGGAAATATATATTTTAAAGAAATTTTACAAACTGGAATAACAGGGCTAGTTGGTCACCTGCAGCAGCAGGATACAGCCTGTGCCTGTGATATATACTCTTTTAATGCATTTAATTCATGGGATATTTTATGGTGTTTGGTATCAGGTCTTTGTGATCTCTGCTGATATTCATTCAATTGAAGGAGAGAATTGTCACACAGAGAATTTTAGGGTATCCCATTGAATTCTTTCCTTACAAAGTCAGGCAAATGAGACATACTCGTACATTTAATTGCAGTGTTTGGGCAGAGATCATCAATTGGTTACTGAGGCTTGTTTCTTGCTGGATTTGCTAATGCTCACAACAAAGTTCTTGTCCAGCACCTGAATGAGTCAGAGACTTCCTATTTGCCCTAAGTTTACTTGCAGCTGAGAAGTTCTGACCCTAAAGAAAACAGTATGCTTCCAATGAAATTCTGGAAAGGCTAACTTGTAGTTGCAGAGTTGAGGAGGTCACACAACAGACATGCTAGCTTTCTCCTTCTTTGAAGTACAGAATACTTTTCTTCACTCTAAATGTGCCAGTTGGAACTTTGTTTGTGTTGGTACAGCTTATCTTAATTACCTGTGCACGACTGTGGCTGCAGAGCCTTCTAGGTATAGTCTCAGTCGTGAGGTGTGCTTCAAACTGTGTCAGCCCTCTGAGAGCTGTCCTCATTTTGAAGTAAATGGGAGAGAAATTTGCTTCATTCTCTATTTTATTTTTGTTTGTAAGCCGTGACATATTTCAGTGTTCTTTTGTTACCTGAATCATGTGGTAGAAAGATTTGGCACCAAATGAGGTAAAATAACCCTCAGGGGTCACTGGAGATGGAGCCAGCAAGTTTGGGCCAGTGCATGCAGTAGAAGTTGTAGCCTCAGTAAAAGGAAGGAGGGTGGAAAACTTAGCAAGACCTTGGCTGCACAAATGTCTCAGAACTTTCCTCTCAGAAGGGCAGGTGTGCTGCAGAACGAGATTGGGCTGAGTTGTTTCCAGTCACAGACCTCTCCTGAGCCTGTAGAATATAGCTGCCATCTAGATCAGTGACAGAGCTTTCAGGGCAGGCTTGGAATGTGAGGAAATGTATCAGCTTTAAAAATGAACCTGTGATTTCAAAACCTGAAGTTTCTGTCAGACCTCACAGGTGATCTTGCTGTGCTTGTTAAAATGTGGCTATGGGAAGACAAATTGCTTTAAAGTGGAACCTCCTTTACTCAACAGAAACGACACTTTGGGAATCAGTCAGGATTAATGCCCAGATCATATTCCTCCTGATTTTGGTCCTTTGCTGCCATTGGGGTCTGTAACACTCCTGTTCCTTCTTTCCTGCTCCTCTATTGCCAGATTTCCTACGGGACACTCGCAGGCTGTTCAGGAAAATGGCAATTGATAAAGCAGAGAAGTCATGTTTCCATGATGGCAGCAGCAGCACAGCAGGGAGCACACAGCAAAGAGCTGTACCCAGCTGGGATGCTTCCTTATCATCCCCAGCACCCACAGTACCTGTGTCCAAAGAAAAGAACATTCCTGCATAGCAGTCTCCAGGGAAGAGCCCAGTGTGGATGGCAGCCTGGTCTGACAGGCTTTGGGAGGGTGTTGGAAGGGAATGCCTTAGGATTCCCTGCCTGGATCATCCAAATGGATTCCATGGATTGTATCTCTGCATCTTGACAAATCCTTCACGTGACAAGGTTGGCAATTAAACAGGGAAAAAGATTCAAAGGAAATACGGTGCAGAAAAGGTTTTTGGAAGTAAGGAGAGTCAGCTTTCCTTACTCTCTTCTAGGTCATGATGCACAGGGATCATGAGTCAGCCAGGAGCTGGGAGGAGGATGGGATTTGAAAGCAGGTTGTTTTGTCTCTGTCAGCAGGCTGCAAGTTTGTTTATGAAAGGCAGGAGTTGAACTGAAGATTAAATCTGCCTGATTTTTCTGTCTCCATCTGTTGATAAGGACTGGCACGAGCCCAGCAGCTTTATGGCACAAAGCTCTTTACAAGCCCAGTGTCTCAAAGAACTCTGAATTTCCCTCTCTATCCCTAGAAACTCCTTATCTACTAGAACCTAGAAAGAAGAGTTATATATTTTTAGAAGTTAAAACCTTAAAAAAGATCTGTTCCTTATTCTTCAAGCCAGTTGGCATGACCTACTTTCCTGTTTCTGATATCAATAGGATAGGAACACAGGTAGGCATGATCCTTTGTTTGCAAAGACAGCATGGCAAAGTACAAGAGAAAAAAGAATCCACGTTGCAGGATTAACTTCTTTTTTCCCCTATCAATATGATTTCTTTCTGTGCCAGTTTTGTAGAGGATTTTTCGTATTGCTTTGCAGTTCAAGGACCAGTTTCATACCTGGTGTAAGACGTCCTGCATCTCACATGACACATATTTTGGCAGCTCTTGCCTCAGTTTTGTATTACAAGCACAACTTCTGTTGTCTCCTTGGCATAATGAAGAAGCACTCTACCCAACAGTCCTTAGGTAATTCTGTATCTTAGCCTAATATCTGTCAAGTTTAGTGTGACTCCATGTTATACATCTTTTTACAAAAGATCTATTGTTCCTAGTCAAATAGTCTGGGTTCTATGCTTATTAGCACATTAAATAACCTGCTTAAAATGTCACCTGAAGCACTGCAGAAAATCATCAATACCAACTGTGGATTTAGCCCAGATGCTTTGAACTTGTATCTGATACGCCTCATGTCTAATATGTTCCCCAGAAAAATTCAGGGAAACATCAAAGTCCTGCTTTCCCATGAGCCCTCACATCCTGCAGAGCCAAGGCAATGGAAAGCAGCCAAGTAAGTTCACACTGCAAAGCCTTAACTCACTTTTCATTGAGTGATGAGTCCGTCACCTCTCACAATTTGCAGTTTTAAGAAGCAGGAATCCTTCAACCAGACCCCAGGAGTGCGAGCTAGTGACCCTGTTAATCTCTTCTCTACTTCAGTGGCATCTGTCCTTTTTTTTTCCCTCTCTCTCTCATATTTTTTTTTTTTAACCCATCTGTGCATCCTGGCCAGCAGGAAATCAAAAGAGCAAAAGTAACCTGTCTTCTCAGTAAGTAGGGCACCTTCCATCATGTGAAACAAAGTAGTTTTTTTTTAAAAAAACTAGTGCCTGAACTGGAAACTTGAACATTTCGTGAAGAACCTTTATCTGTGGAAGGCTCTGTGCTCAGCCCTTCTGATCACCCCAAATGTTCACCAAACTGCAAAAAGCTGCCCTTTGTGCTGGGGCTTGTTCTGCTGGAGGAGCTGGGGTAGGGGAGGAATGGAGGTGCACCTTCTGAGTGAGAAAAACCTAGAAACACATGTGCATGAATTAATATATGCCTGTAGCTTGCAATTATATGCATCCTCTTCTGTCTGCACACTGGGGAATATGGGTCTGGCCCTTCAAAATTCCTCTTCTGCCTGAGATCTTTTGCTGGAAGACAAAGAAAACTGTAAGCCACCTTTGAGATGGTTTTGGGTGCTCCCAGATCTGTCTCTGCTGCATTTCTCTTTTGTAGTGCTGCTGCATCTAGGAGAGGGAACAAAGGCATCTCTGGGTCCACAGCATGTTCAGCTCACTGTGATTTGTTCTTTTTAAAGCTGGCCCTTGGCTTGGGAGAGAAACACTGCTCTGTAACAGGTTCCAGTGTACTTACTACCCTCAGGAGTAACTCTGTGAGCACACACTATGTGAGATGTACATGCATTCCTTCAGGAGGATCTGGATACACAGAGAGTCTAAGTAGTGAGAAAATCTCAAGTGCTTTCAGTAACACTGTGAGTTTTCTAATGTAAAAAGAATATATGGTCCTTTTTGTACCATAATTGTGTTTCTTTGTCTTCTATTGAGTTTAGGAAGTCTTCTGGCATTTGGAAGGGAAAGCAAACCAAAGGCAGCTTTTAAAATTAGTGACTTCTAAACGCTGTATTTTCTGTAACAATCTCCCATATCAGTATAGAATACAGATCTGTGGTCTTCTGGTGCAGTCAATTTCAGATTGACTTCTTGTGCCTGTATTATCTTTCCACGCTGGAGAATGTGCTGATTAAAGACAGATTAAATACGAATTTATTGCTCAGGTCATGGCTGAGCCAGTGACTGCTTTGGGACATGGAAAAATGGTTGCTGGTAGCCCAGGCTGTTTTAAAAATGCTTCAGCTGAAGAAGTACAGAAATTTTGAGGCTCTTGGAGGTACATATGTTGTAGAGGAGAGTAGGAAACTGAATGGAAAGTAAATATTGAAGGTTTTTTTGCTAAGAAAGGAAACATTTGTCTAGGGAAGTTATGATAAGAAGCTTGTCTGGAAGAGCATGAAAGGTACTCATAAGCTGAGCATCAGCCAGAAGAGCAAAGATACTGGCCTGATTCTTTGTGTACATTTTTATGAAGATGATTGCTCAGCTTCATAAAAAGCTCTAAATGCAACACACAAAGCATGTTTTTCCAGGATTATGCAGTTCTTAACAGTCTATTCCTGATCAGAATTTAAACATAAAACTTCAGCATTATCAGTAAAAACAGAAGCAAAGCTTCCTACTCAGGTAAAAAAAAAAAAAGTGTGCCATTTTTATTCCTTTCTAAATGAAAATGGAAAAAAATTTGAGATTTTTTTATTATTTTTTATTTTTTTACCCTTCAGTAACTTTCTCACTGGGTATCCTTTATGCAGAGAACAACAAGCTCCTTTTGTCCTTCCATTATTTCGAAATCACAGGGATGGAGAATCTCAGAATGACGTCAGAATTTCCAGTTGATTTTCTGTGGTTTTGGTGTTCATAATGCCATGTAGAAGGTTCCTGAAACTGGCAATAAAACAAGAACAGAGCAAGGACTGAGTTCACACTTTTTCGTGCTTATTGGTTTGGATTTGTTCTTTATCCTGGATGTGAATAAGGGAAATCAAAGTCCCTGTGGTCAGTCTCCTGCAGCCCCAGAGGTTTAAGGATGTCATTATGGAGATCACAATTATGCATGTTAAAGCATGTACGGGAAATAATCCCTGGAGAGAGGGAGAATGCTTAGTGGTAGCTTTTTTAATTAGCAGCCTATATTATCTGTTTATAACAAAGTCTTAGTGACAAAACTAGAAACATTTCTTGAGCTCCAGATGGCTGCTTCTCTTTATGACTTGCTGTAGGGTACAGACTTTGATTTTATATATTTTGATAATCTATCCTGATTATTCAACTAATACTCATTGTTCTTCCTGTGCTGCAACAATACCCTTTGAGAAACTGCAGCATATGGCTTGGTGAGGGAAATCTCAAGGTTAAGAAAATCTTCTTTATCTGTGTTTCTCATAGTTTTGTTTCCTTCTTCTTAGAGCTGGGTCTTGTAACTTCGATAAAATCTCTTTCAGTGTTTCCTTGAGACAAGATTCTCGTTCTGGGAGGTTTCTTTCAATGGATGGGGAGAGGTCTCAAAATATTTGCTCATCTTCAGAAGTCTCTTCTAAGGGCACCCAATATGTGAGATAAAGTCCCAATCCAAACCAAGCTAACAGCAACAGTAACAACACCAACAGATTCTGATTTTCATAAACCAATATTTACTTGAGCTTTGTGTGTCCCAAACATGGATGCAGTTTTCCTAACTGCTTCAAAATACAGCTGGTCCCAGTAAAAATCTTTCTTTCTGCAGTGGATTACAATGTTCAAACTGTCTCCTGATTAAAAGCACTGATCTAACCCTTAAAAATTGGGAAAACCAAAATCTGTGGACAGAGATTCAGGAGAGAGCACTCAGTATAAATTTTTCATTTGTTTAGTTTATTTGAAAAATGAAATTGAGCCAAAAAAATGTGCAAAATATTTCTTTTCCTAAAACTCTACAGTGTTGTTGTCAAATTTGCTGTCAAAACAATCCAAAAATAATGATTATCATTAGCTGATGAAATGGGTCTGTGATTTATGTGCCATATAAATATTTTGGTATTAGTTCTTTATTCACACCATGGAATAAACTTGTTGAACCTCTACATTAGAATAAAAATGAAAGGGAACATAAGGAAAGTTTTACATGGATATTGTTTCTCTTAGGGAAAAGTACTTCATTTGTATATTTATTTCATATTTTCTACAGGGTGCCTGGATAAATACAAATGTCATTCCCTCCCAATTTAAAATACAGCATAAAGAAAAAAGGACAACTGCTTAAGAAAAATATTTTACTTCACGACACTCAAGCTGTTTTCTTGGCCATGAGAAATCAGTTGAGTTGTTTACTATGGAGAGAGACATTCTTTGTTGTATGGGGCCTTACAAAGTTACTCTGCACTGCTCAGCTGCCATTTAACTGTGTCAACTTTTGCCAGCTGTCTGCAAAGAGGAGAATTCGATTACAGAAGATGTGAATGTCACTGATCTGAGTACAGTTTGACCCAAAGAAGCACACAAGGTTAAATATTTGGGAAGCAATTCTGTCCAAGAGAAGAGGGATAAACGACAGGGCAAGCAAAGTTCAGTGGGGTAGGCACCATGTGTTTATTAAGAATATCTGTGTTGCTCACAAGTGGGCCAACCTGAGCTGTAGGACCCTTGAATATTTGGCACGTGGGAAGATGTTAAATCCCAGTGCAGGAGCTGTATTCTCTAGGTAGCTTTGCCCTCAGGGGGCTGTGGCACTTCAATGGTACCTTTAGAAGAGACAAAAAGCTCTTTGCCATCCATAATATTCATTGAGGGAACACAAAAGTGAACTTGATCACTCTTAAGAAGTTCTGCTCAGTTCTTGAGTATTTTCTGCTGCACCCTGCAGTTGTGCCAACTGTGAGAAAGCTGAACCCAAATATTCAGACTATAATTGTCTTTTCATGTTGACCTTGCTGGTGTTGCTCTGTATTTGCATTCCTGTGGGTGAAATGGCAAACTGTGTGTGATTCACAGATTGGGACCACTGAATGTGGACTCATCCCAAATGGCTTTTTCAGAGACATCCATATATTTGTGACTTCAGGAAAGAACTTGTAAACAAAGTATAAATGAGCATGCAGTTTACTTGACTGATCTATGTGTACAGCTTAATGCTGAGGTTTTTCACTTAGCATTCACTTCACAAATGAGAGGTGTGAAATGTTTAAATTAAATGAAGCAGAAAAAAAAATTGATTCTCTCCTTTTCCTCCATCTTTCTTACTAAAAGTTTTGGGCTCTTTCACATTAGTGGCTGTGCTATATATTGGCATTTACTCTAATGAAGAGCCCATGATGCTTCCTGAACGTTCCACTACAAGGACCTCATTAATAGTTTCCATTTATCCACCAAAATAAAAGCTCCTTGCAATCTCCAGCCCGTTGTGCAATAGCCAAGGACATGGAAGGGACATGAAACTGGAGTCTGTCCTTAACTGTGCCATCCTTTATTCCAGCATGGCCAGGTGCTTTGTTCAGGGAGCCAAAACCTGGGGCTGCAGGTTAAAGGGAGCTTGCCCAGGGATCTGTATTTGTGCCTCTCCAGTGACAGAGAGACAAAAATTGGACTGTCAGTGTGGCCCCGTGGTTGGTCTCACATTGGTTACTGGGAATCTCGCTGATCCGTGGGTGCTGAGGGTTTACCTGATGCAAGGTTGGGGCACTGATATTGGCAGCTGCTTCCCCACCTTGCCAATCATCTTCATTGCAGAAACTGTGAACCACAGAATCTGGGGCTAATCTTGGAGGGTTTGATCCAGGTGATCTTGGGTAAATCCAGTAGAGCAACAGCAGCACTGCCAAGGGTGTGTCACGTGTGGTTCATCTCCCAGCCTGTGCTCCAACAGCTGTTAAACTGAAGAGTGAAGGTTCTTTTCATACTCTAAATGTGATATCTAGTCACAAAGAATAAGAGCAATTATTTTATCTGTCTTTTAACAATTAGTCTTGACACATCATAATGAGTTCTGTAGTCTTCATCTAATCAGCAACTTTAAAATGATCATTTAAAGACTGTAAGTGATAAAGATTAAAAATTAAAAATACTAATAACTTCCTCTGATTAAAAAAAAATCAATTGGATAGAAAGCTTGTTTCATCTCAGTGGAATTGCATTGTATATGAGAAGTCATAAAGATATAGAAATGTGGAGTAATCAGTGCCAAAATTTAAAGCGTCTTAAGGGGACATTAATATTATTTGCATATATTTTGACTAATTTGCCTTTATTATGCTGCAGAATGCAGTCTTTTAAAATCCTTCAAATAATTGTAAGGTTTTCACTGAGGCTGCTGTTCTGTAAATATTTGTGTTTTCTCTTTGAAAGTAGAAGTACTTCAGAATTTGTGTTCTTGGTTACAGTGTTAGCATCTATTTTCCTAAGAACAGGCAAAAACAAACACTCTCTGGGTTGATTTTTTTCATTTTCCCTTCTGAACAAAGCAAAGTTAAGAAAACAGATTCATTTTTGGAGAGTGTAAGACAAACCTCTGTGAGTTAAATTAGTCCTTCATAAAAAATAAAAATTTCAGATATTCCACTGTGACTTCCACATCCTTTCTGGTTTTGTTGGGCATGACTGTAAGATGTGAAAGCACAGCAAGAATGCACAACTTCATTGTTTTAAACTGACCTGAGACAACCTTCTGGCTCTTTTTTATTAATCCACAGAAAATTCCATTTCCCTCTGTTTTGAAATTAGATAGAAGCCAAGGAGTTCCTTGTGGACAGGGTGGGCTTTCCTGTGCTCAGAAAGGAGAGAACTGTGGGACTGAAGAAAGGGATACTGGCTGCAATGTATGACAAAGTTTATTCACAATGTTGTAATTAGCACAGGACTCTTTTACAATGGGTCAGTAATAGAAATAAAACCTACAGTGCACTGAACACAGGAGAAAATGAGAAAGCTGCTACATCATAGTTTAGGAAGAGCAGGAACAATTTCTGGAAGCACTGCCAGACATCCCCAAAGGTCTCAGCTCCCTTTGCTACCTGCTGGAGGCACTGATTTGAAAGTGGAACTGAGGCTTCCTGCATTCTAACTCTCACTTTGCAGAACTGTATAAAGGTTCCTGGTTTGCTGTGTGTCAAACATAACATAGCTCTGTTGAGGCTGCGACACTGTTTTCTCAAATCTACAGTCAGTGCTTCAGATAATTTAAATTAATATGAGCTGAATGTTCGAACAGAGAATTCTCTGAAAGCAACCAGAACCCAAACAAAATGAAAGATACCACGTCCTTGGATGTTTTCAGTGACTGACAATCTGCTTTTCTTTGGTCAAAATTCTTGAAGAGCAAAAACCACAACGACTTGCAGGCACAACCTCTTCATTTTCTACCTGCAGGAGCTCTTTAACATCAGATTTGCTGGATTAGTCATTCTGGAATGTTGCTGAAACCTGATGGTGTAACAAATAAACAGATAAAAAGAAGAAACTGTAACAACAAAAAAAGAGTTTGACTCAGCTGAAACTTTCACAGCCTCCTTCAGCATCATCTTGATCTCTTAGTGGAAGCAAAACTCCATAACCACTGTTGTTTCTGAGCACATTCCAGACTTGAGCTGTGTTAGGGAATTCACTCTAGAATATTGGCTTTTTTTCCCCCAAAGGCCTAAGTGCCACCAGTTGTCTAAAATTTGTCTTGTGACCTAAGGAGTGACTTCCAGTCCTGTGTCTGTACAAGGGTAAGGAAACACTGTCCCTGTAGTGATATTTCCACACTTGAGCTTCTATAAGTGAATTAAAGCAAAATCAGCTGAAAGCAAATTTCAGCTGGAAGTAAATGAGCTGACTCCATTTTTGACCAAGTTAAATCTAGATCAATCCCACATAAGCCCTTACTAGGCCAGATTTGCTCATCTCTTGAGGCCAAGTCCCAGGTCTCATTTCACCTGTAGACTCTGGGGCTGCTGTTCCTGTTGGTTGGGTGAGCAGGAGGAGGTGGTGCTCGTGGTGTTTGTTAGCAACAACAAAGCCCAGCGTGAGCAGGAGCCTCTTGTGCCCAATGCACATCCTGATTCTCTCAAATGTTCCATTCCCGGGCTGATGAGCAAGCTTTGGTTGTCAATTCAGTTGGCTTTCCTACAATCTTATGCTGCTTCTCAGATAGCCTTGAGCCACAGCTCTCTGGAAGGAGCAGATGATTTATTTTCACTTCAGGTAGCTGCTGAAGTTGTTCATTAACTGTTATTGATACTGTAACACTTTTTGCTATAACTGACTTTCTTTTGATTATTAGATCTCTAGGAGTTTCAGGATTATTAGGGTTCTGAAGGGCTTTTTTTTTTTTTGGTGTCTCTAACATTTGGGGTTTTTTTAAAATAATTTGTCCCATTTTTCTTAATTTACTAAAATGTCTATTGGAATCAAAATAACTTCTATCTCATTTTATCCTTCTGGGGAAGATTTTCTCAGAAGTTCCATGGGCTCTGTATTAACTAGATCTATGAGGTTCTGTGTGTGGTCTGCTTCTAGGATACCTACTTGAAATTGTCAAAATGCTTGAAAGGTATTGTATACACTGTCCTCGAGTAAATCATGTGCAAATAATGTGTGGAAATGAACCAATTGTGATAGCTAAAATTGTCGTGGAAAACCAGGTTTTTACTCCAAATCCTGAGATCTAAACCAAACTAATTTAAAAATGAAAGCATGGCATTCAGCTCAGCAGGTTTTCCCCACCAAGCACTAAGCTCATCACTAATAATGTTTATGTTATTTTTATTCGTGTTTCATCTGACTTGTGATTTGAAAAGAAGAGACTGGAATTTTTCAATTCATTTAAATGGGAACAGGATTGGACTAATAGGAGGAGTTTTTAAAAATAAATTTGCATGCCAATAATCCAGAGGTGCTGTTAGTACTACAAGTTATTCCAGTTGTTTGGTTTGCCTTGTTATTGCAAAATTCATAATTAAATATTTTCAACTTTTTTTGGTTAGAGCCTTGTTCTTTATAATTCTTGAAACACTTTTTTATAGCAAGGCATTTCTCTTGGGTTTGTCACTGTACAAAGCAATGCAAAGCATGCCATTCTCTCCCCAGGTTTTCTGGAATTTGTGCTACTTCTCTCTATTGTATGTGCAGTGTACCAGGTGGGGTCTTTTCAGTTGCTTCAGGCTTCCTGCAGGAGAGGGGAGGTTTTTATCTTCTGTTATTTAAAGAAGAGCAAAGTAGACTCGAATTGGCTCTTTCCAGTCATAAAACTGCCCAAAGTTTACTGGGCAAAAACAGGAGTGAAGAACTGACATGTCATGAAGGAATATTTCTCTCTACATCCACCTAGATTTACCTCCCCACTCATTTTTAGAGTCTTTGCCCTTCAGTTCAGATAAGAAGCAGGCATCGGATTTTGTGTCAGTAACAGAGAAATCTGATTAAATAAATCACATTGGGCAGTTTTAGGGTCTGTCTATTCAAATTCAAAGCACACCCTGAGACTGGAGCAAAATCCAAGAGAATGCCCAAGCACGAGCTTGAGCAGGTTAAAGCTGGTGTTCATGTAGCCATCAGCAACTTGAGCACCCAGTATTGCTGTCTTAAAACTTGTTATTATATTTTCTCCTTTTATATTTAATTATGGATACATATCTGTACAAGTTATTCCAAACTTCTATTTCATAGCACATGAGATAAGAATCTATTTTTGGGGGGTGAATGTCTACACCACAGTCTTGGAAACTGGACACTGAATTTTCCCAGGCTACAAAGGAGAGACTTTTGTTCCAAGCTGCAAGATGGTAATGGCAATCTGTCTATTTATACACACACATTTCATGTGGACCTGTCCTCTGGGATAAGATTAGTGGTCCCATATTTTTTAGCAACTCTCTGTCAGTGAACTCAGTTCTCCTTTGTTTTGTACCTGGTGAAACACAAGTGATTTAATCCAGAAAAGGGCTGATGTGAAGGTATGTTTGTGGGAGAGTCTGACTGTGGATGATGGTTGGAAAGGGATTGCCAAGGTTCCATAACCTTTAGGGGGTTTGTTTGCATGATCCTCACAGTGATGTGTGGTGGGTGCATGGAGGGACATGGGGCAGTGCGTTGTTTTCACCACTTGGCAGATGTCTGAGCTGGGTTTCCATGTGTACCCTTCCAATGGATTGAACCAAGATTGTTTTAAGGTGTATTTACAACTATTCCAACCTCATCCCAGGAGAAAACGTTTGGTTTTCAGACAGTGTGGAAATTAGAAGACATAAAGATGGCTTAAAAATCCCTCTGCTCATCAGAGTCACTGCCTTACTCTGTGCTCTGTGACTGGAGGTGACAACTCGGTGCTGTTAATTCTATCAGACAACAAACCCCGTTTTATTAATCAAACATAGGTTCTCTATCAGAGCATGATGATGGTCTGGGATGAATATCTGAAATCCTAACAGGACTGAATGATTTCAACATTGTTGTTCAGTATTTGAACAAGAGATATTTATTTTTTCCCATGGAAACATTAAAAACTCTGTAAGGAATCCAGTGAACCTTTTCTACTCTTAGGTCCTCTTGGACAATATTTCCCCTTGCAATATTCCCACTACTTAGTTTTGATTATTTTTTTTTTTCCATAAAAGAAAGATTATCTTTCTTCTGGGGAAAAGATTTTCTAAATGGAATTAGTCCATTACAAGAGCAGAGGGAAAGTTGTTTTTGTTTTTAAAGACTCTTAGAAGATTCAATCTACCCCTTAAATCTCTCAGGTTGATAATAGGATGTTTCTCCCAATCCACAGTGCTGTTTGCTTAAGCCTTTCTAGAGAATTACTCAAATAGGGTTTGAAACAGGTGGATTTTCTTATCAATCTAAACATTATCTAAACATACATCTTTTTTAGGATTTAGAGGTTTTTTAGCAGCAGTGATGCAAATAGGAATTCAAAACCCAATGCACCTCAAGGATTGATGTATCTGTCTGCACTCTTTGAAAATTACACCTTTAATGGCAGGACGAGGCATGTCAGATGCAACTTTTGAGACAAGACTGGCTGGTTTTTTAATGAAAAACCTCTTTTTGTTATTCCCATTCATTTCTGCCACCAGAGAAAAGCTACTGATCCTAAGGCATTGTGCAGATGGGTTGACTTTCTGAGACCTGAACTTGGTTTGTGTGTCAAAACTGTGACATATTTCTCTGAAATTTTTAGTGGGAATGACTTGCTGGCTGACAACAAGTAGGTCTATTGCAGGGAGAAGATTAGAACAGAATTGTTCTGCCTCATGGCCCGGGCTTGTAACTACCTCAGAAAGCTGCAATCTTCCTCGTTCTGTAAAGCTGTTATAAAAAATCGTGGTGTTTTTTCATTGTTGTCCCACAGCTGTCAAAATGGCACTTAGTATGTTTATTCAACAGACTGTGCACTGGAGGTGGACTCACTGAGCTGATCCTGTTTCAATCATTGACCTTAATTGGAAAGAAGGGAAGGATCAAACAAATATTTTTTTTTCTGATCTCTGAAAAGCTGCCAAAACTAATGAAGTTGAATTCATTTGGGACAAACGAGATGTTTTTCTACCTCTTTCAGCTTTTTCTACCTCTTTCAGCTTAGTTGTGTTTTGGATGGCACTCAGCTGTTGCAGTTGGAATACAAAACCACTGCATCAAACCCCTCTGAAAGCCAGATCAGTCTCATGTCATTGCAGTGCCACCCAGGAAACACTTGTGTATCTTCAGTGTGTATTCTTATCTTCTTGGTAAATAGTCCAAATTCACACAGAGGGCTTGTTTTTGTTTTGTTTTGGTTCTTTTTACATAGGGGAAAGAATTGGAGAGATAATTTGCCTTTCCTGCACTTCTTTAGCTTTCCCACAAGAGATCAACCTAAATCAAGGGCTGACCCAAACACCTCTACTTTTAAAAATGACAGAGGTTAATTTTTAAGTATGAATATCTTTTTTTTTTTTTTTTTGTGTCAGGCAGACTGCTGATATGAACCCCCCTGGAGCTGTTAGTTGTGTCCTTATGCTCAAAGCCCTGAGGTACACACACGTGTTCCCAGCTTAGCAACCTCTTACCCACCCACAAGCCTGTCCAATATTTACATGTTCTCCAGGTTCCATATGCTGGGAGCAAACCTTAAAGCAAAACCACGTTCCTTAAGAGGTCTCTAAATCTTTCCAGAGGCAAAATGGTTCAGTGAGGCCCATGTAGAGGTGGAGGTGGTGCCATGCTGGTGATGAATGTAAGTTAAATGTTGTGGGCTGCTCTGTCTGGCTCCAGACAATCCCATCCCATCTTGTCTGCTGTGGGACTGCTGCAGCTTTGGCTCTGGCTGTGGGCTCCTGGCTCTCCTTGAGCTGAGGTGATGTGTTCTGGAGGTCATTGCTGAGACTGGGGTGGGTTGTTCATTATTGGAGAGGTCATTAACATATTGTTTGTGCGTGAGTCAGTGTGGCCTGGAATATTTTATTCACTGAATTACAACTGAAACAAACCTACAAGAACAAAACCAAGCTCAGCTGCACCAGCCTGATTTTCTTAGGTGCGTTACTCTGCACTCTGGCCCTGTGAGAGAATAATTTGCTTTCCCAGGAGTGTAAGCATTTATAGGTTTAAATAAATAAAATCAATATTGACATTAATATATGAAATGAATTTAACTCCCTGAAAGTTTCATGGGTGTTAAACCAAGTCATCCTACAGAGAACTTGGAGTTTGGAAAGTTAATTTCATTATGGAAAGTTTATAGCAGGCCTTTTCTTCCACTGAACCTCAGTACTGTGTTGAAGAATAAGATTAATACTGTTCGGAAATCAGTCACTTTCACCTTGAAATATAAGGATGTTCACCAGCAGGAAACAATTTTCACTCACCAAGGACAGAACTCATACACAGAAAAGAAAAATTTGAAAAGGTAATACTTCAGAAATCTGATAAAATGTGTATTTTCAACTGGAATTTAGGAAGCTATTAAGTGCTTGTAAAATATTTCTGTTATGTAACTTTTGCAAACAGACAGAGTTATTTTTTTTCTCTCTTTTGACCCCCTTAATTTTTATTTTTATCTCTCTGTATTGCACTTGAAGTCCAGGCAGGCTATTGTCTGTGATAGGTTTTTTGAGAATTCAAAGACCTTTCAGTTGTACTGAAACCAACATGCCAGGTTTATGGATATGTCTGTTCCTTTCAGTCATATTTTATCATTTATTCATCAAAAAAAGCAGCTTGAGGGAAAACAAAAATTATTTCAAAATAGTTTGGGCTGAGTTGCATGGGGGAAAACATTTTTTAAAGCTTTAAGGCTTTTCCTTAAAAGCAGCACTTCAGGTTTGTGAAGCTATGAACCTTTTATTGAAACATGGCTGAGCGTTCCAGTATTTTTTGAAACAAAGGTCTAATTTTTACACACAGTTCTGAAGTCAAATTATTTTCCTTCAATTGCTGATATTGGTAGTGGGTAATTGATTTCTGAATCTTCCTTCTAAATACTCCTCTAATTTTCAGCCTAAATATTGCAATGGTTTATCCTTATAATTTTCCTCCCTCTACCCAACATGGATTTATCATTTCAGTTAGAACCAACAAAATAGATTGGGATGCAAGAGACTTGAGTGGAAAGCTCTCTGTAAATACCTTGTGTGAACTTGGCCAAGACATTGCATTTCCCTTCAGAAAATGACCTACCCCTGGCTTGTCTCGTGTGCTCACAAGCACAGGAGCTGCTGTGACCCTGTGCAGCAGCAATCCAGTCCTGGCTGCCACAGAGAGACAGATCCTCAGATCTGCCACAAGACAGAAAGGCTTCACTTGCAATGGATGTCAGTGTTCAGTGTAAGGTTGTGCTCCTTTGAAAACCCGTGGTCATCACTGTAATTTGTGATGAACACCAAAATGGAACAGTGGGATCAGATCAAGGCCTTCACAGCAACTGAGAAAATTGTTTAGGAAAAGATTCTAAGAAACTTTAGTTTCTAACGTAGCCCTGGCTCTTTCATTTCCATTTCTTTGATAACATGTCCAAGCTCCTTGGAGCCTGAATTCCAGCTCAGCCTTGTCCCTCTGTGGACTTATGGCAGATGCCCAACCTTTAACCATGTTAAGGCTGCTAAGTCTTGTGATTTTAATATGAACTTCATCAGAATGAGTAGAAAACGAAAGTCATTCATTAAGGGGGATTTATGGTGTGTATATCCTATGTGCAGGATTTTAGGGTAGAGATTCATCGCATTTTTATTCAACTTGATCTTTAATGTAACTTGTATATGTTTTCCTGAAGGTTTATAATGAAATATTTTAGTATCAGCCATATAACAAAACCTGTGTTGTAGGAAGGCAGAGCAGTGTGGGCTGTTCCTCAGACCAGGTATCCTTTTGCTCCACATGGAATCTCCACTTCCAGGGCTTTGTAACAGTGAAAGGGTTCCACACAGCAGCTAAACTTAGCCCCAGAGAAGTAAGTGTTTTTATAATTGACAAACAAGGGGTTATTTTTTTCCATGTCCAGGTAGAAAATGAATGCTGGGAAAGGGATGCAATGTTCTTAAAGCATCGTGGAAGCATGGCTTTGGTCTTAATAACAGCTGTGATACATTTACCTCATTGCTATTGCTCTATCACTGCTGAGAGGTCATTCAATACTTCAGGAAAATGAAGATTGATTTCTGGGGAATGCAGGGAAAATTTTCAGTGTTTCTAGATGCTAAATTTTGAAAAAAAAAAGTATTGAAAACAGTATATGCTGTGCTTTCCCCCTTTATTTTCCCTTTAAAATGTTAAAATTCCATTGCAGGTTTGTGTTTTTTTCTGCTCTTTTCTGCAGATAGTTAATGTGCAGGATGTCTTCACAGTACTTTGTTGGTCAAAGTCTCTGTGTGGAAGGTTTATTTCATGTTGCTGATTCCTCTGTTTGTACTAGTGGGGGTGTTTTTGACACTCTTCCTTTTTAATTATGGAGATTTTAGCACAAATAACCAGGTCACAAGAAACATATGCTACATGAGTGCTGCTTTTTTGGTATAAATTTCGTTACCTTATAAAAGTCAAAGGATGGAAGTCGAGGTGCTTTCAGCTTGGATGTGTGTGTGTGTGTGTGTGCGTGCTCCAAAGGAATTGGGTGTAAAAGAGGATTCATTTAAGGTTTGATAGAAATTCTCTTAGGGCAGGAGGAAACTTCTATTGGTTTCAGTAAATTGACTCAATCCAACAGGTAATTAACTCAGGAACCAGGCCCAAGTTTTATGGCATTTCCTAAATGATCACACTCGTAGTTTACTTGCTGTGGATTCAGAGACACTGCTCATCACCCCTCACTGAATCTCCTTCTCTCAGGTCTATCTGGTTCTTTGCTTTTCAAAGTTGAAGGGCGAACAAGAAGATCAGGAGTTTCATCATGAAAGCTGCACAATGTGAAAGAACTGACACCTAGAAAAACAAGCAGAGTTAAACAGGATTTGACAGGTTGCAGAAAAGAGAGAGTGAACAGGGTGGGAACAATGAGCAGCAGCTAATTATTATTTCACTGGTCACCACAACACATTAAAAACTTCCAAAGGCTATGAAATTAATTGCATGCAGAACAGCACTCAAGGTGCTTAATATTTGGTCTCTCTGGGACAATTTGCTGGAGACATCGTTTGAACTACAAACACAAAGCAGGGAAGAAGGGCCTCTCTCTGGCTGTGTCATTCTTCATTTTAATGAGGAAAAAGTGTCACACAGAGCACTGTGAATTTGAAATATTATAATATGCTTCAGTTTTATGTTGGAGTAAGTATGTTTCTTAAAAGAGCCCTAATGATTCTAAATTCTAGACCTTGTTGACAAGACATCTGCTTACTTGGCCTGTGGTTTGTGTCTCATCTAGAAGCTCATTAACATATATATTAAAAGAAACCTATTAAAATATTTGCATTTTAAAATTAATCATAGCCCCTCACTTTCCCCCTCCCCCCCCCCATCTTTTAGAAACTTGTTTTGGTCTTGCAAAACATTCCACTAGAGAGACAGAAATATTTCAGTTATTTTTGAAGCCTTTAGCATTTGGGTAATTCTTATAATTACTTTTCTCTTTAATTGTTAAAGCTGGAAGGCTTATATAACATTACTTTCAAAATTCATAGTTCAATGTAAATAATCTTGGCTGTATCCACAGACCTCTCAGCTGGATGCTGACTTGAACCCTAAGGGTGCTCATTCTTTCTTTTGGTCTTATTTATTATTTTCTTCTCTCCTCATCAGTTTCCTATTATTCTCTTTCCTGCCTCTTCATCTGTCTAGAGGCACGTGTATTGGGTGAAATGGCACTTGAAGCCATGCTGGTTGTTTATTTAAACAGACCATACTGAGATGAAAAGAGCAGATGATTGCAGAGATATAACAAATCTGATGGAGAAGCTCATCAGGCTCTTGAGGGTCTTGTCATTTCAAGGGAATCTCCCACCTGGACCTGTGGCTCAGGGATCTTTCACGTCAGCACTCCTGGTCCAGCAGAGTGTGCAGGAAGCTCCTTTTGTGTTGCCTGTCTGGGTCTGGTGTTCTGAGCCTCCTGCTGTGGTGGGGCTGGCAAACGTGAGACAAGCAGCAGAATACAGCCACCAGCAAAGGGGCTGCCTGCTCTCCAGCGCCCTGTGTCCTGTTTGTCAGGACATCTCTGCACAGAGGATGCTACAAGTGCAACAGGGAAATCACAGCTGGAAGATTCAGCTGTTTTCTAGAACCCTCACAGCACAAAACATCTTCAGAGCGAGATGTTTTCCCCAGCAAGCCCAGCTAGTGGGAAGGAAATAAACAGAGATATTTTCTTCACCTGCAAAACCAGAAAGGTGATTTGCTCTGGAAGGTGACCAGGAGGTTTTGCCACCTCTGCTGGAAGGGGGCATGGCTTGGTCTGTTAATGTGCTCACTGTGAGTAGCACCCACTATCAGTGAGCTGACATTTTTATTTCAGGAAACAGATTCCCTGGAAGGCACATCTGTAGCCAAGATGAGAAATATCTACTTGGGAGTACCACAGGTTACACTGGGAAGAGTATTTCTTGCTGGCAAGACCAGCAAAGGACATTTTTGCAGCTGATGCTCTCATACCTAACAAGGAGATATTTTTATTGCCAGATACTCCTCCTCCAGTTTCCTCTTAAAAATCTTCTACAGTATCAGCTTCTTAAAAGATTCTTAGTGCCTTCTCAGGCTTTTAAACCATTTTCTTGCATATTGAAAGCAGCTGTATGGGGAAAGGAAAGCTCCTGCTGCTTCTCAAAAGCAGTATGTGTAACATCACAGTGGGAAATAACATGTTTCATGAACTTGATTTATCCCCTCTGCTGTGTGGTATAAATCCTCCTTCCTCACTGCATGGCCTGCACAGGCATTTTTGAGGGCCTCATCCTGCCTGGTCCTGAACAAAGTGTAGAGGAAGGATTTAATTAAAAGCAAATATTTATTTTTGGGAACGGTTAACTCCTATACATACTCTGCTGCCTAGCAGGGGGAAGCACTAAGTAAAATCACAGGAAAGAGTAAAAATATTTTCTACCCACTGGAATTATTGAGTATTTGCAGTACCTAATTTGTTATTTCAAAATGATGATTACAACCCCTGTGAAGCAGAGCAGGATAGTGCCTCACTTAAGACAGCATGATCCATTCTTTCTTCTTCGTAAAAACAGAACATGAAGGACAACCTTCCATGGCTTCCATTTCATTATGTTTTTTTCTTGTTAGACAATGCATTTTGATGCCAATTTTAATGGCTGCCAACCTATTTTTTTTTTTTTTGTTAAATGGGTAGCTTCTTGATCCCTGTTCTTAGAATACCTGAGTCCCCCGCAGCCCTTAGCTTGCTTTTTGTCTCCAGTTTTTGTGTTGGCAATTTTCACAGATAACTGAGACAGAGAAAAAAATCATAATGTATGTGAGAATGTAAAATTAATAAAATCTGTGGGAGTTAAATGTTTTCCACTGAGTGAGTCACTTGCTGTCATGCAGGACTAGAAGTAAATAATCCCCAGATGTGGCAGTGTTCCTACCTCCTGGCCCAGGCTGCAATTTCAGTCCTACTGCTACTGCTGGTTGTCTTTGGATGTGATGTACCCCACTGAATATTAAAAGCCAGGGAAGTTTTTTGCTTTTTCTCACCTTAGAAAATCTGGTTGTTGATTTAGATGTCTGACCAACTAGTCCTGCAATGAAATGCTGAGTTAGCAAACCCTGAGTGCCCCTCTGTCCTGGTTGTGTGCAGTCTGTGCAGTGTCACTGTGGTTATGAGGGCAGCACTCAGGCCAGGACCAGAAGCCCATCATGGTTGTTACTGCTCAGACACAAAAAAGATGTCCCTGTCCTGGATTTTAGATAGTAAAGGGGTGAGAAGCTTTGTTTGTACCTTGGTGAGCTCGATAAATGTTTCACCCATCACACGGGCAGTTTGTGATGGGGCTGGGAAACGCTTCTGTCTGCAGTCTTGGGCTTGTGACTGAGCAGCACAGCTCCTGCCAGGCCTGTGCACAAACATGACAGATTTATAGCCCAGTGACAGTCACTGATTCAAATAAAAAGCTGTTATGCTTTATGAAGTGCTGGAGGATTTTATCTCTTTGTGTCTGTTGTGGTGTCCTTCCCTCTCAGCAGGAGAGAGAAAGGGAGCAAGATCATCCAGATAACACTGTCCTTATTAATGAGGAGTTCAGCCAAGTGTGTGCTGGTTCCCAGTCACTGTGCTGTGCTTATCTGCAGAGCAGGAATAGAGGACGAGTATCTAATCTTTAAAAAGGGCTTTGGAAGATTACTTCAACCTTTACCCTGCCCCAGCTGAGCTCCTCTTAAATCCTAAAGGGATCTAAATATCTTGTGTTTCCTAGATAGATGTTGGTGTACCATGCTGGACCCATCCAAAGCAGCAAGTGGGAACTAGCTGGTGAGAGAGATTTTCACATAAAAGTAGAACTAGAGAGGGTTGCCTTTTCAACTTTCTAATTTTTTGTTTGTTTCTTTTTCCTAACAAAGAAAAGTGGCACTGTGCATGTTGGAACAAACCAGTGGGAGTGAGTGAAGGTCAGATGAGGAGGATTATTCCTTGAATGTTAACCAGAAATGCTAACTCCTAATTCAGTGTGGGCCGAATTCTTTCCCTATGTCATTGTGACTTCATGGACTCCCAAACAATTATTTGGATCTTGATTTTTAGTGAAACTTTTGAGAAATTAAGAGTAAATAAACCTTTAGTATCTGTGGGGATTCTGCCTAGATTAGCATCAGCCTTAATTAGCCCTGCTGCTGGAACATGTTCAATTCTGGTCTCCTAAGACAAGCTTGCTCCTTCAAGAGTGTCCTGACAATACTGCCCTGACTTTGGGGCTGGCAAGGAGGAGATTGTATCACCTTGTGGCACTGGCTTGCACATATTTTCTGGCACTGCACTTAAAGCATGGAAGTTGCTGTATGGCAGAGAGAAGATGTAAAAGCCATATTCCAGAAGGGAGTGAGTGCTTTCCTCTGCCACTGTGGGAAGCAGGCTAAGCTTATGTAGTTGGATGTTTGTCCTTTAACCTCGATTTCTGGTAGGAAAGAAATGGTTGGTTTATGACCATAGTTATCAGATTTAAATTCAGTACTCATTTCCCTATATTTTCCTTCAGTCTGGACTGTGCTGTCACACAGAGCAGCTACACCTTTAGGAACACAGCCTCTGCCCTCACACAGCTGGAAGAACAGTCCTGGGGTGGACTGTGCAGCACTGGCCCATTGTAATGTTTCAGGGTATTTCAGTGAGATTTATCTCGAGTGAACACAAAGTGCCTCTGGCAGCTCCACTTCAGGAGCTCTCTGCCCACAGCCTGGGTGCTATTCTGAATGGCCCAGGCTTGCTCTGACTGTAACAGAGACTGGATTTGCTTTCATGTCTGCACTTTTGGATTCAAAGCACTGTCTTTCCTCTTCCCCAAACAAAGGCAGAGCAGTGAAAACAACTGCAGGTTAGCAGGTGTACAATGGAGATTGGGAGCAGCTTCAGCAGCTCTCCCATCACACTCCTGCCCCTGGGACATGGGCTGGGGAGTGCCTGCCATCACTCCCAGAGCCTGAACGCTCCACAGCACCAGAGCAGTCAAAGGCACTTAATTCTTTACAGGAGGTGTTTATGGCATCAGTCTCCAGGGCGGTGTGTGAATTAGAAAAAGGATCATGTGTGTACCTGTCCTTGCTGTTAATTACCTTGCCATTGAATAAAACAGAGCAACATAAAATGGCCTCAGGAAAGATTTAGACTGGCTGGAACATAAGGTTAAAGGTTTCTAATCTGCTTTATGATGGATGGTTCCCATAGTGCTGAGGGGTGGGAAGCAGTTCTTTCTCTTTTTGGTTATAATATGGCTCGAAAATTTTCAGAGTGCAAACTTCCAGCACCTCCCCACCTGCAGTGCAGCTCCAGTCCCTCTCCCTGATGTTTGCACAGCATTGCAGCAGTCTCTTGCTGCTGGAGGAGCAGAAGTAAGAATTCCTAGGGAAGCAGGACCATATATTGTCCCTCTGTATGTTTTCCTGAGAAGTATAAATGGCAGCTGCTTCTTTTCTTTATGCATCCATAAAGTTTAGCTATTCACAACCAGTTTCACTCTATAGAGTTCTCATGTAGGTTTCAAAAATAGAACATCTTTAAATGAAAGTGAAATCTCATTTTTAATTTATACAAAGGTTAGTGCTTCTGCTCCTAAGAGTTGTCTTTGAATTGCTGTGAGAAGGTTACCTTGTTCCTTCTAGCATGTACCTTTATCTGACAGCTGGTCTCCCTCAAAGAAACTTTCCAGCTCAGTAATTTCAATATATAAACGATATGCTATGAAAACATTGTCTTTTTTAAAGACGCTTTAAAAAAAATATCTTGGGTCTTTTCTTTATGTCAGGAAATTTCTGTATGTATAGACGAGAACTTCAGTAGTGGAAAAATATTCCCCACCACATTCAACTTCTCCAGAGTCCTTGTAGGTCATAAAAATATAATTCTAAATTCCAAAATAGATTAAACATAACTATGCAAAGAGCCAGGGCTCTGATTTTGAAAAAATCCAAGGTCAGAGGGGAAGGGTCTTTTGAGTAATACAAGGCAGCATTTTGCTGCTCAGAGCTGCTTGAACATTCACAGTGCAGAGCACCAGTCAATCCCTTTCCCCCCTCCACTCTTCCCTCTTTCTCTTTTTCCATCAGCAGCTTTTAACTAATAATCTTCAGAGCTCAGTGATTAAAAAGTCTTCTTTGTGAGCAGCATGAAGACACTACCATCCTTCACGTTGTGCTGTGAACATCAGCAGTGATCATCTCTATAAAAATGTGCACATTTTGTTAAATGCTGTCATTTATTTCAGTGCATTTATTGCCATAAAACTTCAATGACAGTTTAATTAAGAGCTTAAATATTTTATACAGCAAAGTGGAAATATTTATGAAGGAGCTTGTCAGAGGCAAAATATTAAAAGAAAACAGGTGCTTTTGCAGGAACAAAATAAAATATCTAACAGTAAACATTAAAAAATCAATTATTAATCGTGGTTCTTTTCATCACAATTGAATGGCCTTACGAAGATTTTGTGTCTGACAAAGTCTGTGAATGTGCAATATTGTCTTATCCGACCACTTGGTCTTCCTATTTGTATCCTGTGGTGTGGCTGGACAGATTATCTTCTTCAGGAAAACAACCTGGGGCCAAACTAAGCTGAGGGCTGTAAATTACTACTGTGCAGGGAGGGACTGAGAAGCAGAAAGAGCCAACCAGGCTTTTGCAGGCATGTGTAAAAAGCTCAGAGAAGGCACCTGAGGTGCCAGGGGGATGTTTTTGTTGCTGTAAGTAGATCTGTGGGTTTGGCAAGAGGTGTTGAACTACCCTGAGTCCTGGTACAACTATAAAAGCCTTTCTGAGTAGGGAAACCCTGCAAAGAGAAAAAGGAGGACAGTTTGGCGTTTTTAGGGACTGAGGCTGAACATTGGAGAAAGGGAAGTTTCCTCGTACCTTGGTATGTGCTTGTGGAACGGTGCTTCCCTTGAGGATGATCCCTGACTTATCTGGGGTTGGTTTTTCGCCTTCTGCCCTTTGTCTAAAGCTAAAAACACAGAGAAGAAATGCTTATCTAAAGGCTTTACTCCCACACTTAAACCCTGATTTTTCCTGCCAAATGTTTTCTGAAACAGTAAGACTATGAAGGTAAACTAACCTTTACTGTACCTTCACACTGGCGGCAGAGCTATTTTTCCAAAACATCCTGTGCCAGGTAAATGTTCTGTATTTCACTGATGTATCATCCTGTTCCACTATAACCGACTGCCAAGAGACTTTGTTTTCTCACTCCAAGCTCCTAATGGAGCCATTAACATTTTTTTCCAACAACTATTGTTGAACTCAGTGGGTGCACTCGGCTGGCAGAAATCCCATTGGCTGCAGTGGAGGCCAGATTCCACATATTGCTGTTCCTCTGTTAATTAGGGGATTTATGTTTTTTCCCTTTCCAGTCTTCACAAACAATTGAGGGAGCTGCAGTGGGTGCTTCTCATGCTGTCTGCTGCTTAAGAGAGTGAGGGAAGGAATTAAACTGTTTAAAACACATTTATTCTTTGTGATGTAAATTCAATGACTTAATTCTAGGTACAAAACAGCCAGGGAGTTGGTCTGCCAGCCTTGCCAATGTCTCAGTACATAAAATAATGAGTGCCTGAAATACAGAGGGTTCCAGTAACTGAAACAGGGGAAACAAATTAACTGTAGCTCATGACTAGAGACTCAAAACTCTGTATCTAGTGCTGGCTGTAATATCAATCCTGTCATAATCTCAAATTAACAAAGAAATTGGGCTATTGGTTAGGAATCTTGTTGGCTTGAGAATCAGAGCATATTCCCCTCTTAATTCTTCTGTCCAGGGAAGTTTTACACCAGTGTTGTAGAATTTTTTTTTTATTTTTGCTAAGCAGTCCTTAACTTTCAAAATACAAAAATACAAATCTCTGTCCTGCTTTAATGTCCAAAATCTTTACTGCTGGAAGCCACAGAGAGTAAGTGGCCTGACTCAAAGCAAAGGACAAAGCTCTGGCTTTACGGGTGGGGAAAGGAGGAGAAAAATAGCTCTTGTCACACGTTGGTTAGAAATAGAATGCTGCACAGTCTCACCTGAAGAGTTTCTTCTTACAACTATTTATTTTAGTCATCTACTCTAAGACAGCCAGTAAAATAAGGTGGGAGAGTCATGTGCCAGTTCAGAATCATTTATCCTATGGATAATGTGCTCAAAACTCCCTCAGGATGGCATTAACCTTTGTGTGATTCAAAGAGCCTCACATGATTCCCAAGCTGTCCTGTGCTCTAGGTGTGAAGGGAGTGCAGTTGAACGTTATTCATCTGGTAGCAGTGTAATTAATTAGGCAATGTTTTAGTTAAGAGTAGTATAGTGAAGATGCTCGCTCGTAGGTTATAGTTCTATAATTACAGTAAATCAGATTTCTCTTTCATCTTGTCTCTACCTTTCAAGCTTAGAAGCCATTAAATGTAAACTTCTTGCTTCCCTCCCCAGTCACCTGCTGTTTCAAATGTGGCTAAAATACTTTTAATTATGCATCAGTGCTTGCTTGACCAGCCTGAAAACTATTCTTTCTTGTGTTGGTATGTTTTGGGTCATACCTTAACCAAAGAAAGGAAAATCTGTTTTGCAACAGAGCACTGAAGTCATTCTGCTGGACCCCAGCAAGAGAATAGCAATGCTAGAGGGCAAGATGTTCACTAATCTGAGTGGGCTGACAGCAGTAACTCACCAGGACCTGCCTTCACAGTGCTGCTGCTGCTGCCTCACACCTGGGTTTCTGTTGCAAAGAGCTCTACTGGCTGCTTTGGGGTGTGGAGTGGAGCAGATTTCTGTCAGAGCGCTGTCAGCAAAGGGTGTTCTGTTCACGCCCCTGGTGTGCCAGGGTGGGATATGGCCCCGTGCTGTGCTACAGCTCAGCAGCTGCAAGTTCCTGGACACCTGTCCCCTTGCTCTGTCAGCTGTGATTGATTGATTGATTGATTGATTTTTATTTATTTTTAATTTGTTTTTCTTTTCTGTCCTCCTTGGTCTGCCTGCGTTCTCCTAAAACCGAAGCATGTTCGTAGCCCTGGGAATATTTAGCTCTTGTCAGTAGAGTGTGCTCATCATACTTGGTGGGTTTTTTAATGAGGACTTTATAGAGAAAAAAACAAGCCCAAAAAACCCAAACCACCCTTACTATTGTGTATGATTTATGGTGTCAGAGGAGCTAATTAAAAATAATAGGGAGGAAACTGCCCAGAAGAATATAATTGGAATTGAATCCAAATGGAAATCTGTTTTGGCCTCTCTTGTACTTTGTTCTGAATTTTGGAGCTCTTATTCGAGAATTATAGAATGAAATCTATTTTGTAATATACCTAAACTAGAACAAAGAATCCAAAGTCATCTGAGTGTAGAGTGAATATGGAACTTTTGTGGCTTTTGTATCTGCTTCATTGCAACTTCTTCAATGTGTTTTTTAACTCTTTAAATATTTTTAAAAATTGCATACTTAAAGAATACAGTTTTCCAGTAGTTTATTTTATAAGAACAGCTTAGATGTTACCTTAGGAAAACTTACTATTCCTATCTCATTAGCACTAGCTGCTCTTGACATTCCTTGTTGCAATTTCTGTATAATTTCACTGTTTGTTTTCATTGTAAACCTCTTGTGTTCCTCTACATAAAGAGCAAATGAGCGCCTTGTGGGCTGGAAAGATGACAAAGTTCTACCCTCTTTACTTATATTTCTGAGAATCTATTTTAGATGTTTTATGAACAGAGAAAATTATATTTAACAATGCCAGTAAAACAAACTGAGAAGCTCCCAGGCACGTAGACAGTGTGCCACAAGTTATAAATATCTCCCTAAGACTTATTTCAGAAGAGGGAACAGTGCGGACTCCTTTGCAGTTGAGCAAGAAAATTCTTGTGGCCAGTGGTAATTGATCCAGCTGGCATTTGGATTGGCTCTAGATGAGAAACTTGCATTCAAGGTTTTTATTGCCATCATACAAGCTGTCCAAGTGTTTATGCCATGTCCCCATGGAAAACAAAGGGTGATATATATGCAATTTGGTTCTGGTGTTTTTGCTGCCACAAGAAATGCACGTGCTGGCTTAAAATCAGAAAAAAAAATCCAATAGGTAGGGCTTAAAAATGTTACTTCATAGAAGTAAACCTATTCTTATCAGTAACCAATTTCATCAGGCTTTATCAGTACAGCACACAGTGACAGAGGGTTCTACAGTCTGTGTGTAGGGTTGTGACAGCCCAGAGCTAATCCCTAAAAGGGGCAGATGTGCAGTGGAGTCCAGCTTGGGGCAGGGCTGGGCACACAGGGGAGCTCCCTGGAGCCTGCAGGAGATGACATGGATGAGTTGTCAGAAACCAGAGGGCAGTGTGTGCACACCAGGATTCTTCCTCTGGTCACTTGAAGGCTTTTGGGCACAAGTATCATAGACTGGCCCACTTCCATGAGTCTTTGGGAGAGTCTGGAAAACCACTGCAGGTTCTGTTTCTGAGCAGTTGGCTTTGAGGAACTCGCAGGTTTTCTGCTGAGCATAACCACTGAGCTGAATCAATTTCAGTGACAGCATTGGGAAATTGTTCCCTTTGACTTGGTGTGTGGATGGCTCCAGGGGAACCCTCTCTGCTGGAAGATGAAGAAGAGGGTTCAATTTCTAGCTTGTCACAAGATGGTTCTTCATCAAGTGATGCTGTACAGTCTGTAGGTGTGTGCCAGAACAGTATCAATTATCTGCTGTAACCCTCTTTCACATCAGTGGGTGACTATCTTGTGGCAGTCACAACTGTTACACTTCTTTCCCCAAATATATAGAAATATTAGGTTAAATATTGTCTTGAAATAATTTTTTCTGTTTTTCAGAACAGTGTATGAGCTGGTATATAAAAACAGTTTGGGTTTTTTTGTTTGTTTGTTTCTTAACAGCTCTGAACTCTCCAGCAGTGTGTTCAGAATGCAAATTAATCAAGGGTCCTGTGGATAAAATATTGTGTGATCATGTAATTAGAACCATTCGTATATACAGCCGGGCCAAATTGAAGTTGCATGGGCAGTTCTAATTCTGGCAATTCTTAATTTTGGAGTGCTTGGCTTAGCAATAAAATGCTGTTTTATTGTAGTTTTTGGATGTAATTGAAAATATACTGGGAGATGAACAAGTGAAGTAGGAAACAACACTGAAGATAATTACAAGCAGATCTTCATTTCAAGCAGAGAAGTTAATCTTCCTTTGGACTCTTGGGTCTGTTTTAACAGGGTAATTAGCCACGGGCCCTGTGGCTTTTGACTCCCAGTCCCAGCTCAAGCCTCTGTGTCCTAATGAATGAGGACACACAGTTCTGTGGCTGGGAGAAGCTGTCAGAGGCACATGTATTATGCATGTTTGAGCCATAGGAAGAGCAGTGGGAGTGAGCTGGACTCTGCTTGCTTCAGCGAGGATGTGCGTCCAACTGGTTTCAGTGAAGCAGAGAACCACTGAAGCAATTTAATTCCTGTGCATGGATGAATTATTTTAGCCCTTGTCCTTGTCCTTTACATTGTCTTTTATTTGTACAAGTATACAGTTATGGCTGAATTCAGCCTGGCAGAGCTGTAAACCAAATTAATTTGGTTTCTACTTTAACCTTCTCCACGCTTTGTTTTTGAGTTCTCATATTCAGCTTGTTTCCTTTGCTTAGATAGGCATTGCCAGAGGTGAGTCACACCTGAACATCCTTTTGTTATGAATCTGGTGCAAATGGTTTTTTTTCTGTCTCCCTCTTGTTCAAAAGCAGCTCCTGTCTTCTAGATCAGGCCCTTGATGTTTTTTCATTTGATCATTGCCTTTTCAGCCTCAAAGGCTCTTCCAGTAGGGTTTCCTTAGGAAGATGTTTGGGAGGAGGTGGGCTCTGCCACCATTGCTGCTGTAGAAAGGCAGTTTTTGGATTTGCAGTAGGAGGGGAGAGTCCTTTTCTCTGACTATAGCTTGCTGGCCCATTTCAGGTGATCACATCTGGCCCTTTTAAAACCAAGTGGGCCTAACATTGGGGAGAGTTTTGGGGGTAGTTCTCCTCAGCTGAATTCTATGATTATTGGGCTTGATAGCTGCAGTCTGTGCTGACAAACCCAGCCAGATCATTCTGCAAAATCTATCCACCCCAGAGCCCTGGCTTTGTTTTTTTTTTGCCTTTTTCTTTTCAATCATACTTACAATAGGAATGGGTAAAGATGGGGGGAAAAAGAAGGTAAGGATAATTTGTGACATGTATTTCTCCCAGGCCACTGGAAAGGAAGGCTTTGGCCAAGCCAGAAAGATAAACAGTGAACACAAATTCTGAAAGTTGAAAGGGCAGCCTAACAGGGTAGGAAAAAACAAACATTACTCTCAGCTTCCTATGAAAGTTAACATTTTCCTCAGGTTTACACAGTGATCAGTATTTAACACTGGCTGATCCTCATTTTAAAGCTATTGACATGAGCAAGCAATGTGGGGCTTACCATGAACGTCAGTGGGAACAGGCTCAAACAGCTGCCACTGCTCCAGCTTTGCACTGCTTCTTGAAGGGGGGAAGAAGTCAATGTTAAAAGCCTCCCAATGGGCTATTGAAGTGAAGACCAAAAGAGCTGCTAGTTCTATGGGAAGATTATTCCCTGTGGCAAAATGTGTGAGTCGAATAATCTACCATCCAGCCTCATTCTGCCTCCAGTTTTCTAACACACTTGGAGAGAACTCGCTGAGCTTCAACGCTTTCCCTTTTCCCCTTCTTTTGGAGGGAGGCTGCTCTCAGTCCTACAGCTCTAAACCAGTGTGATATCAAAAGGTGATCAGCAGAAACACGGAAGCCAGTGCATCATCCGTCCCACACTCTCTCTCTCGGGGGAATTTCTTACCCTTCTGTTTCTCAGACGTGTCAGATGTTCTGTTCTGTAGGTAGCAAACTTCAGCACACCCTTTTCCTAAGGAAGCTCTGTTGCACAGCCCTGTGCTCGCTCTTTAAGGCTGCAGCAATGCCAATAGACACAGTTTGCAGCTAAAGAAATGTTAAGCTGCTTGGTTTTTCTTGTCTGTGTGCTATAAATGGAGGAGGAAGGATTAAAACTTTACCCAGTCTGGAGGTAGCTAAATCTACTAAATATTGTATGACTGTCTTTGCCATCAATAATTCAAAGAACTTGAGTCCAAAATGACAAAAATCTCCCTTGGATAGCTGTAGCTGCAGGCACAACAGAAAGGTTTTGATCCAATTGTGGACTTGCTGCTTTGCTATAAAGGTTGAAGAACACCTGATGTCCCTGCAGTCATTAAAAGAAGAGAGAAGGGTAAAGCAGAATATTGCTGCAGAAAAGGCAAAGTACACCTTGGCATTTGCTACAATTGCACTGATAGATGTGAGGGTGCTGAATACCTGCTGCAGCACAAGGAATGTTACCCTGAAATGCTGGATTGATTTAGGAATGTACTGAGCCCAGTTGGATCCTTTTTTGTGTAGTGAGGTCACCTGGTCCCTGCTGTCCTGGAGTCACTGGGCTGGACGCAGAGACAGGGAGGTGGAGCACGGCTTTGTGTCACCTGTGGGATGCAGGATCCGTGTGCACACAGTGCCAGCAGCAGGCTGGAGGGAGGCAGAGCTGGGATGTTGTTCCAGCCCTGCAGCACTGGCTCAGGGTGTGCACGGCGGTTTTGGGCTGTGCTCTCCTCCCCAGCCTTTGCTGGGGGATGGAAGGTTACCACATGACTGTCCCACACCTGTGGACCTCAGCCTTGATGGCAAGGGTCTGTTACATGTATTATCATGCACTGGTTTGTGCACTCCATTTCACTGGGTAAAACTACAGCTGAGAGCTTGGGAAAACACCAGGGGGAATGGAATGAATTCTGGGAGGGGGAAGAAATTGCTAACTAGCTAGGAAACATGGTGTTTTTCTGTTAAGAGCCTGATCAGGCTGCAGTCCTCCTTGGCTCAAAGATTATTTAACTGAGAACTAATTCTGTGTTCTGCAACTTGGTTATTGACAGATGCAAATTTAACTTCCATCTGGAATGGGTTCATGAGTTGGCCCTAAAAAGTCCTGAGGTGATGAATCCAAGAATATCTTCCTTTTAATTCCCTCTATTTCTAGAATTTCAAATGAACCTTGTGCCCAAAAGAGCAGAATATTGAGTTCACAGCTCTAGTCTTCATCATCAGAAATTGTTCTTGCAATATTTCTGGCTAAAGTGAGCAGACTATAAAAGCCCCTTCTCATGAAATTTTCAGCCCAATTTTATGTTACTGAACAGCCTGGAGCAAAAATTTTTCTTTTCTAAAGTTCTTATCTGAACTTCATTGATAAAAGTTTGGATTTTTTTTACTGACTACAAACTTGCAAACCTCCAATGTATATGTGAGCAATTCCATTAAATTTAAACATCAATGAAATTACTCAAGTGAATAACTTGAAAAGATCACTCCCTGTAAAGTGTGTAGATAAAATTCTGATCACTTTGCAGAGCTCTGTTTGAACTCAATGACACTCCTGAGAGCAGAGAATGAAATCTTGGTTGAACATGATTGACATTTGGATGCCATGTATTGTCTGGCTTCCTCCAGCAGCTTCATAAAAAGCCCACAGAAATCATGGGATCAGCTCTTAAGTGAGTGGAGCAAGTTCTCTCTGCCCTTCAGGGGGAGTGGGCTCACATTGCTCTCCTTCTTCGAGGTCCTGGGACAAGTGCTGTGAAGGCCCCCGGACTTTAAGGATGTGTTGTCTGTGTAAATCACAGAACATCCTGAGCTGGAAGGGGACCCATGAGGATTGTAGAGCCCAACACCTGGCCCTGCACAGGCTCCTGAACAGTCCCACCCTGTCCCTGAGGGCTTTGTCCAAATGTTTCCTGAGCTGTCAGGCTGGTGCTGTGACCATTGCCCTGGGGAGCCTGTTCCAGTGCCCAAATACCCTCTGGGGGAAGAACTTTTCCTGATCTCCAGCCTGACCTTCCCCTGGCACAGCTCCAGCTGTTCCCTTGGCTCCTGTCAGGGGAGCAGAGGTTGGAGCTGCAGCCCCAGGAGAGCTCTGACCTCAGCCTGCTCCAGGCTGCACAGACCAAGAGTCCTCAGCTGCTCCTTGTGACTTCCCTGCAAGGGAAGCATTTTGCCAGGATGTCATCCAACGTACCCCGAAGCCAGGCACTGACTTTGGAACAGGCCCTTGGAGGTTTTTATGTCAGATTGAAAAGCAATATGTTTAAAACTCAAATTGTCAAAATTTCCTCTTTAATATTCTTTAGATTAAGGCCTTTACTCCTGGTGGCATATTGCTGGCTTTTAGGTAAATCTGTTACATGAGTAGCTGATGCAAAGAGCTAGTTTTAATATGAAGCATTTTCCTCTAAGCAACATGGCTGAGGATATAGGCAGTATATTTCCTTTAATGCAGCTGCATTATATATTTTACTTACATTTTAATGTAATTATAGGTACAAATTGTTCACATTTGGTTTTATGAAGCCCTGAAAAGTTATGTCTTGTGAGTCAACATGTAATTTCCTTCTGCACAAATTGCAGAATTATGCATTGAAGCTAAGTACATTGAATAATGGTAATTTACAGTTGAAATCCTATGGATTTACGTATTACAATCATATTAATGCTAAAGGAATCTGCAATATTGTCAAATAGGTTAAGAATGGTTACTGTTAGCACTGAGAATACCAATGGAATTAACAATGATTAACCACTTACCTTAAATGTATGCAAAATCATGCAGCTACCTTGAAATTACGAAATGGCAAAAATGTCATGGAAAGTAAAGGCTGGAAAGTGGGTTAAATGTGTGTTAATGAAGGGTTACACAAACACAACTCTGGGCTTTCCTGGGGAGTTCTGTTCATATCTGAAAGCTCCTAAACATTTGACTCACTTGAAACCGTAGAGTTTTTCCTTTCCAATGTAATCCTTGTCATTCAGAATTGCAGTTCTGTTGTCTGCTCCACTCACCTTTCTCACGCCTTTCTTGCAACACACAGTGCCAGACTCACAGAATTAGGCTGCTTATCCACGTGCACCATCCTAAAAACCCCTTTCCACTGCTTCTTTGCTGTTAAAACCATGAAGTCCAGCAGGAGACTCCCAGTGACTTTGAACTGGTACATAAATAACCCATCTTTCTTCATTCTAATCTTTCCCAAAACAGCTTGTCCACAGGAAGCTTTTGAGATAAGCAACCAAAAATAGATGTTGAGAAATCGGTGCTCCTTGGAGATTGAGCCTTAAATGTGGGCACAACACCCTTTGTGCTCTGTGGTGTCAGGCAGGAACTCTGCTGGGGAACCCTCTGTGCTTTGCAGCTCTCTGTGCAGGCTCCTTTCAGGCATTGATAGAAACAGACTTTTCTCCTGTGGACTGGGATGAGGCTACAAAAGTCTTCCAGCAGAGG
Organism: Nicator chloris; assembly: GCA_013400495.1. Lineage (NCBI taxonomy): Eukaryota > Metazoa > Chordata > Aves > Passeriformes > Pycnonotidae > Nicator > Nicator chloris. The sequence goes on from WAAE01153461.1 coordinate 255,928, forward strand.
TGGTGGAGCCTCAGTTCCACCCCTAAATGCTGTTTATCCAGCTGGTGCATGGACCAGCCATGGTGTTCAGCCTTGAGCCCATCTCTGAGGGCACTGAGGAGCTCTCCTTTGGGAGTGTGTCCAGACAGAGTCTGAGCAAGGAGCAGGAGCTCCCACATCAGGGAAACTCCCACTGATGTGCAAATCTGCAGGTTTATTGAATCAATAGCAGTGTGCAGACTCCTTTTAGGTGGCTCTGATGCAGTGCTGGCACCCAGCCCCTTGTGCCTGAGTGTTCACGTGTATGTCAATGGAGAGGTGTGAAAACTGGGCTGTAGTGAACTCTTTTGTGAGTCGGGGTGGAAAGCCTTTCTTAGGTCTCCTCTAAGAAGAAGATGCAAATACATTCAGGAGAGCATGGGAGAGGGAAATAAATGGCACTCCAAATGAGTGAGGCCTGTTATTTGTACAGGCATTAATATTTATCTGTCCTTCTTCACAGGCTATTACCACTCGAATTTGTAGGATGTCAAAGTTTTCCTGCTTTGGATGAAACATAGATTTGATCCTGGCAGATTTTGAAAGGTGCTCAGGTTTTATTTTCTCGATCACAATGCATCCAGTGTATTTGAGACGTGTTTAAAGCTGCAAAGCATCCAGCCCTGGGCCTTGGCAGCCTGGGCTCTGCATTTCATCCTGTTTGATTAGCTGGGGAGAACAGCCTCCTGCAAAAGATGGGGGGGATTTTGGTGTGCTTTTTTTTTGCCCTCCTGCTGGGCATGAGTCCATGGTATGTGAGGAGTATCTATTAATGCTTCAGTCAAAGCAGGAAGTGATTTTTGCTAATTGTTTCACCCCTTTTGAAGTGGATGACCACATCCATAAAACAAGGGCCTTGAACAAAACCTTGAGAATTTCCCCCTGCTTTTAAAAAGAGAAAGGGAAACAATGCAATAGGAAATCTTTGTTTCTTCCTCTGCCATTTGGAGTGAATGCTTGCTGGGGGATATTGAGAATGCCTTACTGCCAAAAGTTGGTGTTAAAAAGATAAGGTAAAATTATGATTTTGTGTAAAAGAATTAATCCATGACACTACCTGGTCTCGGTATAAGCAGATGGGTAATAACCCACTTCCAGAAAGCAGTTGGTTGGCTTTCTTTAGCAGAAAAAACAAAAACATACTTAAGCTTGGATTTAGGACAACCTTTTGGTGAACAGCAACAGTATAAGGAAAAATATTCTTCTAGGCAATTTGCACATTTTATATGGATCTGTCTAGAAGGTGGCTGTTACAGGAAGATAACGATTCTAATTTTGTAATTGAGTGCACTCTGAAAAGACAATTAGGAGCTAACGTGATAAGTAATTGTAAATTATAACAGCAGAAGAAACCTGATTCACAGTTCTCTGTGGAAACTGTATTTGTGTATTCAAATGATGCATCTGTACTTTTATTTTCCCTGCATGTACATTTTATTTAATAAAGCTAGAAAAAGATTTGTCTGTGGTTTGGTTTTAAAAAACAGGAATTAAAAAAATGCAGATGCATCCCAGCCTCATGCTAATCTCAGAGCAGTGCTGGAACTGTGCTAGGTAGGATTTGGCAGCTCTGCCACTTATGAAGAATTATATGGGTATGGTGCCTGCTATCCGTAGTCTTATGGGCTTTACAGGATTTTGATCTATGTCTCTTTGTCTGGGATAAATGCCCGAGTCAGTGGACAGCAGGGGAAGTTTTAGTGCCTTTGTTATGGCAGGAGAACCACGCTGGGGTGTGTCTGTGTAAATCCTTCTGGTGCAGGTTACAGAACAGCTCCAGCTCCGTGGGGCTGAGGCTGCAGGCTAAGGGAAGATGATTCTCTGTTTATTGCTGCATTATTGCCTGGCACCTACATGCAGCTCTGGGCTCTTGTCTTGCAGTCAGCTTTCCACATGGTGTTGCTTCTATTTCTGGTCGTTAAAGCACTGACAATAATTTTATTTCGGCAGGGAAGCGCTGTGGTTTTCAGGGAGATGAGCACTCTGTGCCCATGGGCAAAGTGTCCCAGCTGCTCTAAAGCTGCTCTGCTCTCACCAGGTCTGCACTGGCACCCTGCAGATGGTTCTGCTGTAAGAAGGTGTTGGTAACACCTACCCCATTACACTTGCTGCTCCAGGCAGACCCAAAAACTTCCAGGACCCTCTGTCAAACACAGGCGGAGCGGGCACTACTTGAGACAAACCTTTGTGAGATCTTCTCTGCGCTCTGCATTTTGGTGGGGTTTTTTTTCATTCTTCTTGATTCTATAAATGAACTACTGAACACCTTCTCCCAAGGGCTTTAGCACAAAGTAGTAAAACAGGTTTCAAGCAGCTGAAAGTTTATTATTAAAAAAAGCAAGGGTCCTGCTTTCTTACCTTCTTAAGCCTCCTCATGAGTCTGCTCTAAAGGTCCTTTGCTCAACAACCGACTAAGGAATGATCTAGGAATGCTTGGGTGGGAGTGGGGAGACAGTGAAACACCCAGCTGAAGCAGATTGCTGCAGCAGCAGTGCTGCTCCTGCACACAGAGGGATTTCATGGGCAGCCCCCACGGGGATGACCCTGCTGGGTAGACTTTGAACTCCTTCCTGCTGAAGTAGCTCTACGCCAGTTCTTAAAGCATTTTTTCACCTTCTTAGGGCTCATTTTCTAGGGATAATTCCTGGATCTTTGTTTATGGTGCTGCTAACCTCATTTAAGGGAAATTCAGCTTTTAAAAGGGGTATTTCAATGATTTATTGTGCTGATTTAATCAGTTCCATGTGGGTCCATTTTGAGATAATATCATTATTCAGGAGTTCATTTTTATTTTCTTGGAATTTATTCTAACTGAAGTGTTGATCTGGTTTTCATGAAGTAACTCTCTTGGATTTTTTTTAAGTTTAGAAATAACAAATATTTTGAATTCTTGGTCTACAAAGACATTTTTGAAAACTTATACCCTGTTTTGGACATGTTGCTGTGACTGCAGTTGGTGGAGTTTTTGTATGCAATCACAAAATTTCTAAAAGTAGCTGGTTATAGTTATATGTAATTTGTTGAAATATCTTTTATTTTATCCTTATGATAAAAACAGTTCTCTAAGAATCCGGTGGCAGCAATAATTATTAAATTAATGAAAGTGTAACTTTTTCTCTTGTCTTTGTAAATGTCAGGGCATATTATTAAAAATACTTCTTGAAGTGTCTGATTTATGAAACTGTCAAAACAATTAATAAATTTACTGAAAGGGAAAAGCCACGTAAACAAAATTAAATACTTGCATGAATGACCTGATGTTAGGTTTAGGAAAGGGTCCATAAGAAATGATGCTTGACTGTTGAAAAGAAACAAAGAGTAAAATTGCTCTGGAGTTCTCACATTTGCAGCCAAGCTAAAGTCTGAAAGTCATTTTAGGAACAAAACCATTCTTGTGTAGGGAAGAAGCAAACTATGATCAGTTTATCACTGCTGAAATCAGCCTAGTGCTTAAATCAATCAAACCTGTCCTGTTCCTACTCTCCATTTCCCCAGTCTGTAGACTCAGATCAGCCTCAGATACAGCAGTGCCAATTTAGCAGGTGCTAAACCTACAGTAATTCCGTGTATCAGCACTTTTCTCACTGGATAATAAAACTTCCACACTAGTGGAAGCTGCTGGTACATGGAGACTTTAGTGCCACCATAAAAGCAGAATTGTGGGAAAACTGCCTTAAGGTGAGAATGGCTCAGTAGTTTCAAAGTTGTTATACAGTACCTCTAAACAGAGCCAGGGTGGGAGTTCTGAGCAGAATCCCAAATGTTATCCTTCTCTCCAGTTTTGTTGATATAGTGTGAAGGACCATGGTGTGATTTTGTTGAGAATATGCTGCTGTGTTGCAATTTGTCACATAAAGCCAAACTTTCTGTGCATTGCACATAGTTCTCAGTTCAAAGCTCACTAAACTGGTATTTCCTGGCAGTAACTGTCCTCATACCAGGCAGTGTTCTCCAAGCTTGCATGATTTGTCCTCGTGTCTACGGGATCTCTTCTGCTGGATATTCACCAGAAGGAAAATAAGGTGAAGCAAGACCAGAGAGCTGCTTTTGCTAAAACAAATGAAAAGTTACAGGCAGACTTGGCTACAAGAAATGGATGCTTAGGAAGGCTTCAGAAATCCCAAAGTGATTTACCAAGCTGGGGACAGTTAACCCTGATTTTGGTTATTTATTGAGCTGACCTCAAAATATATCAAAGGTGAAATTTCACTAGCCTATATTGTAGTCTTGTTCCTGTAACTATGGATGGACTCTGTCCATACAGATAAGAGTTCAGTAGGAACACTTACACAGGCTTTGCAGGCTGTCCTGGGTGTCTGGAAAGGAATAAATACATACATTACAAATGTGCAGTTAGGAGGATAGATATATGCAAAGCAGATAAAAAGCCATTGTCATCTTTCAAAGAGCAGTGATATTAAACAACATAAATGTTGTGTTGCTCTGGAAATCAGGTTTAAGTTTAGATTATTGAAATTGAAGTCTACTTTATTTCTGTGCAAATGCTCAGATTTTTCTGTTGACTGTCACTGATTCCATCAAATCTAAATCCTGACCTCAAACAACATCCAAATCAGGCTCTAAGAGGAGATGTGTTAACATATATGAATCCCTAGCAGCATTAAGGTTTTGCATGTCTCCTTTAAAAACCAGGGTCAGATTTGTGCCTGTTAAATGATTCCTATCGAGTTAGTGTGATGAAAATTGCATGAGTCTTTTGCTGACTATTACTGAGTATCAAAGTACAAGTCAGTAAGGCTCTTCTGTAGCTGAAGTCAGAATAAAAGAGGTTGCCAAGGTGCTGCTCATTAATACGTGCAGTAATGTTAATCAGAAGAATTTTTAAGTATAGATCAGTCTCATTTGACCTAGACAGACAAAATAAATCCCAACAAAAACCTAATGTGTCAAAATGTTGTTCATGAATACTACCCAAATCCCTGCTGCCAAGGAAATTGCCGTGTGTGCCAAGGAGCTGGGGCCATTGCTTTTCTCACCTGCTTCTCACTAACACAACTTTATGAAACTCATCAAGGAGTACTTTGCTATTAAAACCTGTGTTGATTGTAGAGTGATTTAATTACATTCAATTAAATAGCTCTTGCTTAAAAAGAAAAAAAAAATCATTCATCTGAAGGATTGCAAATCTCGTCTAAAAATGATGCTGAATCTCACTCCTCTGGGATATTCATTCATTCAGAGGAGCTATCTTCGGTACAGGCATATTGTTTATTAAACAATAATAGCTCTATTAGTTCTTTTTCAAGCAGGTAAAAGCCTTTTGGCAGTTTTACACTGCTGAAATTCCTGTCACGTTCAGAACCTCTCACAGGAAACTAAAATGTCAGTATGAAATTAAACATTAAAATTTAAAAAGTTTGTCAAGATACTGCACACTCAGATTCTTGTGAAAATATATGCATTATCACACATGCATTCACATAAATATATGTATTCCAAAGGAATGCCTAAATTCTCTTGTGAAGAGATATAAATATAAATGTATACACAGACAATAAAATAATCATGATAGGGAGTTCATTGATTCCCATACTTTTTTTTTCATATACTCAAATTCCTAAACCTGGCTGCCTAATTACTATGAAACTTCTATTCTTTTTAATGAAAATAATTGCTGGAAACTTACACCAAGGATATGAAGCAGCACAAATTATCCTGAGCCTTTGATGTAGCGTTTGTTTGGAGCTGGTGCTCACTAGAGGGATGTGGTGCTGTGGGTAAGGCACAGATGAATTCCCCTCTGCAGAGCAGCTACCAGCTGCCTCACTTGCAACTTTGAAAAACAATCACTCACTGCCAAGCCAAGAAAACTCATTAGTATGCTCATTACCCAAACCAGGAGCTAACAAAGAAGGGGATGGACTTCTGACTGTCTAAAATTTCAACCCACTACCAGCCTCCCCCTGAAAAAAATACCCCCAAAACCCCACGTTGTCCAAAAAAACCCCAACAACCAAGAACAAACTACCAGAAGCCAGACAAGAATTTTTCCCTTAGAATTCAAAGAAGGGGTTTAGGTTTCTAATAGCTTTAATTACAAAGTTTCTCTGTGTGTTTAACAGGTTCTATCAATCTCCCACCCAATAATTAGCTGTCTGCTATGCCTCAGACAGGGCACTTTTTCTCACTGTTCACCTGTTCTCAGTGTCACTGCAACTGAAACCAAAGGCCCATTTCACCATTTCTGATTTTTAACCATGTGGGGCTCCTCTGCTGCCTGGCAGGTGTCACCAGATAGGAGCACCAGGCTCAGGAGGTGGCATTGGGACTGCTGGGTTGGGTGTGAGTGTGTGGTGCTCTGTCCTGGCTATATGGGCTAAAAAAAATATCAGTTCATTGCCAGTTAGAAAGCTGCTTATGAAAATCAATAATAGACATTTTGGATGGATCTTTGGAAATTAATCCCTTATGTCTTTTGTTTTATAATTTAAATTTCACTTGGAGAAAGCATCTCTGGCTTTTAATGGATGTCCTTAAAGAGAAGTTTACTAAACTAGTTACATTTCCTTCCAAGTGACCTAGTAATATTTTTTAAAATATCAACATTACATGTCAAGACACTATAGTTGTTCATTTTGTAGTTGAATATGCTGTTACTTTGATACATAGGTAAGCTCCTGATGATGTAGGCCTCTATTTTACACTTGAAAACATATGAATCCCATGAATAGAATCCATTTTCCTAATTGTGATTCCCTTAAAGAGGGAAGTATGAGCCCAGTCATTGCCTCCCTTGATTTATCTAAGCACAGAGTTCATCCTGAGCCGAAATAGCTTTAAAGGAGTGAAAAAGAAGTTTTCCCTAACTATGAAAGACAAAGTGGTAAGATTTTTTTTCTGTTCATTTATTTTTTAAAAAAGCAGAAGAAACAAAATTTCTCTAGAAACCGCCACAAAAATGTCAAGCACGGTGAGTGATGTAGGTAAGAGTTAAATAATGAAATTGGAGCTGGTAGCACTCCATGGCCTGAGTATGGGTTGGGAGCAGGGTGTGACAGGAAAGCTCTTCAGCCTCTTACTTTTTAGGCCACACAGATAAAGTTTCATGGAAAAATACTTTCAGTGCTGTGTGAATTTCAGTGTTGTGTGGTTCCTGTGACCGCTCTCAGAGTTTCTGTGTGGCTGGCCTCCAGCTGTTGTTTGACATGTTTTTCTGTTCACACTGGGCAAGGAGGAGAGTCACCAAGGGTCAGAAGGAGATGGGGATGTAGCAGCCCTGCCCCAGTGCCACCTTGTCACTCACTAATGAGTACGTGGATATTTGCAGGCAAAGATTTTTTCTGAGCAATCCCTTGGGTGGTGAAGGTCAGACTGTGTCACTGAAAGCACGACTGGGTAACGAATGGGTGGAACTGGTTGTGTTGGAAAAGGAAGAAAACATCACTTCTAGAGGCACCAACAATATGACAGATTTTCCCAAAAGGTGACTCTATTTGGTGCCTGAATTTTCAGACCAGAGTAAAAAGCAGAGGGAAGTGGAAGAGGAACAGTGTTCTAGGTGACAACTGGTTATTCCCTGCTAACAACAGGTTTATGTTAACATATTTTAGTTTAATAGGGTTTTTAAACGCCAGCAAATTACTCCTTGGTATTATGAGTGTTTTAGCACTCCAAACATAAATTAGGGTATATTAAAATTTGAAGCTCTTGTATGGCTATTCAGGATATTTGTTCAGGGTTTCACGAGCATCAATTTGGTTCACACATCTAATTATAATCATCATATCAAGAGTGTATGGAACGTTCCAGCGCATGAATCTCTAATATTGAGTAATCCCTTACAAAAATGAGGCAGCCCATATGGGTGAACAGATGAAATGCTGATAAACACTGTGAAACAGAGCAGATGCATGAGATATACCAAAGGTGCCTCACTCCTAATATTTACTGTCCGTGAGGAGAGAGAATTAATTTATCACACCCATCTTAAATTCTCTGCACTAAACACAGCAGTGGCATTACAAACCAGAATTACCCAAGGTGTTTCTGTAGATGGTGATATTGTTTGAAGGGTTTTTTTGTGGGTGATGGTGGAATTTGATTAGAACAATAATGAAGGGAATGTTGGATTGCCATCCTGGTGAATGTCATCTAAATAATGGAGCAGAATGTTGCTTGGGCAGTGCTCTTTGTAATGACTTTGTTTCTATTGTTCAGAATAATTGATGTAAATTGAACAATTTTGTGTAATGTGTATTGCAGCTGGAGAAAACCAGTTGCTTATTACAAGCCCAAGCATTTGCATTTTGGTGTTTATGAATGACTTTATTCATTTGTAATGAGTTGCTTAAGGCAAACATAGTGGATGGGTACATATCTCTCTTGGCTTGTGTGTAAAGAATAAAAGGTTCATGTGTTTGAAGTGTTTGGAAAACTTAGGTTTTGCATGGTTTGGTTTTGTAATAGGGCCCAGCACCCAGCAAGATGATACATAATTTTAAGAGATTTTTGGTGGCAGTAGCACCATGATGTAGGAGCAGCTGTTGCTCCCTCTTCCCTGGGCCCTGACTTTGTTGGGCTTTGGGCTCTGTCACACTGAGTGAATATTTCTGTTCATTGCAGTTGCTGCCTGTGCAGCCAGGGCTGAGATGCACTTCAGGGCAAAGCAGAGCTCCATCTTTTTTTCTTTGCTACGGTGAGAAAAGGCTGAATTAGTGAAGCCCAGCACCTTTGTCTGGACCTCAATTGTCACACACCTATGTCCACAGATAATTGCATATTGTTTTAAGGCTAGACTAAGCTTCCATATATTTCCTTTTGACAAAAAAGCTGTCATGTCTTCTGGTTTGACATATACAGGTGTTAAGGCTACAGGTAACAGAGATGGAATCTGTGGCTAATTCTGCTCTTTTAGAGTCAGAGGAAACTCAGGCTGCCTTCCAGCAGCCAGACACAGACTTCTTAATGCAGTAATCTGATTGACTGAATTCGATATTGTTCATGAAGGCTTCTTTGCCACAAAATTGGAAAGGGTGTTTTGGGATGTAGATATTAGAAGTGTCTCACAGCACACCCAGATAGTGTTTCTATGAGCATTAGAGTCAGCAAGATTTATTTCAAAGATACAGCTTATTGGAGAAAGCCAGCCTATTAAATGTCTGTTACCAGTGATGGCATTCTGGAAATGGAATTGGTTTTGCTCAGCAAAGAAATGAAACCTAGATTGTTATATACAGGCTACGATAGGCACTGATTTCTTAGCATAAAGACTGCTTGGTTGCTCAGGATTTATTACTGTTTAGTTAAAATATGTTGAGTGAAAAGGTTGATCTGTCCAAATGATTTGCAAGGGAAAGAGATGAAAGTGTGTTTTATCAAAGTTAATGAAAAGCACTGGGGAGATGACTTGTGAATAATTTATTCACGAAACTTCATTTTTGTTCATAAATTTCTTGCAAACAGGTGGCAATAGTCTGATGCATTTGAATTTCTTTTTATAACTTATTTGACTAATTCTTCATCAGGGGCTCACTGTAAGTTGGATGAATTTTGTATAGTTTGAGCAATGTTGATTGGCTCACCTGAGTCACCGCAGGTCCTGCTCCCCAATGACAGACATGAAATTCTTGGTGCAGAGCTCTCCATTCAAACCCTGGCTCATTCCCTGTGGTATTTTCCCAACTTACTGGATGGAGATGATGCTTTTATCTGAGGGCCAGGAGGGGATCAGCAGAGCAAAAGTAATGAAACTCGATGTGCAGAAGAGGGAATGTCTTTATTTCCGTTCTTTACAGCTGTGTCTCAAGGTGAAAGCAGGTGAGTGGCACCAGGGCTCCCTGCCTGCCCTGCTGCTGGGGTGGGGAAGCACCAAGGACCACGTCCCCAGTGCAGGACAGATGGACAGGGTAGTGTCCCATAAATCTGTCAGATTGCAGGGTCTCAATGCCTTGCAAACGACACCAATCTGCAAATGCTGCTGCTGCTACACAGGTATCAGCTTCTCACGGTGTAAAGCGTGGAGGGGCTCAGAACTCTGCAGCTTTCACACTCACACTGAACAGCAGAGGGGCTCCCAGAGCTGGGCTGGGAGAGGCAGCTCTCAATACCTCTCTCTCAGCCCATTCTGAAGGCAGTGGGACCTGGAAAGTGCTGCCTCACACAGAATGGAGGGCTGTAGACAAAACCACTGGCAACAATTTTTTACTTTTTTTTAATAGGTATTTCCCAATGCCCGCTGGTTTTCTGCCTAATCTACACCCTGCAAAATAAAACCATAATCTGGGAGCACATTTTCCTGGGAGCCTTGCTGCTCCTTGTGCTAGTCAGTGCAAGGGGAGGAGACAGCAAAGAGCCTTTTCTAATTTCCCCAGGTGTGACAGCTCCATCACTGGGTGCCTGGCAGCCACTGGGTGCTGGCAGCCTGTCAGCCATGTGCTGGGCTGTGGGCTTAAATGCTTTGTAAGATCAATGAGGCCAATTTTTTCATTAAGGATAAAAAAAAAAAAAGAGCAGATGATGTCAGAATACTCCTTCAATTGTTTTTTTTGTGGTTTTTTTTCCCCTCTAGTAATGTGTGCACAATCTTTTACGTAGAGCACACTCTGTCATACTAGGTTGTTTACAGCTACTTCCGTGTAAAATTTAATAATAACTCTGTCAATATTGCTGGAGAGATGTATGTTTTCTTTTCCTGGAGACATTTAGGAAGTGTTCAGGAGTAAGTAATATTTCCATAATCTAAATTCATGCTCTACCCAAGAGGGCTGTGTCTCGGGTACACAGAATTATGTCTCACAAAATATGTTTATTGCTATAAGGATATTGCTCTATCTTTTTTTTATAGTTCAGTTGTTAAGCTAAGTAATGATGTATAGCTGCTTGCACCAACATAATAACAATTCTTTCACATTCTTCATTCTTGCAATCTCTTCCTCTCCCCTTTAAATATAATTATTGGGGGCTCGGTTAAATGAATTCTCAGTGACATATTGGTAACAGTTTCTCTTTTAAAACAAACAAAATCAAACCAAGAAAAATCCAACTCTCTAGTTACTGTAACAGTTGCCAAAAGAGATGAGACAGCATAAACCAAAAGCCTCCCCTGAAAGGATTTTTCTTTTAAAATTCAGACCTTTAGAAAACAATACTGACATAGGAAGAAACGGTTTGGACCTCAAAATAAAAAAAGAATTAATTTCTACAAGAAACAACTTTGAAATGGGACTACAGTAGAAATTGCTCAGTAATATTTCAGTCTTTATTTTGGTGACAAATGTAAAACCTTGAAACCAGGTCTTCAGCTATCATAAAAGGGGACAGCCAGTATTTGACCTGTATAGCACTTCTGGATCATCCTGAGTGTAGTAACTACTAAGTTTCAGAAGTCACATGGGGAGAATCTTTCCTTTTAATCAAGGAGAGAAAACTGAGTGGTAAAAAGAAAAGGACTGTCTCTATTAAAAAAAAGGAGTGCCTTCCTTGTCTGAGTCATTATCTTCCTCACCATTTGAGCTACACCAATTTTGGATTAATTTTTCCCCTTTGATGAAGTCAGTGGAAATGGCACAGATCAAGCAGCCTTGGTCATGGTGGCCTGAGGGGTTGGATACTTTTGGATGCAATTGAGATCTTACAAGGTGTTTGTGTGAATTTCCCTGTGTGTCTCAGCAGGAGGGTCTGGCTGGTTGGGGATAGCTGAATTTATATGCATATTTCTACCTTCGGTACACTTTCCTACCGAAGATTTTATTCAGCATCAATATTCTCTTGAGCTTTGCTCCAGCTGTTCTGTGGCTGTGTGCCGGGTGGGGAGGGGGCAGATCCCAGCTGTGGCACCCCACCACAGGCATCCCAAGGCACAACTCATATTTTCGTGGCTTAACCACAGAAGGCTTGAACCTGGATTTTGAAGGCCTTGTGATGCTCCTGTGTGCACTGGAGCTTGGGTGCTGAAGCCCAGAATGCAAATCTCAGCACCAGTGCAGCTGCTGGTGCCTTCTCACGGGGAAATCCTCCCCAGAGAAGAGCTGGGATTTCCCCTTGTTTCAGTGCTGCTGTTGTGAGGGGTGAGCTCCTGGTCCTTCAGGTGTCCCAAGGTGAGTGGCAGGCAGGAGATGGACTCAGCAGCTGATGCCTTCAGAGCAGGGCGTGTGACAACAGAGATAAATAAATACGCTGCCACTCCTGAGGCAGCTCCTGGGAATGGAAGAGCTTTAACTGACAGTGTTTTCAGCAGCACAGGCCCCAGGGAGTTCCAGACAGAGGGAATATTCCGTGAGACTTTAGGAAGCAGGGTCCTATTCAATTATTCATGTTTTCACTCGGTTTTCGTTTCTTGAGAGTTGCATAAATTGTTTGACACAGGCTCGGTTTGGTTTTGAGGATTTTTGTATGATTTCTTTTGTTTAAAGAATGTTAGAAACATTGTTTGAAATGGTAACTCTGCTGTGAATTTCAAAGGGGTTGGGGACTGCCTGGAAGTCAGAAGGAGCTTGGAATTCAAACCCTCAGGCAAACCCTTAGTTCTCATGTCCATCATTAAAATTGACCTGTAAATAGCTTAAGGGCAAACAGAAGGCAATTTTTTCCTCCTTATTTGCTGGAATATGCACATATAATTCAGGACAGTTATACAAAGACTGAAAAAGAGAAGCCAGGTATCACAGGATACTAAAACCATTCAGGAAAAAAGAAGTGAGGGGAGATGATGCTGTTATCAAACCACAGTGCTCTGGTATAGGTACAAAGCACCCAGAGAATTGCATCACCACCTATTTGTTTTGTAACTTTCTTAGTGGTTTTGACAAAACCACCTGTTTCATCCTGTTAAAAATGACATTTTCTTGGCTTTCTGGTGCTTGATGTCTGTATTTAAAAAGCATCATCTGTAACATAGAGCCATCATGCTTTTCTGTTTTGTGTTCTCATTGTCAGAAGAGGCAAGTTTTGGGGTTGACACTTTAGTGTAGGCATGAGGAACAGGAATGCTTCTGGTGGAGCTGTGGAGAGAGCTGGGCACCACGAGGGAACACCTCGCTGGTCAAGGTAATGCTCCTTTGCTGTAGGAACATGTGGGTTTATTTAAAGGGGGTTTCTTGAGAGACAGGATGGGGAAAAAAGAGGAGTGTTTGAGATGGCAAGTGCTGGTTGTAGAACAAAGAGAGGCCTCAAGTTTCCAGACTGACCTCTTGAATTTATTCCTTTATTTATTTATTAACTTGTTTGGTTAAGGAGGAGGAAATCCTGAGCAGTCACAGGTGGGAAAGGGGTCAATCCCTCTCCTGTGGGAGATAGTTAACAGGATTTTCTTGCCCAAAACAAGGGAGTCCTGGAGGGAGAGGTCCTAGATGTGTACAGACTTCCTTGGGTTGTTTGGAAAATCAAGGCTGCCTTGGCTATCCCCAGGAGACAGCAATCTCCAAGTAAGAGCCATATGTTAAGACTGCCTATTTTAATATTGTCTTTCTGTTATGTCTTGTTCCTACTGGGAGAATAAACTATTTTGAGTAAGAGCAGATTCTCTGTTTATGGCACGCAGCAGGAGGAGCAGCCTGCATCCAACAGACATGGAATACACAGGGAGATGGTAGGACAGGGTATGGAGAGGTGCAAGGATCAAATGTGGGCACAGCATAATGGGAAGGGAGAGACAAGCACAGAGAAGAGCAAATGACTTTGAAAACAACAATTGCAAGCCAAACTTGTTTGCATGTCCCAGTTCTGAGGACTCAGCAAGCCAGATGGATTTTTTATCCATGGAGGCAGCCTGGAAATATGGGTCCCCACTGCTCCCAACAGTCATGCAGTTTCTGTCTTGTTGGTTTCGTAACTGGGTTTCTCTATTTTATGAAGGATAAGTTTTAAAATAGAATGGGGTAAATGTATTTATTATTGTAGAACAAATGCAAATATCATGCCTTAAAATGCTGCTGCTTGTTTATGTGTTATGATCTAATTATTTAAGAAACTGCATCTGTTATTGCAGTGTTGAGGCTTCCTAGTGGAAACCATAAACGTTCTTATGATCCCCCCTACATTTTTCTAGCACAGCAATGTCTATTCCTGAGGTAATTTGGAAGTTATTAGTAATTCCTGGAGTTTGTTACTTTGCTTTCTGGTGGATGGTAGAGCTGTGAAAGAATCACCAGAGCTTGCCTTGCCTTTTTTGTTCTGGTAAATTAGAATCCTGGTATTCAAGCCATGGAATCACTAAACGTTTGGGATGGCTTAGGAAGTATTTTCACAACAATATCTCCTCATCTGTAAACTGGTTCCTGTGCAAAAGGGATCTCCCCATCCACTCTGGGCAAGAGCTATGTAGGTTAGGCTTGGTGTAGTTCCTGTGGTCTGACCTGAGTGCAGGATAAACCAGAAGACTCTCGGGTGCTGCAAACTGCACTTCAAGACTTGCACAATGTAAATTTTTCCTGGATGATTTGGATGTTTTTCATAGGCCAGTACAGGAGGCATCTCCCACTCACCACGTTGTAAGAATGAATAGCAATGAAAGAGGAATTCCTGTAAGTCATATAAAAGCATTTGAGAAGCAAACCATCTTGGATTTTGGCTGAAATATTTGTGACTCCTCACAATTTAAAGAGAATTCTTCCTTGGTATAAAACTCAAAATTTTAAGATGATGTATGTCAAGAAAGGTGTATTTGTAGTGAAATAGGATTTGACTGCTCTGGAAATCATGGAAACAGGATATATGTTTGCTCCTGTGTTATGGCACTTCAAATTATTCTTCTTTGTGATCTTAACCCCAGAGAGAGATTAGCAAATTAAACAGGAAATCTCTGTGCAAAGCAATGTGTAGATTTGTTGTATTTCCAAGTTAGGGTGGTCTCAGGAGTGCGAAATCAGCTTACAGCAGCACAGAGAACCCTTAATGAAATTGCAAGGGTCAACCTCAATACACTGATTTCTAATGTCTGAACTGTTGTTAAAAGATTAGAGCAGGAAAAGAGAGAGGAAAGCCAAAGGAGAGACAACAAGGTGGAAGAGAACGGAGAAAAAGAGAAGGATGAGGCAAAATAGAAAAGGTTTAGTAGTAGTATTGAAAATTTTCTAGGTGAACATCTTAATTTTTTGCTGAAAAAATAGTTAATGATTTATTGTGAGGTGTGTTCCTGAGAAGAATGGAAGCTGAAGAGTGTATGGTGTCCTGAATTAGTGCTTGAGCATAGAGGCCATAATTAAATATGGAATCTGGCCCTCATCCAAACGAGTTTGGTACCTGTGCCCTAAGCACCAACATCTCTGGAGCTGAACAAATGCAATTCCATTGTCATACTTCTCGTGCCAGGCAGTGATGAGAAATTATGCATTGTTTTTGTTTGAGGTACGTGGTACTTGTGTGGCTGGTACTTACTTTTTACATACAGGCAGCATCATAATCAACTTTCATTAAGAGTAATGCTGACTGTTGATTTACTACAAAGAGGATTTCGATTAAGTTTAGCATTTTGGATAGGACGTGATAATTACCTGGTGTTGACATTCAATTTTGTAGGCCTGAAGTTTGCAAACAAATCCCACATCTTTGTTAGGCATATTAGCAATTGAAATACCCTCCTAAATCACTGTCTGTATAAATGGTAAATCTCTGCAATCAATCCTTTTTTCCTTTGAAAATAATTTTTGGAGGAATTTGCATAATTGGCCGTGCTTGATAAAAGTCTGATGTATAATGTTGTCTTTTAAATGCACTGCTACCTGAAATCATGATGAAGTATCAACATGCAGGAAGTAAATATAAAACAAGCATTTAGTAAAGGATGCAGCTGATCTCATGAGGTGAGAAATGGCATCTAGTGGTGTTATAATTTGAAGTGTCTTGATGTAGGTATTTTGCTATGAAGGATGTGAGAGAAAAGGACAGAACTCAATCACATCAAGAAGCTTTGATTTGCACTGAACTTTGAAGTGAAATTTATGCTGAAAAGTGCTTTTAAAATACAGTGAGGGTGATGCAAATGAATGTCTCCACTTCATGAAGAGCTCACTGTACAGAGTCTGGGCTAATGCCTGGGCTAAGGGCTGGATTTCTCTGGAGCTTGGTGGTGTTCCAGCCCTTCCCTGCCCTGCAACCTGCCACAACTGGCCCAGGCAGCAGGATTGCAGCTGCATGGCCTCGGGTAGGTTATGGTGGAGTCACGTCCTGTTGTATTTCCATTCCACGTGCCATGGCCAGCACTGTCCCCCTCTCCAGCCTGTGCTCTGAAGCTGTCACTGCCACCACTGCCAGCTCACCCACACCCCTGGGGCCAGTCCCACGCTCCTCACCAAGGGCTGTGTGTCAAAGTGCTGCTGTCACCTGGCATGGTGTGTGCTTCACCCCAGGCAAACACCCACCACGACCCCACCCTGCTCATCAGGAAGGGCATCCTAGGGATGCCAGGAGGCTGGGCCAAGGAACTGACCCAGAGCTGCAGCAGGAGAGATGGATGTGCCTGGTGCTTGCCTCTCCTTGCCCCGGGGGTTTGGAAATAGATGTAACGAGGGATATCTGCTTTCCAGTATCTTCTGTGCTCTGTGTGATGGATGTCCTATGACCTCATCTCTGCAGGAGCTGTGATGTGGTTACTGTAATGTGCCTTGGGCTTTTAGTGTAAAAAACCTGTTGGGAAGTTTAGGAATATGTATTTACCCTCTTTGAATAGTGACATCTGCTACACTGGAGGCTGCTGTTATTCCAGGAGTTTCTTTTGAGAAGTTAGCATGAGTATCTTCCAGCACCCTGGCCATTTCTGAAGAAGTGGCTCCTGGGTCAGAACTGACTAATGGAATGTGAGCAGTGATATGTAATGCCCTCAGCTGGGAATTGTTAAGTAAAGGAGCTCAAATAACACTGCAAGTGTGATTAGAGGTTTGATAATGCTGACAGTGAATTGTGTGCTGCATGTGGTATCAGTGTGGGGATCTGAAATTACAGAAGTGGCACGAAGCCCTTAATTTCCATTCCTCTGCACTTGCCAGGGAGTCTTTGACTTCTTGTGAATGGTGTTCACACTGTGGACAGGCACTTCTCTACCACATTATAAAAAATTGCCTGCTGGAGCCCTGGAACTATCATACAACACTATACACAGCCAGGGTTGGGATTTTGTTGTTGTTGTTGCTCTACATTCGAACCATTATAGTACTATTAAGGAGAAAATTCATCTTTCTTTATTTGAAAGACTTAGCCATGCCCATTTTATATTCTAATTCCAGTATTTTTGTTTTCAATATGCTGGGGTTTGGATGTGCACAGAACACCGAAGAATTGAGTTCCTGGGATTTCTGTCACTTTTCAAACATAATGCACTGCAAGACAGAAACTGTTCCTGCATTGTTCACAATATTTTGTAAAACATCATTGTCATCCTGCCACAGTAAATGCTGACATACTGTTGTCACAGCATTGCACAGGAGTGTATGAACTACAATATGCACTGGTGTTTTGGGGAGGAATGACAGAAATTGTGGTGAGTGGGCAGATGGGGGACAAAGGCCACCAGAGCAGCAGCTGCTGTTTTTGGGGTGGTTTTCCACAGCCCACTCATATGTGTGCACTGATGAATCAGGAAGGCTTGTGAACCTTTGGGGATTCTCTAGAGCCTTAGCTAAGGATTTTTTCAAGCCCTTCCGTTCTGTTCCCATGAGAACAAGATGATCCACAGGAAGCATACTTGTTTTTAAAATATAATAGGTGATTTTTTTTGTTTGCTTCTGTTGAGACCCTAGGCAAAAACTTCTTGACTTGAAGGCAGGCAGCTTATTTTCCTTCTCTTTTTCTCTTAAAATCAGTAGTTGAGTAGACTGGTGATGTCAACAGGCTCAGCTGTGAGATAGGTGGAGGTCAGCAGCACTGCTCTGCACAGTTTTGTGCTCTCAGGTTCATTTTGCAGCTCTGTCACTTTTCCACCTGGATGGGGAGGACCAGAGTACAGAGACAGGATGGGAGTTGGGGGGCACACATTGTACAGTCTTATTGATCAGTAATTTCATTAGTTCTGCAGATAGAAGCACTGCTGGCTTCTCTAAGAATCCATTTCACTTTCTGTGGCTGCTAACATCATGGTTTTGGGGGAAAGACGTATGGAAATGAGAAGTAATTGGTATTATTGACAGAGATGCCAACTTTCACTGTTTTTTTAACTCTGCTATTGACTCTGACTGGCTGTCCAGGCCAACCTCCCAATTAATGCTCTGCTTTCTCTGACCATTTTCTTATTTCTGTAGGCAGGCTACAGGAATCTGCCTTCTCCTCTGGTGAAGGCAGGCTGTGTAAAGGAAGGCACATGAATATCTCTGAAGCCCTAATTGTGCTCTTCATGCTTCAAATGTGTGGGTTGGGTTATGTGATTTCATGCCAGAAATATATTTTCTGTCATCATGTGTGCAGTACAAGCTGCAGAGAGAATCCATTATCTCCTCACAAGTAAAGTGGTGCTGAAAATTCCATGGGCTCTTACCTGTCTTTTCTATCCCTTGTTTACTTGGAAGCTTGGAATTTGTACAAGCAGAGACATGTGCAAATAAGGAGGTGTTTTTTTCCCTTTATATTTATTTATTTTGATAACACGGCTGTTTTATTATCAGGGTTGGGGATAAACTGGACCAACAGAATCATGGAGTCCTTTAGGTTTGCAAGACCTTTAGGATCATCAAGTCCAACTGTTTACTCAGCACTGCCAAGTCAGTCACCAAACTGTGTCCCCAGGTGCCACAAATACACATCTTTTAAATCCCTTCAAGGATGGTGACTGGACAGCCTGTGCTAGTGCTTGATAACCCCTTCAGTGAAGAAACACTTCCTGTTATCCAAGAATCTCTCTGGGATAAACTGGCCTTTCCTTGGCTGCACTGAAACTGCTCTGATGCTTCTGAGCAGAAGTCCAAAATCTTCCTTGAGCACTTTTGTGGATTTTGTGGAGTCTGAGTAGGGAAAGCAACAACTGGTGTGTGTTAATTTGCTGTGCTAAGACATGCTTTTCAGGCAAATATTCTCTTGCAAGACTGGAATTTTATTTCTTTTATTTTATTAGACAATTAAAAGAAGGCAGCGCAATTTGTGATGACCTGTGCTCTCAAGGCAGAGCTGGGCCAGGTGGTCCTTGTGGAAGTGATGATAACATTTTCTAAAGAGGAGCAAGAACTGGGAACTCCAGAGTTTTCTCTGACTAATTCTAGGGTCTAAAGGGTATAAGAAGGGAACATAACCCCCATTGCTGTGCTTTGCTTGATGAACTTGAATAGATTAGTGTATAACACTCCTCCTTTCGTAATTACAACAAAACAGGAACCCTCCAACAGGCTTGTGAGACACACAAGAGGCAAGCCACCTTCTTAATGACCTCTGTGCAGTGGTGAGTCCTGTAAGATCAATGCACAGCAGAGCTGAGTGTCAGAATGCCACTGCATTGATTCTGGATTACAGCTAAACTGTGAACAGTCTAATTTGGCTGCTCACTCCTCTTTGGTATTGTGAGCAAACAGCTTTTTAAGGAGATGTTTGCTGAACCTTTGAACTTTCCATGCAATGTTTTTTTTCTCCCTTTACCCATCCATTTATATGAGTGTGGGGAAAGTCTTCCTTTTTTGCTGCAATGTACATACACTGTGAACACATTTACTTTTCAGAGAGTTTTATTTAAGTTTTTCTGCTTCTGTTATCTCTGGGATTTTGTACTTTTTTGTTGTTATTATTATGAATGTGCCCACAAGTATGTGTGCTGACTCCCACTGACTTCAAAGGAATTTAACCAGAACAGAGGAAACTTTCTGGACCAATCCCTTCTTAAGCTCAGTGATCCTTGCAACAGGGCAAAACAAGATGAAGTGAAGCACATACTTTTGGGTGAATGACTTTGCATGTTTGGTCTCTTTAGGACCTGTGCTAAATTCTGAGTTGAAGTGGCTATAACCGATGTTCAAACCGTATTTTGTGCTGCAAAGTAATAGCCAGTGTGTGCTGGGGTTAAAAACTGGGAGTGATTACTTAAATTGCCATTAATTTTTAATATTCTTCATGAATCACAGTTCCCTCACTCAGTCTCCTGACAGATTGTTTATGCCTCAGACTGCCCAGGTCCTGGCAGGACTAGATGACTTCTTTGTACACCACGTTGTGTTCAAAGAATTTAATCCCCTGACTGTGAAGTGAAAACTTTAAAACCATACTAAGCTTTTCACAGCCAGAGACAGAACACTTATTCTTTGAATGATTTTCAAAGTTGACTGAAGATGGCTATTAATGTTTGGGTTTTCTTTCCCCCTTGTGTTTGCATGAAAGAAATCTTTCTGCTGTGCTTAACCTCAGTCAGCAAAGGACTGATGGTGTGCAGGCCAATCCATTTCCAGTGTGGTCTGCCTGGGAATGAGCAGGGATGGCCAGAAGTTTTGGCCATGGAATTATCTACTTAAGCTGCAAAGATCTTTACATGTTCCACCAAACTGCTCTTAAGAAACATCTAATGGGTGTGGAGCAATTTTTTAAATGAGATCTGTCTACCAGATTGCTTCTTGCTGCCAGGACAAGTCCCTAATGACTGCAGTGTGGTGGCCATCCCCTTGCTCAAGTTGTTTTCCTGTATTATCCTATATATTATATATTATCTTGTGCCTTCATCCTGAGCACACCACTTCTTCTACTTAAACTCTTTGGGTTACTTTGAAATGATTTAAATTGAAAAGGCTGAATTCACCCTGAATGCCACTCTGGCAGGTGGAATACTGGGAGGACAGGTAGTTCTGGCTCTGTTAGTGTGGAGGTGGATTGCAGCTTGAGGTGTCAAAGTGGAATATCAGAATGTAAAGGCTGAGTTAGAGCAGCCACACAAACCCATCAGTCTCCTGTTTGCTTTGCCATCTGCAGGAACCCTCCCTGCTCCTCCTGCCCCTTTACTGTGGTGAGAGTGAGGGAAATGTGGCTCAGTCATGTGGTGACTCCCCAAAACCATCTGTGAAAAGCAGTGCAGAGACCTAACTGGACTTAGAGGTGATGTTTCATCTTAATGACCAATTTCACTGAATTCCAACAGATGCTGCGAGGCTCAGTTTCAGTCTTTTGTAAGGTAGCTGCAGGCTGAAGAAACAACCTTGTTTTGCTGCAAACAGCTGGTTCAACAGCCTGTAGCTGAACAGGCTGTTTCAGAGCTGCTGCAGGGCTCCCCTGCTCGGGCTGTGGAGCAGAGAGGAGTCAGGGGGTGCTGCTGCCAGGCTTGTCTGGGCACTGCCCTGGAGGGTGCCTGATGTGCTGCACCAGTGCTGGTGCCACAGCGTGGCACAGTGAGCTCTGGGGGGGCTCCTGAAGGGGGCTTGGAGGTTTTGGGGATGTCCCAAAGGACACTCAGCAGTGATGTGCAGCTTCATCAGCACCAGAATGAGTAAACTGCTCTTTGGAGTGGTACTGCTGACTGTGTGTCAGAGCTGTGAAAGGGTAATAATTCACCTGGGTGTAGTTGGGGGGCAGTAAGAGGGCCCTCCAAGTCTGGGGCGCTGCCTCAAACAGAATGATGAGTCCTGGTGTAGTTAAAATGATCTTAATTGCAAGCAGTGACATTTAATGCCAACCAGCTGATCCTTCTTCAAGGGGATTCAGAAGCAGAGAAGAAAATGTCACCAAGTATTTTTCTAGGAACAAAGGGCACACTTTCAGCTCTGCTCTCGGTGGCCACACCTAATGATTACCCTGAGGAGCCCTGTCTGTCAAAAACATGCCACTCATCACTGATCTCATTTAGGCTTTAATAAAGCATGTGACCCAAAGTCTTTCAATCCAGCTATGCAGATATGATGCCCCATGCATTTAATTAGGGAGCTTAAAAGCCACTAGTGTTTAATTCTCTAGCCTAGCTTGTCCCCTCTCCCATCTCCCATCTTGCCCTTAAAGATGGAACTCTAGCTGCATTGTGGGGAAAGCAGAGGGGCAAGATAATTGAAGGGCTGAGATGGGTGGCCCAATGTGCGTGTCTATTTTTTATATTTATATAAAAATACATGTATTTGGGTTTCTTGGATACAGCAGAGGATGCTGAGCTAAGGAGGTTTGACCTAATGTGTAAGTGAGACATGGCAGGTGTCTGGAAATGGCACAGGAGAGTTGTGGAGTGCTTGAAGACTGAAATCATTGAGAGGAATTCTAGTGGAGGATTCTGTGTTGGTTTTTTTGCAGGCCCAGGATCCCACCTTTTTCACTGTCTAAGAAAAGATTATTTTAAATTGAAGGACAGAAGTACAATTTGTTTAAACTGGAAAGTGTCATAGTCTTGGAAAGAATCAGTAACCAACAGTTAGTCAAAGTGATTGAGGGTAGAAACAACAATGTTTTCACAAGAAATGGAAAATCATCTTTTCCAGAAGATTATGGGTCACAAAAATTCTGGGAGCCACTGTCTTGGTAGAGTTTAGAACCCTATTTTCTCCATATCTCTTGGGAAAATAAAATTATATGCATTGAAAGTGCTATAACAATCCTTTTTTTTTTGACCATTGGAAAATTGGTCCCTGTGGTTTTTCTCTAATGCTTTTTCTCCATTCCACTTTTAAATGATGCAATTGATAGGCTTCCAGGACTGATTCAATGCCTGAACTGTAGGTAGTAAATCTCCTTGAACTTCTGGCTGAGCAGCAGCATTGAGTCACGATTCTCATATATTAAAAATTAAATTCCTTTGCAATTTGCACCTCTGGAATTCCTATTGAATTTATGCCTTCTTTTTTTTCTTTTTCATTTTTTTTTCAGTATGAGATCAGGATTATGAATGGGTTTTGTATCAAGTAAATTATATTTTTATCAAAAACTTAGCCTAGATCTTAAAGCCCAACATCCTAACTCTGACAGAATCTGTGGTGGGCAAGAGGAATGTGAAGCAGGTGCTGGCAGCAGCAAGCTGGCAAACGTGAAGCATCTCAGTTACTGCTTGTCACTCCTCATATCCTGAACTCCTCATGGAGTTTTTATCTTGAACCAAAGTGCTGCTTTGCTGCTTTTTGGGTTTTGGGTTTTTTTGGTTTGGATTTGTTTTGCTTGTTTGTTTGTTTTTCTACAGAACTTCTCCTTTCAGTGGAGTTAGAGATTTCTGAGTGAGTTACATGCAAGTGCAGCTACAGAATCAATCTTTTGGCTTTTGCTGAGGTGCTGGGAAAAGCTTTCCTGTTTAACTGTGGTTCTCCCTGTAAAGCAGATTATGCAGCTGTGTTACACGAGAGGGGAAAATGTCTGTATAATTCAGGGAATGTTGAAAAGGGCAAACACTCTCAAGATAAGCAAATAAGTTAGTTCCAGCCATGTCAAATATAAAACTCATTCTGTTTTCCTTTTTTTTAAAACAACAGAGGCTACATTATGCCAAAAAATATTAGTGCTGTCTCCCAGGAGATAAAGTTGCCACAGCTAAAAGGAGCACAATTTCCTTTCCATGATGTGACGCACTTCTGAGGTACAGTTCCTCTGCCACTGGATGATCAAAATATGATAAAGTTACATGGCCAAAGTCAGTAAATCTCGCTGCCTTTTGTCCACGTGATGATCCTTGCTAGTAGAAATGAAAAAGGGATCTCGGAATGCTAACCGCCTCCGAGAGTTGGCTGCCACCAGAGCCTCTTAGGAAAAAGAGTCCCAGCTTTGGTTTTCTAGGTGTTTATTTTCTTCTTATCGTCTCCGCCGTGGCATTCTGTTACAAGGTCTTTCCCCTTCGAAAACCGCTGGAAAAAGAGCCCCTGGGCGGGTCTTCCAGCATCTTTTAAAGACACAACAACCAACCATTTCTTGAGACGTAAGATATTTATAATTCTATACCAACTGCAACTACATATCTCTCTAACTGGCATTTCTACCTCACATTCTATCTACCAATAACTGTGCCACTACGTACTGCAGAAAATGGAGAAGGAAAGAGAAGAAGAAGGGTTCAGGACCACGCCCCAAATCCTCCATCTTTGTCCCTTTCCCAACCCCCATCCTAAAATTCTAAAGTACTCTAACATTCTATGATCAACTAAACTAACATCCATCTCAAACTGGTGTCTTCTCTAACTCCTCCCGGGGTGTTGGAATCCCTTCCCAGGGACAGAAGTCCAGGACAGAACCCTCCTGGGCCCCCCACGGGGGTCCCGAGCCCCCCAAGGTGTTCATGGGGATGTCCATGGGGGTCTCAGCCCTGGGCTTGGCTCCAACAAGGGAGAAGGCAGGAGAGGTTCCCCACTCTGCCTGAAGTGCTCAAAGACTTTTTGCCTCCTGAGAGTCTCGTCTCCTGCAGCTGCCCTGTTATTGTGCTGACTTTCACAGTGGGCTTTGGAACTGACCCAAAATTTATTCCCATTTCGGGAGGCTTCTGTCAACTCAAGATCACTGCTTGTTGCCAGCCACTGCAGCAAAATGAGTGATAGTTCACAGGTGTGGAAAACCCACTATACTCTTGGGGTTTTCATTTGATTACCTAATTGTATGGTTTTAATTTCACACACCACAACTATCACTTGCAACGTTGAATTTCAGAAAATAACATAGGAACTGAACATTGGGAACTTTGATTTTTTTTTATATTTTT
Organism: Nicator chloris; assembly: GCA_013400495.1. Classification (NCBI taxonomy): domain Eukaryota; kingdom Metazoa; phylum Chordata; class Aves; order Passeriformes; family Pycnonotidae; genus Nicator; species Nicator chloris. The sequence continues at coordinate 280,445 of WAAE01153461.1, forward strand.
CATGATGAGATCTTTTTCCTGAATTTAAAATGTTTTGATTCAGTATCCTATGCATAAGTAATGTAGGGATTGCTATTTCCTCAAATATTGTTTGAGAGGGGTCCATTTAAATATAAAATAGGAAGTCAATGGGATGAAATTTTTATTTTAAAAGTTGGCATGACTGTTTTTAAAGCAATACAGTTATCAGAGGTGTTATTTTCACTTTCAGTAATAAGATGGTGGCATTTTGGACCATAAAGATGTGAGAAATAAGTTGTTTGTAAGCTACAGAGCATAGTGTGGTCATTAAATACAATGGAGTAAGTGCAAAATTACCTCCACAGCCATTCCCAGCATTGAGAGAATAGAGAACTGGCACAAATCCACCTCCTGTGAAGAGCTGTGCATCTTGAGAGCTGGTTTTTGGGAACCCCTTTGAGATTCTCTGTGCACGAAGAAAAGACCACAATAAGTCCTTGCTTGGGGGAGAGTAGAGAACTTTGCCTGTGATTAAATAGATATGAACTTCAGGGGACTGCAAAAGCAGTCATTTAGGGGGGTTGGGGGAGGAAAAGTAGCACGAATATTTTAGTCAAAGAAATGCTCTTCATCCAGGAGGATCTAAGGGACTTGCAGAATTCAGGGCATGTGAAGATGAGAGCTCTGGCCTGGAGGTCACTGTGTGTACCAGGACAAAGGAGGGACAGAGGCCACAGGAATGCTTAATTAGTCTGAAGATGCTAAGAAACACACAGAAAAGACAAGGGAAAGCCAAGGGTAGAACCACAACTCTCCAGGTAGTATTAGAAACTTAATAAAGAGACAGGTACCAGGATGAAATTTCACCCCAGGTGTCAATCACTAGTTCTCTCAATTTCTGGGCCCCCCAGTATTTCCAGGGTTGGTGCAGACCTAATTTTAATTGACTGGAGAGTTTCTTTGGTTAATGATCTGTTCTGGGGCACTTAAGAAGTAATTTAGAGACCCCAGTGACCTGCAGTCTGACAGGCTCAGCAGCTCCAGGATCTGGGTCCTGCTGTGAACTCTGGGGTAGGTGAACTATCAGAGCTGGAGAAAATGTTGACTGAAGTGCAAGAAGCTGGAGGTACCCGACCTCTTCAAAGTACAGCAGAACTGTGAAGTCCTCCTTTCCCCTCAAGGACAGAAAATAAGATCCTTTGGAAAATGGATGCTCTTTTACAGCTGCTGCACCTGGTTAGTCTCTGCTGTACAAAGGCCAGAGCAATAACAGTGAGCAAAAGGCCAGGGATCAAATAGCTTGTTATATTTTTCTCCCCATCTCTCATCAATCAATGTACCAGGGGTGTAGATTTATGACTTTGCTCTATGTGCAAACCTTCCCAAAGTTCAGGGTTGGTTGGATGAGGCAGAGAGGACAAAGCACTGATCTCTGGCTCTTGGGAAGCAATTCTGTCAAGGGAATTTATCTCCCTGCAGGACCAGGCTGCTGCTGCCTCAGGTGCTCTGGAAATAATCATCCTGTGCTGTCCAGTTGCTGGTGTGTAGGGTCAGTGTATCCCAAACCAGGCTCAAAAATCAGCCCCTGGCAAAGACACATTAATGGAGGAGACCAGAACTGGGGATGTGTGTTTGGAAATGCACTGGTATTTTATGCTTTATGGATCATCTGTACCCATTAGCCTATCAAAGTAAATAAGATGTGTGCTGCATTTTTGCTTTGAAAACAGTCTAAATAGAAGAAAATATTCCAGGAGCAAAGAGAAAAAGCTCATGCTGCATTATGCTGAGTTTTCCCCTGACTTTATTGCCTTTATTCTGCTGCAGCTACAGAAAACTCATTTAAACTATGAAACTTCTTTGGCATGGATTCTTTATATTGATGAAACAGAGCTGACTTTCTCTGGAGAGCCAGAATGTTATTAAAGCACTTAACCTAGCACTGCTGTGGCTATCAATTATGCCCTTCATTTACACTATACAAGGCTGATGGCTTATTTGAAGTTCAAGAGGTTTTTTTAATGAGATGTTAATTGAGTACACCTGCAGTTGGCTAAAATTTTCATGGACAATTAAGTGTGATCTTTTGCCTTCTTGAATTCTTTGTTTTTCCTAGGTTTCAATACTGTGTTTCAGCAGGGGTGTTCAGTGCAGAAGTGTGGACTTTTAACACACAGCAACTACAACTGTGATCGATGTTTTTGGTTTGTGATTAACCCTTTAAGCTTACTGCCTAAGTCACTGTGTGTCATGGGTTGACCCTGGCTGGACATGAGGTGCCCACCAAAACTGCTGTCTCCCTCCTCTCCTCAGCTGGACAGAGAGAGGAAATATAACTCAAGGCTTATGGGTCAGGATAGGGACAGGGAGAGATCACTCACCCATTGCCATCACAGGCAAACCAGTCTCAGCTTGGGAGAAATTAACTGAGTTTATTACCAACCAAACCAGAGTAGGATAATGGGAAATAAAACCAAATCTTACACCTTCTGCCACACCCTTCTCTTCAATCTGTGAGAAATTTTTCCTTCTGGACTTCCTCTGTAGTTCTGCAGTTCAGCATATCTGACCTAGTTTGTGCTAAATGGAAGGGTGAATTTAGGACAGACTGTCTACTGATAGGAGGAATTTTGGAGACAGGAAAATTGACCTATCAGGCCCAAAGAAAATCCAAATCACTGCTTTTTAAAATACCAGCTTCAAACAGATGCTTTCATGCTAAACAGTAACAAAAGTTTGTAAGTATGTTATTGTTGCATGAGGGAACCTTTAAGAATGCTTAAGCTTGCAAGGATATATGCACCTGCAAACACTTCATGTCCACTTTCATTATCAACTCTGATGGAAAAAGTTTAGAAATATTACTATATTTGCCATTATTGCCTCACAGATGCAGTTTCCTGGGTCTGTGTGTTAAGTGACCATTTGCAGTGTAAAGGTGTGGGAATCTAAAAAGACCCCAGAAGGTGCAAAAAGGCCCCAGAAGGTAGAAAAAAAAAGCTGAGAGAGGCTAGAAATCTCAAAACCTTCCCATGAAAAGCTAAGGATTACTAGAAATATATCCATCAGCTTCCAATTAAGAGCATGTGCATAATGAGCTGCAGAATGATGGAGGCTGGAAGAGGCCTGCAGAGGTCATTGGGCCAGCTCAGACTCAAGTAGGGCCACATGATGCAGCCCTTGGCCACAGTGATGCTGTACTTTTGGAACCTGAGGACTAAATTGCTTTAATTGCTTTCAAGATGGTGTTGCGGACATAATTTCATGGCTGTAACAATTACATTGTCTGAGAGCTCACGGGGCCAAGGGACAGAACATTTCTGGTGTGGCTGATGGGTTCTGGATGATGCCTCTACAGTGTCTGACTGCTCATCAAGGCCGTGGGTGTTGCTTACAAACAAGGTCTTGGTGTCAGCCACTGCTGAGCTTCAGATAAACTAAAGCTGCAGACCACACTCTCCCTCGCCTTGTCTCTAAAAAGTTATCAATTTCTGCATTAGGACATCATATTTCAGAAATGTATATGCTCGTTGTTAGAGAGTAGCATGAAACAGCAAGTAGTTTAGAAAGGCCAAAAACAGGTCAAAATATGGGGAGGACATGACAGGACTAGGTCCTCAAAGTAATAAAGACTGAGTGAAATTAAAGGCATTCAAATAATGAAGATGCAGAAAGGGGGTGTGAAGCACTAGATCACAAACCCATGGTGAATGATTCTTAATCCCTAAAAATCTTTAAATAGAGACCGGATATTTTTTTGGCCAGGTGGCCAAATATGTTTTAGTCAGTGCTTTTTTACCCTGAAAAGTATTCAGTGGACATCCCAGTTAAAAAAAAATAAAAAAATAGGCATATATATTAAGTATGCCCTTAATTACTTCTGATTTTGCCTTCAAAGCATTGTCATGATCAGCATTATTTCCCTGAATTATGTTTGTAGGTCAAACAGGTTGTCCCTGAGGTGTTCCAGCATGATTTTAGCAGTTGTCATAAAAGGGGACAGGCAGGGTTGTCGGTCATAGCAATTCCTGCTAAGCTCAAATTACAGTAATTGACACAGAGAATTTCTGGCACTTTGTAGTGATTAATCTGTGGCAGGGGAGCAGCATTTGTTAAAGCAAAAGTCAAGTGATCTAGAAAGGGAAAAGGAGGCTTTTAAATTATTTTTATAAATACTGTGGTTTGCCATAACAAATGAGCTTGTTTTACCTTCATTTACCACTTTACACTGAGGAGTCTGAGACCACTTTGGTAAATGTGATACTTAAAACACAAACGTAGTGGGGAATAACAAGTTGCTAATGGCATTGAGAGAGCTGCATGAGAGAGAACCGGAAATAAATCTGCACACTTATTTTTGGGCAATATAATTGGACTTTTCGGATTCCAAGTTGCAAATATTAAGAGGAGAAAAATGGGAAAACAATAAACATTTCAGACACTAAACACAGTAGTCTGGTAAGTGCATTGCATCAGCTCAGAGAAGGCCAAACCCGTGTAATTTCCCTCTGGAGACCTTGGCCATTCCACAGAGCAGTGGGTAAAGTGAGGGGAAGGGATGGATTTGGACACAGTTCTTTTGCAAGTGATAATATTCTCTCCTGTATAAAGAAATTTGGTATTGACTGGCCAAAAAGCAGAGAGCAGTGAGTTTCTAATTAGGCATTTAGGCTGCTTAGCTGGGCTGCAGCTGTGATGAATCCTCACCTCTCTGGTGCCAAGGGGTCCAGGTGGTCTTGGCAAAATGTGGATATCCATTCCTGAGTTAATATTTTGGCTCCTGAGAACTGGGTAACACAGGGAGGGCACTGCTGGTTATGCTTTGCCAGACCTTTGTTTACATTAAGTTTTCATCTGAGTGAGAAAACTTATTTGAGCCATACAAAATGAAAATTTTGAATCTCTGAATTTTTTTTTAATCTTTTGTCTGGATGCCAACTGAAATCTGAGTAATTTGTGGAGTCCTGTTTCCTGCATCGTTCACTCTGGTGAGTGTGAACACTTGAGTGTGGTAAAAGGGAGAAAAGCAGTAAATTATCCGGGAAGAGAAATTTTTATCTTTTTACTTTGTACAAGTAATTTTTGATCTGTGGTCTGTGGACCTTCTGAGGTTTCCCTGTTGCTTTGAAGGGGGTCAGGAAAAGCAGGTTTTCTCATTCCACAGAATGCGAACCTCCTCTGCTTTCACTGGAACGTTCTTTAGGCTCCGTAAACCAAAAGACCGAAAATCCTTTCTCTAAACATACTAAATACGCAGTAATTTTCCACAAGAGAAGACCAAATGGCTTTGCTACACCGCAAGCTGATTTCAGCAGGGAGTTCTGGGGTGTGTGTGTGTCCTGCGGGCTCCCCGCGCCCCTGGAGCTCGCGGAGCAGAAACGCGCGCGGGGCTCCCCAGCAGAGCCTGCTCATTCATGGTCACAGCCTGGAGAACCAGGGTGCAGAACCTGACTGGGCTCCAGCCACCTCTGCACCTCGGTGCCGTGCAGGCCAGCAAGCTCAGAGCCTGCCAGGAGGGAGCGTGTCAAGCTCTGGCAGGAATTACCCGCTAATAAATTGAAGGAGGCTTTTGAGAAGTCTCCGGAGAGGCAGGTGTTCAAACTGAAACGTTTGCACTGTTTTCACCTGGGTGGTTGCTCAGCCTGGAATCTTATCTGCAGAGGAACACGGGGCTGGGTTCTGTGCTGGTGCAGCAATGTGCCTCCACTGCAGTGATCCCCATGTCTCAGTGGACACCAAGGTCAAATAGAGGCAATTGCTTTATTGATTTATTTATTGCCTCTAAAAGGGAACAACTGCCCGCCTGTTGATAAGAAAAGTGCACTTAAATTTAATTAACCAATATTTAACTTAATAATATTTAACTTAATAATTTCACGAAGTGGCATGGAAATGCAAAATTCCAAAATCTACTGAATATATTAAACAGCATTTTTTGGAGAAGGGGAAGGTAAATGAAAAAGCCCCACACCAAAATAGTCACGCACACACAAAAATCCCCCTGAAGACCAACCCAACCAAGCAAAAACCAAATCAAACCAAAACACGGTGCATGTGTAAAACATATTGCTTTTGGGTTTTTTTTAAGGCATACTGCTACAGCCACTATGATTAAGTGCAGGAGAAATGATATTTTGAGATCCTTTTCAGCTGTCTTTGCAGAACAGGAGAGGGTAAATGCAAGCTCACTTTGAGGCCTGAGCTAAGTGTGCAGAAGTAAATGGGAAGATTTCCCTAAGCCCAGTGGCCTTTAGACAGTGATTTTTCAGGTCAGTGGTTCTGTGATGTGGGAGGTGTTCTCAGTGTCCACTTGGCCAAAGCCATGGGTTGTGTCTTCTGGCACTGTTTTCTGCCAGTAGCAAGATTTTATGGATTTAGCTAAGCTATTGTTATATTCTCTGTGCATAGTGAATTTCTTATTAACCTCTATGGTTAATAGAAAACTCTGACAATTAGCAGGCGACATTTTTTGTTGTAATTTGGCTTTAAACAATTTTCAGGTTTTTTTCTTTAAAGTACACTGAGTGTTGCCTAGATCCTACTGCTTGTATTCTATTTTTCCAACTCTGTTGAGGGTCAATATTGTTTTCTACCCTGCAGTCAGTGAACCCTGTCACATCAAAAGGAAGCTAACTACAGGAACCAGTAAAAATTATTGTTGATTCACATTTTATATGGAAGAATGACTCTCCTGACAAACACTTTTTGTTTCCTGGGCTTATAACAACCTTGAGGATATTCAGGTTGTTACATTTCCTTTCTTTCCCTACATTTCCAGATATGAATGTGACAGAATAAGTCATCACAAGGATGCTTTGCTCTTGTCCCTGCCATTCTTGTAGTTTTACTAAAATTCTGTCACTGGCAGAGTGAAGAGAAAAATAATTTGAAATCACAACTCTGCAAAAATTTCACCAAGGAGCACAACTTAATAACTCAGTGTGTGTTCAGTGGAGAACGTTTGTGCCCTTTAGTTGGAGAAATATAGTTATCTTAATGTAGCCATTCTTCTAAATTAACTTTAAATTGCATTTGTATTAATGATGATCATTATGTATTAATGAGAAATCATTTGTTCCTTCAATATTTTCTAATTGTATCATGCCTTCCATAGCTGCCAAAACGTTGTTGGTGGTGGTGATTACCACTTTGAAAAAATAAATAATCCTTTTTCATAAGAATAGATCATTTATTCAATATGCCACAAAGGGTAAAAGAAGAAATAGATCTTGCTCATTTGCTTGGTTGTAATTAGAATCATTGAGATCTAAATGCCTTGTGCCATGTCAGTCTTTGTTTCACAAGAGAAAGGTTATTTCACGTTGCCTTGATCCATCACCCTCACATGGAGCAGGAAAACAAGAGCAGAGACATGACCCTCTGCTGTTGTGTTGTTAACTGCTCCTAAACAAAACTTTTATGGCACTGAAGACAAAAACATGCCAAGATGAGTTAGCCTTAAAGCTATCTGGCTTCAACTCCAGACAAGCCTTTGCTGGTGTGGTAAAAAACCCAGAGGAGGATTTGCAGTGTGTCCAGGCTTCTCCTAAGTGATGCTACCTGAGCTGGATATCTGGAGAGTGGATGTGATCCCAAGGAAGCTAACCTTCAAACAAAGCTCCTGCTGGCTCCATTCATCTTTGACTGAGACACAGGAGGAGATGATGGAAGCTTCATTTTCAATTTCTTCTGAAGGCAAAAGCAGATCTGCTGGTCAAAGGTTGGATTGGATTAGGAGCACAGAGATGTTCCTCACTTACTGGTTGATTCTGTGACCTTGTACACTGCTAATCTTGAGATTGTAATCTAAAATTATTTATTAAATGGTGGGAATGTATCAGTGAAACTCTTGAAGATAGTTTCTTTCAGAAGTCAGAAGGGTGATGAATTTTTTTCCTTTCAGGAAAAAGCCCCTAGAAGGCTTAAGTATGTATGGGATAAGTACATTGCATGGGGTGGGGTCAGATCCTTGTCACTGCCCACAGCCTTGCATGGGACAGCAGTTTAGCTCTTATAGATAGCATATAGTGACAAAATATCAGTAGGGGGCCTTGTACTGTTCTAAACAGCAAAATTTTCCAGACACTTCAAACCTCTGCTGAAATCCTCTGGAGACTGAATTTTGCAGGCAGGGCCTCAGCTTTTCTTTTCTCCTGGGAACAATTTCATCTTGTAAAAATGGGTTGTTTCAAGTTTTTTTTCTGTTTTTTTTTCAGATATGTTACTATTATTTTTTTTATTACTATTGAGCTCCTAAGATGGTTACCTATGGCTGAGACTTAAAACATGTTAGCTTTAAACATTTCCATTAACTGTGCCTTGTGGTCTTGCAAGTCTCAGCCATTCACTGTGCTAAATAATATTGCCTATATCCAAACAACCCAAATTCCTGTTCTCTGGATGGGCATTGCCCTGCAGGCACCAGGAAAGCTTCACAATCCCTGCCAGGTGTGCCTTGTTTAAAATTGTTCCTTTTGGAGTTTTCTGGACACTGTGGCCAAGCTATACAATCAGATTGATTCCTGAAAAGGAAAGCAGTGACTCCATTGATCCTGCTCCAGACCTTTTGCTGATTCTCCCAGAATTACCTGGGCCAGTCTGAGTGCTCTGCTTTTTTTGTTTTTTTAGGTGCTCTCTGGAGACCCCCAGGTGCTGGCATCAGGAGCTGGCCTGGACTGTCCCAAGTGTGCTTTAGCTTCCATCCCCCAGAGTGAAAGGTCAGATGTTCTGATACGTAAAGAAGTGGGGCAAACAAACTCAGCAAGGTCAGTGAAGTAAAAATCCCATGGATTTGTGGAAGAACGACAATTCTTGTGCCTACTGGGAGAACTTGCTGAAAGCAGTCCTCTTTCCAGCCATGCTGAGTTTATATCATATTAGTAATAAAAGGCTTGTGCCCCTCCCCACTGGTGAAAAGTGCTTTAACTTGACTCAAGGCTTAACCCTCCTTTTTTTGTTTTTTTTTTTCTTTTGAAAATTTCTGAGCCCGTATGGCAGTTGCTTTTTCTGGTCTCAGCTATTAAAACTGTATCATTTTTATTGGTTGCATGGCAACATAGAATCCCTTTGTTCTGTTTTGTTTAAACAGATGCTGAGAGCTCTGCCTGTCATAGTAAGTAAAAGCACTACCCTCAGGCTTCCTTTAAAACTGAAGAAGAGGGGAGCTCACGGGGCTGGAATTAATGTTCCTTCCAAAAGTAAAACTTTGGGTTGAGCGAGGAGCAGACCTACAACTCACTTAAATATTTATGCGTCAAATGTACTTGACTTTGGTAGGTTAACTCCTGCAGACCAGGATGGGGTGTCCACGTCACAGGCCATGGCTCCTCTGACCAGAACAGGGCACTTGTTCTGCAGAGAAGCAGTGAACTGACACCAAAAATCTGTTGGAAAATGGAAGCATTTTTTCATTGACTTTAATAGGCTGTAAACTCACTGATGTTTAGTGAGCCTGTTGGAGAGCAAAAATAAACTGTAAATGGCATGAGAAGGCCACGGTTCTGATTTGATTTCTCTTGGATTGATAGGGTTTTATGGATGCTTGGGAAGTTTCTCTTGAGTTCCTTCAGCTGCAGTTGAATAAGAAGCAGGTTGTAGGAGTTTCACAACGTGAGTGCTTCAGTGGCCAATATTACCTGTTATAAAAGGATGAGGGTGTCATTCATTGTATCAGAGATTTTCCTGAAAAATGGGAGTGGAATGCAGCCCTCAGGACAAAAGTAGGAGGCTTGCAGTGTGTCTGTCACAGTAGAGCTGTTATAAACATTTAAGAAGTTTATTTTGCTGCTTTTAAACATTACCAGAAGCAATAAACCCCAGCACTTTTTTAAAATAAAATGAACACTGACATGGTACAGCCAGGTGTCTAGGTTTTCTAAAGAAGGCAAATGAACCTTCAGAAACTTATTTAAACTTTCCTGCTGCCCTATATGAAATGTAGACTTGGAAGCCTGTGAAGTGACTGTAAAGTGTGTGTGTTAGTCACAGAGCCAAATTAGACTTAAGAACACTCCCAAGGGTTATTTTTAGGAGGACTGGATTGCTGGGATGTTAGCATGTCTTCAGTAAAATCCCCCCTAGCAACTTCTATGGGACCACAGGATTCATTGCTGGATTTGAGCTGGACCCTCAAAGAGGGAGGCTCTTTTCTAGTTTATTTAGAGAGCAGCATTGTTAAGAAGTTTTGGTGAATGAGAAAAATCTCACCTCCTCTGGGTTTACTCTCAGCTCTGAGATATTTCTGTGGCAAATGGGAGAAATAAATGGGTCATGAGAAGGTTGGTTCAGGTCAGTGACTCATTGACAGGCATGGCACAACATGGGTGATATTTTTTTTTAACTGTCTAGTGAACAGCTCTTTAGGGAGCAGCAAGGTGTTGTGAGCAGTCTGTGCTCCTGAGGGACACAAAGGGAGAAGATAAGGATGGTTCTGGTGTATTGTTGTAGCTCCACAGAGATCCATGAACTCAGGCTTATTAGACAGACATCTGAACATTCATTCCCTGGCTTAAATCTTGAGCCTTTTCAACAGGAGATGAAAGTACAGATGAGATGAGACAAGGGCTTCAAAGATGTAAATTTGTTTTTCAAATGCAGCTTTTACCAGTGAGCTGTTCTGACGATGTCCATGCAGGTCTAATACTGCTTAAGGCTGGATCTAGTCTTAAACTTGTCCTTTGCTTCTCTGCACTGTATCAATCATTGAGAAATGATGAAACCACTTCCATTTCCTTGTGAATAATAAGAAATCCCACAATGACTACCTGTTAATGCATAGTGCCTGAGGAATAATGCTTTTCTTTTGTCACAGCTCTTACCTGGGCGTTTTAGTGGTACCCAGATTTTGTTCTGTCACACCTTGAGATGCTCTGCAATTATCTGTTATCTATGATTATCTATTCTGTTGTCCAGAGCCACTGGTTAAACTGCATTTTGAGATGAGAATGTGAGTGGCAGATTTCACAGTGACTGTCCCAGCCGGTGTCAACACCACGTGGAGAGAGGGAAAAGGCTCTGCCTTGGGGGGTTGCCCTTTCTGCTGGGGGAAGGTAACACAGCCCAGGAGTGGACCTTGCATCCAGGAGTACAAATCTGGAATGATTTTGTTAACATCACATGAGTAATTTTGAGTTTGCAGGGGCAAAGGTGACATCATTGTCTGACTCAAGTGCTTTGCAGAGGGAAATCTGCTGGTCCCCTTCTGGTGGGAACAGAGAGGAGCATAGAAATGTGGTTTCTTTTTTTGCTCTGCTTCTTACCTCAGGCATCCTCAGCTGTTGTTAAGTGGAAGTTCTGCTGGAGGGAAGCTTTATCCAGTTCTTCTGTGTGTAATTTTAAAAGAACACATTTATTGTCCATTCAGTTCAAAAAGTGTGACAGTTTGTCATAAGGAGATGGTTCATACATCATCTTGACTCTTTGTGTGCCCCCAATGTTATTACATTATCTAATTTACCAGGTTTTATTTTCTTTCTCTGTGCTGGGGCACTTCTAATAAGTTGCTTTCTAATCCCTTGGTTACATAAGCCATAAGTCTAAAGCTTCCCTGGCTCAAACATCCTCTGCATCTTCATTCCTCTGCTTACCAGCAGGGACTGGGGGGTCTCACTCCCAAACTGAGCCCACCCTCGCAGCTACATGATGCTCTGGAAGAAATAATAAAGGAGCCCCCGTGTCAAAGTCATGAAATTGTCTGAAGAGACCAGGTAAATAAAAAAAGGGCTGATTTATTCTGCTGTGGAGGCATTGTTCACTAAGTCATACATGGTAATGAACACTAAGCAAAGAATGCTACCTGACATCAGCAATTATTTTATTGATGCCTCCGCATCTCAATCAAGTGCAGCTCCTGACAGGTAGTATTTAGCAATGATGGAAAAATGGTAGCTTTGAGAGGAGGGGAAGTGGGGGTCTCCAGTGAATGATGGATTAATTCCATTAGAATCAGATTTTCTGGATACGGTTTTAGTTGTAAAAGTGAGTTAACTCCACCTGGGTAGCTGCAGGAGTTTGTTGTAGAGGATAAGTTCTGAGCTGATGCAATCCCAGGTATTGATCAAATCCTCAGTTGGTCTCCTGCTCTATTATCATCACAGCAGCAGCTGCTCAGGCCACCAGGTTCTCCAGAACCCTTCAGCAGGAAAAGTGCTTATTTCAAAAACCATTCTTTGATGAGCAGACAGGAAAAGCTCAAATCCTCTATTCATGCATTTATCCATCTTCAGTATGAAAGAATTCCCAAAAATCTCACTGGTAACTCAAGCAGGAAGCTGAGAAAGGCTAATAACTTTCTGACCTGGTCCCAACTATTGACTGCTGGCTCATACTGGAAGTTCCCACAGCACCAGTTCATAAAGGTTTTTTCAGAGGGAGGAGTAGAAAGAGAAGGAGGATGCTGTTCAAGGTACCCCCTGAAACTGAGAACAGAAGGATGTTCTCTTGTGTGTGTCTGCTGCTTCCTCATGTGTCTCTGTTTATTTTTGAAGGCAGCAAGAGGCAACCCTTGCCAATTAGGCAGCTGGGTGTACCAGAAATATATAAGTACTTGCTGAGTTAGAGAGGAAATAAACTCCATTTAGATGATGTGAAAACTCCCTTGGTTTCATAACACATCTCTGATGGAGAATCAACAAAAGGCCAAGAGCAAGGAGATGCTGATTTACACTTCAAGTATGTCTAGGAAGTCTTTCCTGTGTAATGTAAGCATTCAAAGAAACCTTTTTCCAGCAATTACCAAAACCTCTAAGATTGTTCTTGTTGCTGGTAACTGTTAACACTCACTCATTGATATCACTGCATTGTGCTAATTTTCTTCACACACAGGCAATATGTTCACTGGGAACATTTTCCTTTTCTGTGTTACTTTGGACCATTTGATACTTCAGTCTTTGGAGGAAGAGTATCACTTAACAGTTCTACTTTATTCCTATTATAAGTAAATATTTCCTTCCACTGTCTTTTTCCTTTTTATTTTTAACACAGAAGGATAACAGGAGAAATCTATGGTCTTTCTGTGTATTTTTGGCATTTTCTGTGTGTTAACTTGCATTAAAACTAAGAACTTTGCCTTTTAGGCATTTATTATATGTATGGTTTATACCTGCTTCTGCTTCCCCATAAGCCAGCTTGGTTTTTAGTAGTTACAGATTGCTTTGACTCAGACTGTGGTTTTTCTGGACATCCAGAAAAATGTTCTTAAGCTGTTCCCAATTATTGTAACATTTTTCTTATAAAATTCCTTCTCCCAACTGGTTTGGCTCTTCTGTTCCCTTTTCTCCTCTCCTAGCTTCATGAAATTGATCCTTTTTAAGCAGAGAGCCTGTATATTAGTAGTGTTGGCAAAGGAAAAAGTTTTTTGTTTGCACTTGAAAAATGCAATCAAGTAAAGATCACTTCTTCTTTGGATAATACCTTTTTTTTTTTTGTGATCAATTTACTCCTTATCACACAGATGAGCTCTAATACAGAATTATCTGTGTTGGATGCATCTTTTCTGAGTTAGGGATTCTGTCATCCATAGATTCTTAGCAATAGCAAGGGCAATTTAACTCTGGCAGCATGAGTCCTCTCTGCATAAATCACAAATTGGAGCCTTTTTCTTTTCTTTTTTTTTCTTTATATATATTCTCATATTGATTTGTTCTGTGATTTGCTCTCCTTTTTGGGGAGAGCACCTTTCTAGTAGTTGTAAAGGGGTCGACCTGACATGTTTTTACAATAAGACCATTTTTACTTTTAGCCCTGAGGTCAAACCATGGACTTTATTACATTTGCATGAGGCTGTGCTAAACCTAACCCCTGGCTTCAGTAGTCCTTGGACCTTTCCCAAAACACACCCCCCTCCCTCCACCACCCCCAAACCAGGTATTGCTGATACCTGACTGCTGATAGTTCCCAGAAATGAGATAAAGCCACCCTGCAAACCCATCTCTTCTCCTTTGAGGGGGGATTTGGCCATCCCTGATGAATTCCTGTGCTGATCCTGAAACAATCAGCCTCTTGTTCTTTGGATACTTGGAGATTTTGAATTAATTGCTCTGAGAATGGAGAAATCTAACTCTGCCCAGGCTGTGTATTTTGCTTGCTGGAGCAGCACTCCTGCCTATCTGGAAGAAGCTGCAGTCACATCTGTGAGCACCTCTGGCCAACCCTTCATGATTAGATGCAGACTGGATCCTTCAGGATTTCTGCCTGGATCAGGATGCCTCACTAATCCGTGTTTATTCTCAAACACATTCCCCCATCCCCTCAATAATTCCTTTTCTCTGCTCTTTAAAACATATTTCTTGGCAGTTATTAACATCAACATAAGCAGTAACGTGAAGATTTGCATCTGAAAAGAGTAACTTGGGGTCAAATCCTAGACTAGAATTATTGCTATGGTTATCACCCAGTGTGTGTGTTAAAGTCATTCTTGCAATCACCCAGGAGACACAAAATGCACTTCATGCATATGCCTGCCTTGGAGAATACAGAACCCACGTCAGAATTAAAATGCTTATTAAAAAAAAGGGTAGTTTGCATTAAATTTCTAAAAGGATTTATGAGAAGCTGTAACAAACTGTCTAAAGAATATGGATTTGGCTGTGAAAGAAGGAAGACCTAGAATTGACATGAAGGCTTTTATTCTTAGAAATGCTCTTATGTAATGGAGATCTGTGGTATTAGCATGTTTTTTTTTTCTTTCCTCAGGAAATAATTAAGCACTCCCTTCTGATCATTTTATGGAATCAATACTCTTTCAGCAGCGTTAGCATTATTTGTCTTTGGGAAGTGCACTGTTATGGATGGTAATAATTTTTAAATAGCTGACATAAACTCTTTTCCCTTGGCAGAGAATGGCATGAATGAAGGGAGTTAGTTTCTTAGCACAGGCTGCCTCATCTGGCTGGGAGAGGGACAGAGGTCCAGGGCCCTGTTCTTTGATTTTGATTCAGGCAGGCACTTGTTCTGCTCCTTCCTCCAGAAGAGCAGGAGAGGTGAACCCCCAGTGTCTCCCAAGAGTGATTTTTAACCTGTACAGTCTGAGCTTGGGGTCTGAAATATCTCAGCAGCATTGGGTGGGACCTGAGCAAAACTGGGCATGAATGTGGAGTGGAATAAACTGCTGGGAGCAAGGGGAGAAAAGGCAAGTACATGGTGGATTGCAGCAGAGGAAACAGAGAGTTGACTGTCTGGAAACACGGGCAGGAAAGAAAAAACAGAACAGCTCTTCCCTTGTCTTTTTCCTCCTCCAAATTCCACAGGCAGATATGCAAGGGACAAATCAGTTTCTTCCCACGGCGGTTTGCTTTGCCAGCTTTCCTCAGGATGTCAAGAGATCAGGTGGGGAGGGCTGGAGAAAGATGGGATGACTGTTGTGCATTTGGGGGGATTTCTTTGAACCCCACTGGCTGCTTCCACCATTGCTCAGGAACAAAATCTGCTGCTGGCAGAGGGAAGAGCTGACAGCAGGAGGCTGGGAGGAACCTGGGGAAAGCTGCAGGACGTGGATGCAGTGAACTGATGTGATCTGGTGAGCAGGTACCATGCTGTTCTCCTAAACTAAGCCTTGTCTTTTCCTTATGCTGGTGAGCTAGAGCACTTCCAGGCTGCAGCTTGTCAACCTTGCACATATCCAGAAACTCCCCTCAAGGTGCAGGAGCCACCATGGCAGTGCCTTCTGCCTTCCTCTGGTGCACCTGCATGCAGTGAGAAAAGGCAAGGGTTTTGTTGCCATTTCCTACTGTCCTTACCCTTCCATGGGGTTTCCTTCTCTTCAAAGCTTATTAAAAGGGACCCCTGAAAAGGGTAACACACACAACACTGATAGTGATCTCTGTGTTTTGTGATACTTGTAAATGAAACTTAAGCACCAGCCAGTTGTTGGAATCTAATTACAGGAATTCACTTGAGATGCGAGTTTCTTTGAATTTAAGGTTGGAACTGTAATAAAGAAAATAATCACTAACAAAGAATGGTTTTCTGCTGAGAAGAAAGTCTGACTGCTTCCCCCTCTGCCACGTCTCCCCTGCCTAGCACAAAGCCAATGTCACTGGGATCTCAGATATTTTACTAAACTCTTTGGAAGATCAGAAAGGGTACTGGAAATACTGTGTTGTTCTGGCTTGGTTCCCTCCTCTGCACAGAGACTGCTTTAAGAGTCTGCTGAGAGTAGAAGGTCTTTAGCTCCCACGGTGTTGGAGTTCCCATTAATCATGAAAGCTTTTTTGTGAAGCTCTCCATTGTGTGTGGAACACCCAGAAGTTCTCCTCAGAGCACTCACTCTGTGTTGTGCCTCTGAGAACAGGCTCTGGGAGCCCGATGTGCCCGTGGTCACCTGTGCCAGGGCAGCTGCTGCAGCAGGGATTGGGGAGGTGGAGTGAGGAGCAAGGAATTCCTCTCACATTCACATTTATGGCAGCTGAGCTGGGCAAGCAGATTGTGGCTATTTTCTGTTCTCATTATATGAGGTAAACCACGCTTTTCATGTGTTTGTGTCCATGTGACTGTGGAGAACGGCAGGGATTTTTAGAGCTTGGCTTCGAACAAGAAGGAAACAGCAAGATATGAAAAGGTATTTAAGTGCAGTAGCATGGAGACAAACACAAGAAGGGAGAAATTCTGCCAGGAATACAACACTGAGCATGTTTCAGAGCTGGTATGAAGGGGAGGGAAGCTGAGCTTCATGATGATGTTTAAGCTGCTCACCTGTGGCTGTGTTGGAGATGTAGCAGGGATGCTGAGGTGATACTTAGACCAGCTGAAGGAAGAATAGAATGGAAGGTTTTATGTCCATAAGGGAGGTACAAACCAGCGAGACAGTTTGAGAAAAGGCTCTGCCTCTGTGCTCCTGGGCTGTGCTGTTAGCCTGGCACTGGCTGCGTGCCTCAGAGCCCCTGTGTGTGCTCAGCTACCTCAGGAGCATGCCACAGGGGGATTTAAGCATCCATGGAAGCTGCAGGGCTCAGCATGGCTGTTCCTGTCTCCCACTGACCTGTTTCTTTGGGATATATTGCTCTGCCAGCTCCCCAGACTGTGCATGGTGGAGTTGTTTTGTGTGGCTTTTCCATGCAGTCTGGACCAACCCTGGGCTTTCTGGGCAGGCATTTGTTCCCTCCCAGTGAGGTTAAACATTCCCTCAGGCTTAGCACAAATATGACATCCTCACCTGCCAGAAATACCGTGCTGGGGGATGTGATTTCCCTAATCCCCTCAAATTGCAGTAAAATAAAATAAAATATTAACAGTTACTACAATCTCAGGAACCCTTTCCCAGTCAGAATAGTCAGACTCCACTGCAAGAAACAATTCCTCTGCTGGCTGCCACTGGATGCATTGCAGTGCTGCAAGGTGCCCTGTCCACAGCAGCAATCCCCCAAGAGAAGATTGATGCATATTTGATAACACCCACAATGGAACTGATACTGCTCTTAGTGTGTTTAGGTAGCAGGTTTTTGATTATTAGTGAGACCTAAATGGCTTCCAAGCTAGCTCTGTGATTCCTCTGAGTCCCCTCAACAGAACTGGCTGTTAAAATGTGGCACGACTTGAAGGGAAGATCTGTGGTGCTTGTCAAGACATTTATCAAATAGTCATTTATTATTATGACTCAATATTATGAATACACAGGCACATAATCTATCCATTTGCAAGACATTACAGATTTACCTCCCTGCTGAAAAAAAAACCCCTTCCAACTCAGAAAATGTGTTGGCAGGAAGAGAGAAAAAGGCTGTTAAGTGAATTAACGGCTTAATGATGATTGTTTATTATCTGCATTTCACTGGTGTTCAAATTGAGTCTGGGTCTTTTATGTGTTCAGTGTTACACAGAGGCTGATTGCACAAGTGGCTTCCCCAAAGAGCTAAATGGAGAACAGGTAAAAGACAGAAGAAAAATGGCTTTTCCTGGATCTAAGGGGTAGAGAAAGGAGCTGCCTTGCCTGGGGTTATGAAGCTAGTCTGTGGCAGAGCTTGGATGTGAACCCAGATGTATCAGTACAACTCTTCACACAAACTGATGTGGCATCTTGATTTTTATCTAGTATTGCATTAACTACTTAGTGTCACCCTGGTGAAAGTGTCTGTGCTTCTCTGCCTAAAAAAGTGGAGCTTTTGTCTGTGTGTACACAGGTATAGAAAGCTAATATTCATGTCTGAAATCATCTTTAATCTCTCATTCTTGCATATGCATGTTTGTTAAGAAAACTTAGCAAAAAAAACTTGCAAGCAAGTGCGAATCTGGTTAGTAATGCTTGTTAGATGCAAAACTACCCTGTGTCTTGAGCACTGGCCTGGAATTCAGGCCATCCATGTGCCAGCCTGGCTCCTGCCAGGTAGGCTTTGCTCTGGTGATGTGCTGCAGGGTGGTTTTTGGTTTAATTCTTTTCCTTTTTTATGGCATCTTGCGGCCTCAGAGTGCTCATCAGCACCACCATCTCCCACAGTCAAGCTAGGTCATCAACATCCTTCAGTCTTGACCCCAGCTGAGCTGCAAGAGCCTGAATATCTCCTGTCTTGCTTGGTTCCTTGGAAACCACTTCACAGGGAGCTGGAAGGGCATGGCAACACGGTCCTGTGATGAAGTGTGCCCCAAGCAGGCTCTGAGCCTGCTGCTGAAAGCTGTGGTGGTGGCCTCGGGTCCTGCTGGGGCACACCTTGAGGCAGGCAGCACCGGGGACGTGGGAGAAAACTGGAGGCAGGGTTTGGGTACAGCGTGGCCCCAGGCAGCTCCTGGCAGTTTTGGCACTATCCTGGTGGGCACTGAGGAGCTGAGGCACTTGCACAAGGCTGGGCTTGCCCCAGAGTTTCCAGCAGCCAGAAAAGAGCAACCTTCCCACCACCACAGGCCCCCCAAAGCCTCTGCTCCAACCCTCTGCCAAAGTGCAGAAAGTGAACTGTTTTTTTTTGGTTTTGTGTTGTTTCATTCGTGGTATCTGAGGCTTTTTGGGTTGGGCAGTAAGAGGGAATGAAGAGATCCTTTCATTAAGTGTTTCCTGGTGTTTGCTGCCACTTTGGCTCTGCACAGTTGGCACAGCACTAATATCTGCTCCACGGTGTTCCCGGGCTCCCTGGCTGAAACAGGCATTTCACTGACACTCCAGGGCTTGTGTTGTCGTTTTTTTGTAAAAGAACTGGCTCATTTCCCAAGGCAGAAGTTGCTTTTAAGAAGGAGCTTCCTGCCGTGTACAGTATTTATTTTTTAATTAGTTGAGCTAATGTGCAATTAATGTTTATAATGCAAACCTGTCTGGGGCCATCTATTCACTTAATCAGGACGCCTTTAATAGTTTAATTTTCTTTAGGATTTTTTCTTTGAGAACAAAACACTGTGGCTGCATAGCAGCATTTTTCCCAACCTTGCTGTATGCTTGGCTGTCCCCACAGCATCTCGCCCTCCAGAGACCAGCCTTGATGAACTTTTTGTTCTTTGCTGTCTAACAGGTTTGCAGCTCTTTCCCAGGATTAAATGAACCAGCAACAATCTCTCACTGACAGGAAAATTTTAAATTTGTTTGATGCTTGTTTTTATTCCCAGTCTAGAAGTAAAATTCTGTTGTGAATTCGTAAACCTTGCTTCAGATTCTAACTGGTTTGAAATAGGATTTCCTCTGGTAAATATTTTTGCACAGATACATAAAGGGGTTTTCTGTGCTTTTAGTCTTGTGCCACCCCAGTATTTTGCAATATGTTGATGCAACAATCTTAGACTAGGGACAATTGCACAAGCTTGGACAAAAGCATATGAAACTGTTTCATGCTAGATACTGTTCAAGGGTAGATATTTAGAAATGCAAATGTCACATTCACTTTGTGTGACAGATGATCAGAGGCTGGAAAAACAGCAAAGAATTTGGAATAGCTGCTCCATCCCTCGTGTACGTGCTGATAGTTGTACAGGCAGATCTGATTAAGGATGTGTTAGAATGACCAAAAATATCTTTTTCTGCAACAGATGCGCCACCTGTGCATGTGGCAATTGCAGCTGAAAAATGGTATCAAAGTGTGACAGTGACAGGGAGGGTTTCAGATTGGCTGAACTCTCAGGGGGTCACTCTATGTTTGCCCTGACTGGCAAAGCCAACTCCTGTTCCAGCAGCAGGGAGGATGGAAAAGCACCTGCTCCCTTCCCTGGTAGCAAATTGCTGACCTGGTAACACGGTACTAAACTGATCCATTGCCTTTTCCAAACTCACTGCTCAGAGACAGTGCTGCTGGCAAGCTTGGCAGGTGTTTGAGTGCATCAGTGACCCCAGGAAGAGCAGAAATGACCTTAATAACTGTGCAGGTTTGTTTGTTTGTGTTTGTCGGGTTTTTTGAAGCAGCATCTGTCATCTACAGGTGGGAAAGGAAGTTACTACTGCCAGGTGTTTGCAGTGCCTCAGCTGTGACAGAGGCTGTGAAACCTGCCCTGGGATGCTGGTCCCCTCAGCTCTCAGCTGCAAGAAGGGCAACTTGAAGGTGCAATTACAGCTCAGACTATTCCTTTGAGTTATCCTCTGAAGGGTCTGGCTTTTCTCTGAGTGTCTGAGGAAATGATGGAGTACAGAGACTGTGCTGATGCCTAAAGCTGTCTGCCGTGAGCTGCATGATCTCAAAGTTATCCCTGCTTTAAAGATCAGGGAGGCAGAAGTTGTATGGTAAAGGCAGACTCAGAACTCATGTTTTGTGACTCCCAGCACAGTGTCCTGAACACACTGAGGTGGGCCCTTTCTGTTACAGAGGGTCTTTTTATGTGCTTCTAATAAAAACTTGCAGCAACATCTCCCAGACATAGCACCTGTTGTTGTGTCCAGGTGTGCTGGAGGTGTGTGTGCTTGTGGGAACAATACCAGGACCCTTCTGTCCCCAGCACACTGATGTGAGACTAACAATGTGTGTTCAATTGTTCCTGGCAGCTACCCTGAGCCACCCAGCCCTGCAGCAGGATGGCTGCAGTAAACACTGCAATTACCTTGTGCTGCAAAGGTCCCTCTGCTGCCTGATGCCTTCATGTCACCATCACAGCACTCTGCTCTCCACTGCTCCAAATTAGCCTTGGCAGGGGGATCAGAGGGAACCTGGTTTCAGGGATTTATATTATTTAAATTATAAATTTCGTGCAAGAATGGGATTTGTAATGGAAGTTGGAGTTCTAATATGTTTATACAGATAACACAATTTAAAATAATTAGTTTGTGAAGAGTGAGGTAACAAAAATTTAGGAGCATTAACGTGTTCTATTTCTTAGTGCTGCAGCTATGAGGGTGAAGTTGTCTCTGCCAGTCTGTAGGAATTGGGATGGTTAATATGAGGTAGCAGGGTGACAGCTGGGTGCCTCACCCTGCTCTGGCTGCACAGGTCGTGCTGTTTGTTTTCAGCAGGTCAGGGCTTTTAGAAGCACAAATAGCTGGGGAAAGCAGCACCTCCTGCTGTGGCTGGGGCTGATGACCCTCCTGCCTGGGTGCTGCCCTGGATTAGGTGGCCTGAGTTGTGAACTGAAAGTGGTGGGTGGGGAAAACCTTGTTTAAAACCTCTTCTGTGAAGAACTAAAGACTATCCAACTAATCTTGGCTCTTGGGAGTCCAGCAGGAAAACTTGGTACTGTTATAACTGTTCTGGGACCCCCCATATGTGCTACAGTGGGTGTACTCCTGGGCTGCTCATTTCCCAGGTGATTTGTAGCTCTTACCCTCTAATTTTGCCCAACTTCACATCCCTCTGACCTCTTCAGTGGCATTGGAATGCTTTTTTGACTTCAGTGTTCTCTTGGCCAAAAGTCTGTTAATACTGGGGTTTAAATTGTATGAATGCAGTGCCCTCAAAATACCATCAGATTAAGGGAAAACCCCCCACAATATCCAGGATATTTATCCCCCTTCAATGCAGGGAGTGAGCTAAATGATTATTAGTCCCTCGATGCCCCCCAGTTCTGTAATTCTACATCAGCCTTTGAAAGCAGTGGCAGACACACATTGCACTGGGTGGGGAAACACTGGAGGTGTTTGAGGATATAATCATAACAAGGACAGAAAATAAGAAGAATACAGTGTAGCTGTAGCAGTCAGATGACAGATATCAGGGATTTGAAACTGTCAAGACATATTTGATAACATCCCTTTCTATTTCAGACTTAATCCTGTTCAGGGCTGGGGTCCAGTGCTGTGTAAGTGAAAGGCAGGGAATCCTACTGTGCATTAATAAGATTCTTGTGTGGGGACCAAATTCCTCTTCACAAGCCCCTGCTTTTAGGGCTTTCTTAATTTACTGTAATCATTTCCCCTCTGTCTTGCTCTTAATGGTGAGAAAATGAGAGAACAGGAAATCTTGCTGTGGTTGTGTGGGTCTGGGTGCACATAACAGCACCTGAAGCATCGAGTAGCCTCCACCTGAGATTTTGGAGCTCTGCAGCATCACTGCTGGCTCACCTCTCTGTATGAAGGAGATTGTGGCTCATCATGAGACTGTGGTAGTGCCATGAAGTGAGGGCAGATGTATAAAACAGAGATCAGTTTGTGCAGCAATGAATCACGTTCATACTATCAGTTTCTGGGCTGCTAATTACAGTGAAGGGCTTCATGGTAGGAACTAAAGTAAAATCCATTATGATGTTGATCAGCATGGAAGTAATTGCATCCTTCTGATTTGGTCTGAGGTGAGAAAAGGGCTCAGTGAAAACTGGGATTCTTCTTCCTTCTGAAATAAGAATATTGCAAAATAATTAAAACTATCATCGTCAACTCCTTAATGGAGGAGAATCAAGAAAGAGACAAAGACAACTGGATGGGTCAATTTGTAGGGCATTGAAATCAATACCCAACTATCAGACAGTGCTTTAAAAACACTGATAAAAAAATTCAGAAGCAGTGACCTTAATGTGAAGTTAATTTATTCTTATTAATTTGAGCAAATTTTCTTCTGAATACACACATTGAAACTCAGTTGAGGGCATTTATTTCAGGCATGGTTATGGGCTTTGTGAGTATGCAGGGCAGGAAAAGCCATTCATGTTGTGTTGCAAGCCATAACATCCCTTGGTGCAGAATTTGTATGTGTAGATCAGTGACAGACTGGACCTGTGCATTGGAGAGATTCTGCAATGTGCAGCAGGTGGCTCCCCAAAATGATACAACCAGAGACAAGTCCAGTCCTATTTTGAGGAAAGAACAGAAAAAGTGTAGCTATGGAGTGCTTCTTTCAATACATTCCGCTCCTGGTGAACATTCTTTCAGGAATGGCATCCAAAATGACTGAAAAGGACCTGCTGTGCTTCAGAAAGAAGTGGAAAACCCAACAAGGGATGACATTTCCCAGTGAGGGCTGTAGAGCATCAGACAGGTGTTGCCAAGGCAGGGCTGCCTGCAGGGAGGGGAGGAATGGTGAGAGGCCAGCGGGGTCTGTAGCATCAGCAGCAGCTCCTTGGTGGGGGAACCATGGCTTTGTGTTTGCTTCAAACAATGCCTGTGGGACTGAGGCACAAAACAATAGAGGATGGTGAAAATACAGCAGGATCAGGAGTCCAGGGAGTCAGGGTCATCCCTGACACCACTGGCAGCTGCTTTGGTCACCTGGAATGCTGTGATGAGTTTGTAAAGCTCCTGCACCAGGGGCAGCCAGGGATATCCCTGTCCAGAAGGCTTCCTGCAGATACTCCAAGGCTGTGTCACACCCCTTTGAGGTGAAAGGTATGAACACAAATGCTCTTGTTTCCCAACATTTCTAGGAATCTGTCAGTCCCTCACTGTTTCCCAGTGATTGATAAGTGATTTCTGCTCGTTCCTCCCAGCAGGAGTACCTGGGATCCTTTTTGGGCTTTGATGTATGGAATGAATGGAGTAAAGGGAAGTTCTGAGGTGTGGTGAAGCTGTAACGTGTGTTATGTGGGAGATGCTAAGAAACAAAGGGAGGAAGGAAGAACAGTGACACAAAACAGGAAAATAAAATCCCTTCCATATGCCAAAGCAACGAGGAAGGAGCGCAAACACTGCTGCCTGTAGGCACTGAGCAGAGCGTGCTGTGAGCCACCGTGGGCTGTGTGACACGTCTGTGTCACAGCCACTTGGCCTGTGGTCTGTGCTCTCCACACAAAGGCTCATTTCATTTCTGGTCAGGGTTTCTTCTAGGGCTGTTTCCTGCATTTCCAGGGAGCAGTTGTAGCGGGGGAAACACAATGATTGCTGCCATATTATCAGTGCTCTAAAATGATCCCCAGATGTCTGTCAGCTCTGAGTGGTGTGTCTGAAATCAGGGTGGGCTGAAGAGCTGGCTACAAATCAGGGCCAGATCCTGAGCTGCTGTGGGGTGGGACAGCTGCCCTCAGATCAGAAAGCTTCTGCTTCCTTGAGTTGTGACAGGAGTAGGTACTTTGCCTTGGTCAAATTTACAAGCTATGCAAATTATTTAGGGTTTTTTTTTTTTATTAATTAGCTTATGGCTAAACTCTTTAATTTTTTTGCACGTTTTTCTTGCTCCAAAATTCCTTTTAGTGCTCAAATGAGTAATTTTTTTTTGCAGGCTTTCAATGGTGTTTAATTAAAAAGACAAGGTTTGGAGCTTGAACTTGCTGATTAAATTAAATGTCGCTGTTTTAAACAGGTGTCATAATCACAAAAAAGCCAAAAATCATTAACCACTGAAACAAAGCTTATGTAAAAATACTTGGATTAAACAATGATGATTAGAGCTCTGTCTAATTTTAATGCCAGGAACATCTTTTCAAAGCAATCATGCTTTCCCCAGACATTACCAATGAGGAAGGATTAATACTACAAAATATTACACTTTGTTTAGATTTCCATAGAGGCAAAATGCTTGTTTGCTGTAAGAGTTGCTCATCTTTTCCTGGTAGCATGACACTAAATCACAGCTGTCAGACTGAAAAGGAACTCCCAGTTCTGACCTCTTGTTTTGATTCCTTTCTTCCAAAAAGAGCCTTTGGAGCCAAACCATGCCTCCAAACCTTTTGGGGACATGGACAAGATTAGCAGGACACTGCAGCTCTTCTCCCAGCGAGGAGTGGTGTTTGTAGCCCCGTTTTGGAGTAAAAGCATGCAGACAAAACCGTGGCAGTGCTCCATGCTGAGGGAGAGCTCTTTAGCTTGTTTGCTTCCACCGTGAGGGGCCAGAGCTGCGAGACTGCCGGGGTTGTCACCCCTCACCCGGGAGCAAGCTGTGGGAATGCAAACCAGCAAGGAGCCTCGCAAGCTTCCCACTGCCATTCCACCCAAGTTGGAGCAATTTCACTGTCTGCAGCCCAGTTCAGGAGAAAGGCCCCCGTGCTGAGTGCTCCCAACTCCAGCTGGCAGCGCTGGCCCGGGGTGGCAGATCAGTAATCCTGTGACGTGCCAGGGACGCAACTGAACCCTTGCAACACCGAATTAATTCGCAGTTGTTGTGAAGAATCTACAAATGATCGTTATTGGTAACGGAGGTGTTGATCCAGAGTGTACAAACTAGGCAAAAAAAAGAGAGTAAGGTGTGAAGGCTCCACCTCAGATCCTCCAAGAGCCACCAGCAGCACTTTAATGACCTCGGTGGGGCTTTGTTGAGTAACGTCAGCTGAGAACATGGCACATAAAATTTAATGTTCCTTGAACTGTTTTAGGATTCAGTAATAATGTAGCTTATGTACACACCTACGCTGAAATTTTCAAAGCTACCCAGGGGAACTAAATGCTAATTCTAATGGAAATGGGCACTCAAAGCCCTTAAATGGCCTTCCAGATCTCAGTATGCAGCCATTCCTTGTACAGACCCATTGCCCAGCTCCTCACTGCTTTTTATGTGTCTGTGGGCTTTGCTTTCAACCAGAAATCAGCACCTTTTTCCTTCTTCTTTTAAGGAGTCTGAATTGTAATCCTCATGATACAAATTTTGGATGCTTAGCTGGCAGACCTGTAGATTTCTATGAAAGGGCAGTGTAATACAAATTTGCCAGTTTTCAGTTTTAACGTGACTTTGTAATTTAAAAGATAATTCAGGACAGACACTTTGGGAAACTCATTGCTGTTTGTGGTCCCACTGCTCTTTTTGACTGTTCAGAGTACAACTACCATATGAGAGAGAGAATGATATAATGTAGTTGTTGCTATAAATTAATCTATAGCACAATTCCATTGAAACTAATGCAATTATATCAGGATTAGTTTGGGCCCACTTAAATGTTTTCAGAAAACATTATGTTTGCCATGAGGTAAAACGAGTCTGACACTACGTTCTCTGAATTCGTGCCTCATCCTTTATTAAGGTTAGAGGGTAATGATGTGCTGTATTACTCTTCTAGCAGCTAAAATATTATGCTGTTTTAAGTGATTTTATTCAGTCCTTCAGGGACATTTGCAGTTGCCTGCAGTAAAATTGGATGAGATGTGCATATATAAGTGTGTGCTTGCAAATGTGTAAACACGCATATGTAGTTGTGTGTGAACACACAAAACTCCAGGAAAGCTCTGTGTATAGAGGGTTTTTTGATTGCTTTGAAGGTAGATATAAGCTTTGGTTGTTTTCAAGCTGGTTCTATACAATTAAGAGCCAAATATTATCTAAACAAGTTAAATCTTACTATTCATCAAGAAAGATGAATTCCTAATGTTTAGGCACTTAGTTGTGCTGCTACTTTTTTGGATCCTGAGAGATTTTTTATTAAAATGCAAATAGTGTATCTTTAACACTGTTCCCTGATTAAATGGAAAGAGCATCACTTAGTACTCATTGAAGTCAAATGTAATCAAGATGGAATTGATTTGATATTCTGTTCGTGTAACATTGCTTATTCTAGCTCTTAAAAATCCACAAAATAACAAAAATGCCAGGTTTATTTTTCAAATGGATACAAGGCAAAGAGAGAACTGCTTATATGCATTATGCATTTATAATGGAAATGATGCTAGCCTAAGGTAAGAGAAGAGTGATACTCTTGCACTACTATAAATTTATATTGAAACTATGGTTATGTGATGAAATTTTCACAGCCTGAGTACAAAAGCTGAGACTTTCCAGCATATTTACAGCTTGAACTGAGTTCTCCATCCATACGTTTCTTACCTGGGATTAACTCTTCTTACTGGAAGGGTCCAGTATCCAGAATTACCTTGCAGGTGGTGTGTGGTGGGGACACAAACATTAATTGCAGCTTGAGCATGGCCTGTTGGTTTGCCTTTTGTTCTATGCCCAGTTATGACTTGGAAATAACAGTACAGACCCAAAAAACACCTGGCTGCAGGTGTCACTCTGGCTGAGCTGGCACACTGCTCCATCCAGTCATTGTCAGGGTCTGGGTGTTAGGGGACGCTGGAGTTCTGTGAGGAAACAAATCCATTTGGCAGGTGCAGTAAAGTTTAGAGAGTTTTAGGCTCAGTTTAACGAGCTTGCAGTTGTGCCCATGGAGAAGAGCAGCTGTAGGCTGGCCAGGCTCTGAAGGTGTGCAAGTGTGCAGGGACAAATGTCACAGCACACCACGGGGGGCAAAGAGGTGCTGCCTTATAAATGATGGGCTCTGGGCACCCATCAAAACCTCCCCTGGGTGACACCTGAACTGCCCTGCTGTCTGCAGCCAGGGCAGCACACACTGCTCAGGGAACTGGGGTGTATAATTATGGGGACTTGCTCTTCCACATACCCTCTCAATGGCATGGGAAGATAAATCCTGGTTGATCTTTCTATCTGAGAAAGTGGGGGTTTTTTTTGTGTTTCTTTGTGCAGGCACAGCCATGCAAGTCCAAAGGAAATCTTACAGTGTGTACTAACAAATTAGTCACTAGACATTTCTGTCTCTGTGTCTCCAGTTTAGGCTTTTAGGAGTCACTTTGTATGAAGAAAAGCAGTATTGTGCTTGCTAAGCAATGTGGGTGTTTTGCTTACGAAGATGTAACTGCTGAAGTCTCCCTGAAGTCACAATATCTGATGAGCACGAGAATGGAAGATAAAAGCTTGACACTGTGTTAACGTGAACCCAGGGAAATGCTTCTGAAGTTTTGAGTTCTCCCAAGTGTTAGTTGGGGTTTGTGAAGTTTGCTGTGTGATGAGCACTATTTCAGCTCCCTTAAGTGCTGAGGAGGAACCGTGGTGGAAGAACACTGTTGGATGGTTTGTGTGTTCCCAGCTCACTATTGTATCACCAGGATGGGGACACTGCAGAGGGTGAGAGCAGATGGGAAAATCTCCACAGCTGGTGTAGTGGTGCTCTGAAGCCCATCTTTTGAGTGAATAACCCCCCATGAGCTCCAGTTATGGGCAGAACATGTAATGAGCTGTACCTCCCTCCCTGCTTTCTTTCCTCCTAGAATTCACTTTTTTCCCCCATATTGATCTAAGGACAACAATTGAGCTTTTTAGTCACTGCCTGGGGTTTTTCTAAGCTACAGTTTAGGTCATGTAAAATACAAACATTAGTATTAATGCTATGATGGTATTTTAGGATCTAATATTAGATTATCCAGGAAGAAAATAATATTTTGAATTACTGTGAATTCTTGTGGGTTTATGTATTTAGTGTTTTTCCCTAGATGACAACTCCTAATAACAACCATTATGCACATTTTGCAGACATTACACTGAATGATTTAGACTTTAAGAAATTTCTTCTCCAGAAGCCAGTCTTTAAAAAGAGAGTTAGTGTGTTGGACCATTTTAGCATAAATGGTAAAGTGCAACTGAAAATTAATTCAGTTTGCAAAATGTGTTTCAGGATGTGTTTAAGCAAGTGAAAATCAACAAATCAAAGGTCAGTCTTAGAAGGTGCAGAGATGGGGAATGAGTGCCTTGGAGCACATGTCCTAATTAAATCCCTGCAGAGGAAATTGTGGGGAATTTAAAGACCACAGCCATTGCATCTAGGACAGGTCTGCACATCCAATATCAAGATGACTTTGATGGTCTTATTGGAAAATACTATAGCAAAAGGTAAGGTAGCACATTTGGAGTAGCAAAATGTAAAAATTCATAATATCTTCTCCTAATAATCCGTTTCAGTCCACATTCTGTACACTTCCATTTAATAGGGCACCGTTTCCAAAGGTAATACTTCTGCATCATAAGTGCTGTAAAGGAAATGTCATTAGAAAAGCAGTGTCATTAGAAAGGAAGGTGGGATCTCAGAGAATCCCATTAATTTCAGTTTTTACATCTCTCCTGTTTCCTAAGGCAGCATTGGTACCATGAACAGGGCTTGTGAAACCTCTTCCCCTCTAAGGAGGTCACCGAGCTAATTGAGTTCAAATATTTCTGAAATGATGCCCCTCTTTTTCAGGCTGGAAACCTCCATCTTAATCCTTGTTTGAATTAGTCAGTATTTGACTTGTGCTGTCTCCTTATCTGAACAGGTTATACATTGTATCAATTTTTAAGATATAATCCCCCTCAAAAAAAAAAAAAAAAAGAGTAAACCGTGAAAGCAATCTTTTTTGTTTGTTAATCTTTGAATTTTGAGCTTGAAACATTGACCTTGGGGAATGCAAAAAAGCCCAGATGGTTTTGATAACTTGAGGCAGGGTTCCTTCTGTTTTAGATCTCTTCAGACTGACAAGAACTTGTCACCACCTTATATTTTAGTGCTCTTTTTGTAAACAGAAGTACAGGTAACCTAAAATCCGTGAAAAGACTTAAGAATAAGAGAAGAGCATTAGCTGTTTCACAGGCTGAACAGAGAAAGATATGATGAAATCATTCCAGAGGCAGAAACGTGATTTTCATGCTATTTTATGATTTCTATTTTCTGAGCTGTGCTCCAAAGGACAGCAAAGAAAAGGAAGTGAAATATCCTCTGGTGATATGTTGATTCGTTCTCTCGATGGTTAGATGATATACTTCAGGAGACGGGGTTGCTCATGGAACACATGCTTTATTCTCAGGGGTCGTGGGTGCCAGCGTTTGCCATCAGTTGCCAGCCCAGCTGCTGGCGTGGTTCCAAGAGGGTTCCAAGAGAGTGAATTTCCTGTTACAGTATGTTTTATCCTATTCTGTGTTGAATATTCTATTTACAGTAACCAACCGGTGTGAGACACAAATCCTATAGCATTTACATACAGCCTATGAGAACTACTAGATTTAAATAAGACACTACCTCCTTATGCTAATTTCTATAATCCCTTCTTCCTGCTATCCTGCAGACCCTTTTTCTGCCTGGTCACTGGTATTGCTTAACATCCTGTCCCTGGACTGGCATCCCTTCCCATATCAAAAGTGACCGTCATTTCTACTTCACTCACTGGCCCAATGTTCTCCGAACCTACTGCTAAACAATCATATTTATAAGGTTTCCCTGTATCACCTTCCCCAACAGTGATACCTCAGTAACAGTGCAGACTATGGAGGGATTGTAGTTGAAGGCTGCCAAGCTCTTCTAAGCAAGGGTGTGCTGATGTTCCCTGCAGTCCAGCTCTGGCCAAGCTTCTGTGCTCCAGCCAGATGCTGTGGGACCCCTCTGTCCTGGGCTTCTCTTGTCCTCCCAGCCCTGGTGAGGATTTCTAGAGCCAGGAGCACGATTGTGGTGGACTGGAAGCCCTCAGCAGTTCACCTGTATTTTAGTGTTACCTGCTGGCCCAGGGAGACTGAACACTGTGCTCTGGAGTTCAGCACAAAAAGGGTTTTAGTACAACTCGTGACTCCTCAGAAATGCTTTGTGCATGTGTCGGATGGGTGAACTTATTCTGGGACTTGAAAAAACCTCCAGGCTGAAAAAACCACAAGATTCCAAACTCCTTTGACTCGGTCCTGTGTTTCTTCCTCTTGCACTTGTGAATTTTTGCACTCCTCCTCTTACCAACCCAAGTCAGCGAGGTATCTTTGATTTGCTGTGTGCTGTAAGTTGGTGAATGCAGCTGTAAAATTTAGCAAGCAGAACTCTGCCATTTCTTGCAGCTATGGTGCAATATGATTGGAGAAATCTATTTAAAATATGCCACATTCAATTTTGCTGGGTTTTTAGAATAAGTGTTTATACTACAAAAAATTCTGTGGGCTCCATACATGTTTTGTTCAAAGGAACTTTTCCAAAATTATGGAAGTTTTACTTTTAGAATTCATTTCAGTAGAGGATGTCTAAATTCATTCAGTCTTATGGAACTAGTGACAGGTTTAATGAGAGTTAAATGTAAGCTGAATTGGAGCATTAAGGTTGTTTCTGCAGTGGTGTGTCTAAGATCAGAAGTTTGAAGGAAGGGAAATATGTTTTTAGTGGAACTTTGGAAGTCTCATGTTCACAAATTTAACAGGATTGCCTATTATTGCCTGTTTTGTTATATTCCTCAGATCTGGGCAAGGAGCTTTAAAATGTGAATTCCCTGATCCACTTAGATCTCAAGAGGAAATTTTTACTGTCCAGACTGACTTCACCAGCAAAATTCAGATCTACAGGGATAAAACCCTCCCATGCATTTTCAATAATTTTGATTTTCAGTCTTAGTAGACTCAGGGTCACTGACAGACAGAATCAAGATAAAACTCTTACTCAGCTCATCTTTTCCATCATCTTCCAACTGCATTTTTTAGACTTAGCAGTTTTCAGTTCTTTCCCTCTTGCCTCAGGGGGCAAATTTCCCACACTCACATTGATCCTGACTGTTGTGTGCTGTCATCCTTCCAGGCTGGTCTGCACCTCTGCCAAGCTGTGGTGCTGCAAGCTGGACACAGGACTGTCCCTGAAGCTGTGTGGAGTGAATGACTTCATGTCTCACACATCCCTGCCTAAACGTCTCCTGATGGTGCTCACTGAGCTGCAGAAATTTTATTCTAACTCCTCGTCCACAGCCTAACCAACACATCAACCCCCCAAATCATTCCCTAACGTGATTGCTCAGCCTGTTTCATTGAAAAGGTATCAGGTGTTTTTTCCCTTCTTTCTGCTCTTGGAGGAAAAACCAATTTGAGCCATCCCAGATCTCTGCTGTTGTTGTGAGTGGAGGTCCCACGTTTGTGGTGTTGCTAGGGAGTGTGTGCAGCTTTTGTGGCTTTTGAATTATAGCTGCTAGCACTTATCTTCTCCTCCAGCAAAACGTTTTTATAGCAAGTTCTTTGAAAGCAGTGCAGTCATTTGTACTTAAGACAGAATTATGGCAGCAGCAAACAGCTACAGGGAGGAATACAGCCTGATGTTGCTTCTACACACAGGTAACCCAGCTTACATTGGTTATTCATTTTTATAAGAACAGTTTTCTTAACTTTCTGGAGGAGTGGAACAATAGGTTTTTGGTAGTGCTGGCGAAAACAAGAATTTCCCTTTGCCAAACGTGCTTTCTGTTAAGCTGTAGTGTTTTGTAAAGATATTTACCTTTATAATCCACTGAGGTGAGGACCTAAGGAGTGAAAGAAATTTTGGGGAAATTGTTTTACTGCCATCCTTATCTGGGATGAGTAACAGGCTTGAGCTTTCCATATTCCTTCATAACAGCTAAAACACTCTTGGATCCTCTTTCCAAAATGAAAGGCATCTTTATTCAGAAAATGGACATTTTGCCCTTTTTTTTTTTTTTTTTGATTTTGTTAAGTGTTTGTTTGTTTGTTTGTTTGTTTGTTTGTTTGTTTTGGTGGCAATATTTTAAAATGGATTCATTCTTCTCCCATGCTAAGCAGAAAACATTTGGAAAGTATTCTCCACATTTTGTTGTGGTTACATTGAACGTTCTTGCAAAGTGGAATTGTTGTTGTCTGGTTAACTGTAATTTGCTGGAATTCAGAAATTATACCAGACAATTGCACATCCCTGTTTCTGTTTCATGCACATCTTGTTTCATATTCTAACAACATGTGTTTTATTCTGTAATCAAGGCACAAATGGATTGAATGGGGAGAGAGATTTTTGTTCAAAATTCCGAATGTCTGGTTAGCCACTGGGTAGAGAAGTTGGTGCTAAAAATTTCCCTGGTGAGGAAGAGACTAGTTCTCATCTCTTCCTTCCTGTTAATACCTAAAGATTCTGAGGACACAGTGAATATTCCCAGCTTCACCCTGATGAGGAAGAGCTTTGTGACAAAACAGCCCATGTGAAGCTGTGTGTTAAGTGAAAGGTTTATTGTTTGGGCTTTGTATTCTTTTCAGCCTTTTTTATTTGGAAATGCCAATCACTGACTTTGCCTGTCAAAGTTGAGGAACTTAATGTTCTTTTGGGAGAACCATTCCATCAATGGTTGCTTCAAATATTTAACCCATGTGGTGTAAATCAAGTGACAATGTAGGATTCTTTGTAGTCTCTCTCCAAATTATAACAAAAGCAAGATATCCTCTCCCCCTGTTTAGCTTAATATAGACTGATGTAAAAATAGATTGATATGTCTGTATGTGTTTTGGGGCTTGTTTTTGTTGGGCTTTTTCTTTTTTTTCCCCCAAATCATCATGACTTTATGATGGGACTCTAGAAAAGCAATCCCCCTCTATTGACCTGATCCATTTGGATGTGCATTCCAGAGGCATAAATCTCTATTTAAATCTACCTCATTCAGATCTAAACAGTGATGGTCATGATGCAATTTTGGAATTGGGACTTTAAGGGGGTGAAGATGAGTGTTCTTACGTGTTTCTAAGTTTTGAAAGGACTTAAAAAGAAAACAGAGCATAGAAACCCCTCTGAAGTGGAGGTGGTGGGAGGTGGGCTGGGTATTCTGGAAGAAGGAGCAGTTCTGTGGCCAGTGGAATATTCTCTTTCATAACAGAGTAAAAATAAGCTGCAGGCAGTCAGTGTATCTGGTATGCATTCTTCTTCTTTACTTACATCCTTAGGGACAGGGAGTAGGAAGTTCCTCGCGTAAATTAACTCGCATGCCAGAGGGGAAAAAAGCAGGCAGGACTTGGGCAGGATGATATGTGATCAGAAGACTCATTCACATCATCATCTTCCTGTTTTAATGGCTCCTGATGTCGCTGACATGGTACTGGAAGGAATTTCTCCATCCCCCTGGGTTCAGAGTTAATGATTCCCTTGTGCTCCTCTGCCTCCCAGCCAGGCCGTGGGTGCACTCGCCCAGAGCTGCTGGGCATCTGCTCTTCTTGCAGGGAATTGACTTTGGCTTTTGGCAGCTCTGCCACCTCCCAGCACTGCAGGCTCCTGGACCCCTGGTGACAGAGAGCAGCCTGAGAGTGCTGCCAGTAAATGCAGGGATTGCTGTGGGGAAATATTTCCAGAGCTACCCCTCGTTGTGAAAAGCGCAATTCTGGCTCCAGCGGAACACAGGGATAAAACTTTTTGTCATTTTATGAGTAGCTCCTGCTGTAATATGAGATTGGAAAATGAAACCAGCTTGAAGCCAGTGTGCAGTTCTCTGAATATCTAGGAAGTAAAATAAGCTTTCTAATTAAAGGTGTCTGTAGCTGCAGAAAACTTAGGTATCAGTTCTATCTCTCTGAAATAAACTTTTCACCATTAAGTGTAGTTTATTCTGAATATCTGTGGCTGTATTTTTCCTCTGTATTGCTTAGAATTTATAGTAAGGCAGGGCAGATCATCTGGATTCTCCACAGCACATCTGTAGTTGATCCCCATTACCTCCACAGCATTTTTATATCAGTTGCAAGTCTTGCTCTAGATTTTTTTCCTCATTTCCAGAGCTGCATGATGCTCTGGAGGAGAATGTGAACTTCCAGAGAAACTTGAGTTCTCCAGAACAGCAATGCTGAAAAGATATTTTCATTTTCATACTGAAGTGCTTATTTTTAGGCTCTATTTGGCAAAAATATATTTGGGGGTTTCCTAGGTCTAGAGATTGTGAAATATCAGTTTTTTATGTATTTTTAATGAACTCTGAAATCTCTGTAGGGCATTCAGCACATGCAGTGTGTTACCTACAGCCATTGCTTTTCCCACTGCTTTTCATGCAGCACAGTGAGTCCTTGGCTGATGTTTCTACTTGTTGCTTCAATTCTGTTCCATATTATACAATGCTTGGAGGCTCCTGTGTTAAACTAGAGCTGCTGTCACATGTTCTGAACATCTTTTTCTCTTTGTGGCCCTCACCATGTTCCTCTGCCTGCAAACACAGGAGGAGCTTTTGCAACAAGAAATGAAAACTTCTTTCTAGGAGAGAAAACTGCTAATGTGAGGATTAAAGGCCCATTTAAATGGAAATAAATATTTGGCTAGACAAAGGAGCACAAAGCATTCCTCATCTCTCCTGATTTTCAGGTGTTTGGAGGCAGCTAAGGGTGGGCATCAGGAAGTGTCTAAAGCAGAGGTCTCAGCTGTTTCCAGGAGCTGCAGAGCCATAAGCCTGTGCAGGTGGGGAAGAGGGAGGAAAATGCCCTAAGTGCTTTTCTTTCTCCCCTTGGTGTTGGGAGTGGATTTAAGGGAATGGGAAGAGCCTTGCCTCCCCTCTGTCTGTGAGCAGGATGGGGTGAACCAGGCTGCAGAAGGACAAGGGTGGATAGAGGAGGTGGATGAGCCAGCAGAGCTCCCCCACCACAATAAATGCAGGGTCAGGGAAGGGTGGGATGTGGCATTTGGGCCTTTGCTGCCTCCAGGACAGCTCCTGGGGCACCTCATTGCTTGTGACAGCACAAGAAGGGGTTCAGGTGAAGTCCTACATCAATCCCCAGAGCTGTGTCATCCTCTGGAGAAGGCAGCAGGGCACTTTGTGGCTGGGCTGTGAGCCTCAGCATCACTCATCGCCGAGGACGTGCGGGCTGGTTGGAGTGACATTGTCATCCCATGTCATCATCACCATCACACCTTCTGGCATCTCAGTTACTGATCTGAAATAATGAAAGGAGTTGTCAGGTCAGGCAGGCTGGATGAATTACCCAGCTCAGTTACTCCTACCTAAAATAATCTGTACCACTTACTGAGCCTCAGCATGTTGCTTACTTGAAAAATTGCACTTTGACACTAGTTTCTCTGAGACATAAATAGCCATTAAAGAATTCTTTGGGGTATAGGTACATACCAGAAAAAAATGTGATATAATTTCTTTAGAATATATATTAAGATTGGAAAAAGAGTTAGGAAAATAGTGGAGGTAAAAAAAAACCTACTATGGAGAAAATAAACCCGCTCACAAAATAAGAATTTTAATTTGATTTCTAAATTTACCTTTATTAATAAAAGTGGTTGACTATGCAGCTGGAAAAAAATGCAGTACAGATCCTGCACCAGGGAATCCAGAAGCAGCAATAGCATTATAGTTCATTTTCACACTTCATTGTGTTAGGAACTCTCTAAACCTCTCACAGCAGTGCTAAGCTTTGTATGGACAGGTAAGAGGACAAAGTCCTCCCAGGTCTGCCAAGCAGATATTCAGAGCCCTGCAAGGAGTGTTCACATAAATTCATTTGTAAGGCGAGGAATTAGGAGAAAAATAAAAAAAAGTAAATCGAGGAATTAAAAAAGAAAAAAAAAGAACAAATGGAGAAATGACAGATGACAATTTACTGTATTAGGTGGGTGTTTCATTCACATTTACTATTTCTTTTTTGTTAATGAGGTATGTTAATGAGAGTAGGAGCACCACTTTGGATTGGTGCTGGCACCCAGCACACCCTCAGTGTGTCACAGTGATGCAACACCTACAGAATCCTCTTCATGCTGCAGCATGATTTACCTGCAGATTGGTGCTGCAGAGAGATGTGTGAAGTTAAACAGCAATTAGATTGGATGGAAATTTTTATTCATAGTGGAGAAAGCAAAGAAAACTGATTTTTTTTCTTCAATATCCATATTTTAGAAAGAAAAAGAACCTACAGAAATATTTAGATTTAAAAGTATTTCTGTCTGGATTACTGTTGAACTCTTAATTAAAAAGAGAAAAATAAAAATGTTTCTGAAAGGGAAAAAATCAGTTTTTCAAAGACTTCTCCCTAAATAAGAATTTCACCATAATTTATACTTTCTTAATAATGATGTGGATAATAATGTGAGCTGTAATAATGGGCTGACATTTATTGATAAAGAAATGTTCCCCTAGGAGCTGGCTGTTCTTCTGTGGTCCAGGGCATTTTTATTTTTCCCTGCTCCAGAGATAACAGAGTTCAAACCCTGCACAAGCAGTATGTGGGGGCTGGAGGGGGGATTTAATCCCAGCTTCCTTTCCAATAGGATGGAAGAGGGATGTGTGGAAACCTGCAGTCCCTTCCCTGCTGTGCCATGTGGTTTTTGTGCTAGAGCAGAGTCTTGGTTCAGTGACCCCACTTTCTCTTCTCCCTCACATGGAGCTCTAATGTAATTTAAAAAACCAAACAACTTCTTTTAAATTTTTTTGGCCATATATTGTAACCAATGAGTCAATTACTTGAGTTTCTCCCCTGCCTCTGGCAAGCTGGCCTGCTTTGTGTATTCACAGATTTGCTTCCTTATGATGCCCCATCAGAAAAGTTCCTGGGATGATTTTCCACTGCATCCTCCTTGCTGCTGTTTGGGGCAAAAAATAAAAAAGTTGTTTAGTTCAGATCTGGGTGGCTGCACTGACAGACAAACCCTGCCTGGGGATGATGTGTTTATCTCAGTTACCAACTGATACAAACTCAACAGCTGCTAACTCTGGCTGTTCTGTCTCTGCTTGGGATTTGTGCTGCCCTTGGTGAGGCTCAAACATGCCCAGGTCCTAGTCAGGGGTATATAATCCAACACACAGAATTGCTCAGCTTGGCTTTGGGGACAGAGGGAGAGGAATTTTTAATACAATCTAACAAAGTAGTACTTTTCTATTTCCAATTAGTGTTTCTCTACAATGAAATTGTCTTTGTCTGCAGTCATAGCTAGGAGAAACTCAAATTAGAACAGATGAATCCTGAATATCAATAATGCTCTGAACTCTGTGGGATGCCTAGAAAATGAAAAACAGAGTAGATTAGTATTGGTCAAAGCATGGATGAGAGAAAAGCAGTAACTTCCAAGAGCAAATGTAACCAGATAAAATCATACTTAAAATGAATCAAGGTCAGTTGTTGTCTGAAACAGTTTAGCATAAATGAAGAATAATTGATACTTTATGTGACTTTATTGCATGAGTCTTTAAACCACTTAAATAACTGAATTAAAAGGGGCTAAGAGTCAACAAGACAAGTTGGCATTTCATATTATTGAGTGATACAAAACAGAAAACCAAAAGGTGGGTTTTCATCTCCAGAATAATGAGAATATTTTAGTTCACAGAGATTACTTCTTTGGTGGCCTTCATGAAATACAAAAATGTAAAGTGTCAAAAGGTAACTAACTTGACAAAGCAGAAGGAAAACTCTTGTGTCAGGGACATCTTCTGTGAGGGAGATGAACAGGAATGTGTGAAATGAGGAAAGCTGCTTGAAACATGATGCACATACATGCACTTAAAAACCAGTATCAGTAACCACCCCGTCCTTGTTTCCATTTTCAAACCTGGATGCTAATTCTTCGTGAGTTGTCCTCAGTAAAACGCAAAACGAGGAAGAATGGACTTGCCCCAAGCACACCCAAAATTCATGCCAAAAGCAGAATTCAGGCCCTCCAAGTCTGTTGCTGGACACCCCCCCAGGCACGAAGGGGCTGTTTAAAGCACTGCTGATGAAGAGGTTTGCTCACACACTGAGGCTTCAGGGTGGTTTTTCTGGAAAGCAGCAATGAACAGGTCAGGGGGTTGTGGAGATGCTTGGTGTGCTTGTGGCCATTGGGGTGGCACAACCACAACAAGCTTAGGAAAGCTCTGCTCACCCTGGGCTGGGTCTGAGGAAGGCAGTCAGAGGGATTCCTCCCTGAACTCGAAGGCCACAAAACAGGGACAATCAGAGTCTTGCTGTCCCCACTCTGATAGCAGCATTATGCAGTGAGACACGAAAATGTCCAATAATCCCAGTTTCCTCTCTCTGGCTGGGTGCAGTGACAATTGTATGCTAGATTGTGGGGAAAAATGTATAGATTAGTGCTTCAAAATGAGCATAACGTTTGGCTGCACTGCTTGACAATCTTCCAAAGTGCTTTACCAATATTTCTGACTCAGTCTCAACACAGGGATGAGGCAAAGATGCTCAGTGTGCACATTTCACAGGGGGGTGCACACAGACTGAAAGGGATGGCTCTGGTAACTGCCTCTGGTAGATTCACACCGAGGTTTTCTTTGTTGTATACTCATGACTGTTGCAGTTATTGGTCTGATTGAGATATATTTATATATATATAATATATATATTTAGGCACACACAAAAGCTACCTCACATTAGCACGTGGCCAAGGATGCTTTGTGCAAACACAGCTGATCTGTGGGTGAAGCCAAGGCACAGGAATATGCCCTGGCATGGCAGAGCACTGACTGCACACTCTCCCTGGGCATCTCTGGTGTGGGAGTGAGAACCTTGTGCAGGGAAGCAAAGAACCTGCCTGGAGACCAGAGGTGTCTCCCTGGGAGCACAGCTGAAGTTGTGGCCTGATCTGGCCTGTCAACACCTATAGGATGAGTCTGGAAAAGCTGTCAGGCAGATTAATTTGGGCAGCCATATGTATCCTATCCCATAATAGCACGATGCCTCAAACCCTGGAATCCATGCTGCTCAGTGAACATTTCAGCTGGTGCAGGAGGCAGCTCTCCACCAGAGTTAAACTGACAGAAGTGCTGCTTTCAGACATGTTCTGGGGAAAGCCTGAGTTCTCAAGCACTAACTCCATCCAAAAAACTTTGTCAATTAGCCCCATAATCTTATTTTTATCTCCAAATATGAAGAGCACACATGTGTCTGGCTGCCTGACAGCTGCAGACCACTGGGGAAAATCAGAAGACAAAAAACAGAGCTGGGATTTTTGTTTGTCTGAGCAGATGAGAGTAATTTATACGTACAAACTATTTATAGAAAGGCTGTAGCAAGCTAATTAATTGTTTATAGGGAGAAATTTAAGGCACATAACCTGAGATCTGACATTCTGTGTGATAATTATAATTAGAGATGAGCTGGATTCAAAAATCAGGATGTGAACAGAGATACATTTTAGGCAAGTTTTGAGTCAGACCCAGATCTCAACTGTGCAGCTTTTTGTAGCCATTAGGGTAGGCCAGAACAAAACCCTGGGCTGGAATTTGGCCTTTTGTGTTTTGGTAAAGTGCAAAGCTGGATCCCATTTATGTGATGAGGACCAGCTGTTAGTTAGAATCTGGCATACATGGGGAACAAAATTAAATGGGGTTGTTATGCCTTTATTGGTACATATTTGTTTGGTCATTTGAGGGGGGGGTTATTTATTTATTTATTTATTTATTTATATAACTTAGAAGAGCTCACTGAGTTACACATTAGGATTTTGGAAAGCTGTGATGGATATTTATAAGGTCATTGTCAAACTTCTAAATTATTCTAGAAATAATTTCTGTGAAGTCTTCTTAAGCCTTCTCATAAAGGACTGGCCTATTGGTATTTTTTAGGCTTTGAAGAGTGATGGAGAAGAATTTTCATGCTCAGCTTGGAAAGGCAGCTTAGGCATAGCCACTGGTCCGTGTCTTACTCTTGCTGGTGCTTCTGACCCAGTGCAATAGTACCTGAATATCTTGGAACTTGGTGCTAAACTGAGCAAAAGTCAACTAATATGTACTGCATCAATATATATACACAAGAGTGAACCTGATGAAAAAGAAATTGAGGAGGGCAGAGGAGTCTTAGTCAAATGTTTATCCCATCCAGTGCATCTCTGCACACTGTCCCTAGGCAGAAAGAAAATGCATCCAAGGGAAGGCTGCAGCCTGCCTGAAGAATTCCATTCGTTTGCAAACAGACAACTAACTTTCAGATGTTGCTAGCTTTTCTTTCAAGTGCCAGAGGTAATTGCTGCAGAGTTTATGACATTTTTCATAGGATACTGAAGAATTTGCAAGACCTCTGTGCAGCAGCTGATTGATTTCTTAAGGGAGATCCAGCAGAGCTGAGGGTGAGTGGATTTGTTCCTGCAGCCAGCACTGCCAGGGGTTCACTGACATTGGCAAAGGCCCTCACAGAGTGGCAACACCCTCAGTTCTGCACAGTTCTGAGACCTGTGAGAGCAGTTCTGGCCACAGCTGTCCAATGTTCATCACACAAGGAAGGCTCTCCCTCCCTGCAATGCTCTTAAATCAACAGCCATGGGCAATATTTGCTTGTGATGTTGTTTTGGCCTTGTTTTCATCCTTTTCATTGCAGACAGGTTGTTTGTTTTTTCCACTGCTGTGGCTGAGCTTAGACTGCTTTTTACTTTCTCTCGTAATTTCTATCCTGTTTTCTTACTGACTTTAACCTTTTGTCCTAGAAAGGTGGGGTTGTTTTCAGCTTGCTCTCAGTGCATTTCCAGACAAACCACCCTCCCTCTGCTGGAACAGTCCCTGAGCTGCATAATCTCCTCCAGGAGCTGCAGCCTCAGAAAGGACCTCTCCTCATAAGGAATCTGCTGCATTCACATTCAGCACCAAGACCTGGTAGTTTGGACTAAAAGATGTTTTCCCTCATGCTTGTCACAGGTGACATTTTTTGTCTCGGGACAGCTTCTCCCACACACAGACACAAATGTTTCTGTGAAAACTTTCTTCCACCACAGTGACTTAGAAGTGTGGTAGCTGCTTTTTGCAGTGCAAGCTGAGCTGAGGATGTGAACCACATCTCTGCAGAGCACTGCTGCTCCCCAAGGAACAATCCATCAGCCTTGTCTCCTCCAGTGAACTCACACTCTGTCTGATAAGGACCCCACACATAATATTTATTTATGTAATGCTGTATTTATCAATGGGAGGTGAGACTTTGACCTTATTACACAAACTTCAGCCTTCCCAAGGCGTGTTGAGATCCGGTTTCCTCTTGCAGCTCAGCTCTTCCAAACCCTTTTGCATTTTCATTGCACTTGTCATTACGTAGCTAATTAAGCCATGCTCATATATAAACACCATGATGCAGTTGAACAGCTAATGGAAAGTTCTCTGGTATATATAAATGTATACACACTGATATATAGTGAATGCAGCATGGGAGTTTTTCCTCAAGGAGGTCACAGCGTGTTAAAATCAAAATGACATTTTACTAATGGCATTGGAGGAAGAGAGATTAATACAGTCTTAACTGTGAGATCTCTTCTCCCTCTGGTAACAAAATGAGAATAAATTAAAGCACACAGTATATTTGCTCTTTCTTGACGCCTTATGTGCCTAAATCAAAATTTCAGAAAACACAAACCTGCCAAAACGGAACTAGCATATAGAATTGCAGCTATTGGATTCAGCTATGAAAGTCAAACCATGAACAGCATCTCATCCACACACACAAATCAGCTCTGACTTGGGATGGCATTATAAGGCCTCACTCTCCCTGTGCAGGTGTGCCCTTTGCAGAACCTTTAAAGGCAGGTAGGAAATCCGTCCCCAAGGTGATGTGACTGCAAACCTGCATCTCCCAGTTAAACCTGGGCTGTTGTTTGCATCTGCTCTGTCCTGGATCACATCACAACAGCTTTCTCTTGTCTTTCCTGTGAAATTTTAATTCGGGGATTTAAATTAATCTAACTTGACTCTTCAGGCAAGAGTCCAAACCCTGCCAACAGAAGACCAGAATTTGGTTCACAAACACACTGTGAGCTGAAGCATGCAAGGTTTGTCTGGCTTTAGTTACCTGTTTCCAGGGATACTTGAATCTGCTTAAGTAAACCTCCATGTTTCTAATTTTCCCTCTTCTTATCAAGAGAATTGTGCACAGTAGGTTTCTTCTGCTGGCTGCAAATACTGCCTGGGGGATGGATGACACTGAAGTTCAGTTTCTGTTAAAGAATAGGCCTTGGTAAAGTGTGTGTTGCATGTTTAATTGACTCCAAGTCATTTACCCAACCATGAGGGTATAAGGTAGAAGACACACATAGCTAAATGCATCATTCCAAGGCCTAAATATGGAGAACAGCCTGTTGGATTTGATATACTCTAAATAAATCACTAGATTTATCCATGATGAACAACAATGTATGTAATTCCCAGTATAGAAATGCTACCTTAGGATATTGAGCTAAACCATGGGGTGTTTACTGACATGCACTGAGTACAAGTGACAGACTGCAGGGCTGGGACACGTGCTGCTGTGTCTTCCTGCACTGGCTGTGTAGTAGAATAATTCTCTCTCATCACTACATTCTCATGGGCATTAATAAAATAAGCCCACCAATTTAACAGTATTCTACAACTTTGCCTCAAGTGCATTTCTTGTTCTGCCACGTAAAAAAAAGCAAATAAAACACACAGAACAATTTCTCATCACCACTGGGACTACATGCCAAGATGATTTGTCAGAACTCCTACAGCTTCAGTGCCTTTCCACCTGTTTCTTACACCTTTCCCCCTTTCTTTTATTTTTTTACTTTCAATTTATTGTCTTTAAATTCACTGAGATA
This sequence comes from Nicator chloris, assembly GCA_013400495.1. Taxonomy (NCBI): domain Eukaryota; kingdom Metazoa; phylum Chordata; class Aves; order Passeriformes; family Pycnonotidae; genus Nicator; species Nicator chloris. The sequence goes on from WAAE01153461.1 coordinate 323,630, forward strand.
ACACGCCTACCTCCGGGGAGGATTTTTGGACCATTCCACAGTGAAAATGGAATTCTTAAAGTTATGCTGTTACTTCTCAGCTTTTAAGGAGCACGTGTACAAAATCAGTGTAATGAAAGCCTTTAACCAGGCTGAGGTTTCTAAACAGCCGTGGGGCAAAGCCCTGGCTCTGGCCTCTGTCAGCTCCCAAATGTATTTCATTAGGAAATAAAGGCTTACACTCTAATAGTTCTGCTTTAGACAGAAGTACCAGGAAGCTGTGAGAGATCTTAGTACCTGATTCTGAGTTTTACTTTCCTGCATCTGTAGAAGGTTGTTTCAGTCTCTGTTACTAAAGCTTTTAGCATGGGAACCAACTTTGGTAATTGTTACGTTTTCATATAGGTGGATGTTTTCTGTAGAAGGTGTATGAAGAGCTAAAAAAGAAATTAAAGTTTTCATATGGGTGGATGTTTTCTGTAGAAGGTGTATGAAGAGCTAAAAAAGAAATTAAAGTTGTACGGAGAATTCATTTCTGGCAATTGTCAATAAATATGGAGAATTTAGGATTTCACGAAAAATGGCAGGATTATGCTTGTTATCCTTCCTTCCAAAATCAGATGAGATAAGACTTGGGACAGTGGATTTCAGTACAGTTTATTGTTTCAGAGTGTAACAGGGCCTGGAGAACCAAGAGTGGTTGTCTTCATTGTGGAAGAATGCAGTAAGATATTCCCCACTAGGGAGGGTAAAAAATGGACCAAAAGCCAAAGTTCCTTTGAGTTATTTACAACAAGAAAAAAGAAGAAAAGTTAATTGTCAGTGTTTGGTTATTTTTAGATTTTGAGGGTAAATGCCTTGAGTGAAATACCAATATTTTATAGAAAAACCCCAGTAGTTAGGGTAATTGTTGCAGCAGAACTTCCTGAAACAACTTGTTGTTGTTGTTGTTAGTGATCACATTCAGAAATTCTGTTTGGCCTGAAGCTTCATACAGCTGATCTCTATCAGAAGAAACTAAGTGTTTTAAGGTTTGCTATAATTTGATTATTTGTACAAAATTCCTCCAAGCCCTTATAAATTGTGTGAATAGGGAAAACAAACATAAGCTCTTTGTTATAATCCTAATTGAGTTGTAATACTCTCCCACTGAGTACTCCTCTGTCCCTGTAGGAAATTAAATCCCTTAAAAAAATCTAACCCCTAATCCACTTAATTTTCTTCTGAAAATCAAATTAGGCAGCCAAGTTGTACTTTTGGATACCTAAGTACCTTTGCAATCCAAGCCCAGGTCATGTTCTGAAGTGAAGCTGCAATTGTGAGCCCTGCTTAGCCCAGGTCTGAGCTGTTTCCTGCTTTGGGGCTGCCTCCTTTCTTCCTCCCTCCCTCCTCCTGAAGGCTCCCTGTTTCCTCTGCTGCTCAGAGCTACAGGAGGAAGAAAAGAGAGCCAGCCCAGATCCCTGCTTTTCTTGTGATGTCGTAACAGTAATAGGGCTTTGGGGAAAATGATGGGCTAACTGATGGAGAAAAACTAAATATTGTAGGTGTTGGTATCATCTTTTATTAAAGCAAGTGCCTTAGCTGGACTCTGTCATGTGTTTGCAAACTTGCTTGCTCTTGGTTATCAAGCTACTGAACATTATTGCTTCTCCATGTTACCCTGGTGCTACTTTGCTTTGAGCCAAGTCAGCAGGGACAGTGGCACTTAGAGCTGATATCAGTGGCACTGATAACTGATGTCTCAGTTCCTTCCATTTGAGGTTGTCCTTCTTTCCCTACAGAGCAGACAACCCTCTGAGCTGCAGTAGATGGGCAGTGACTCACTAAGCCCCTGTTTTAGATGGAGGAATTAAAGATTCAGGGTTGGGAAAGAGGGAGAAAGATTGTCTGGGGCTGGGGTGGCCCTGCCTGCCAGCCTGCAAGAGGGTCCTTGGAGTGAGCACACTGCTGAGCGCTCCTGGATCTTTAGCTTTTACCATTTTACATCTCTAATTAGGCATGGAACTAAACCCTGAAGAAATTTGGAAGGCTGCAGTGGGGGAGAGTTATGCTACAGTGGGAATGGGATGGAGTTCAGTCCTGCTGGCTTCTGTTCTGCCACGTCTCTATTAGAGACACCCTCCCCAAACCTGAGCTCAAGTGGAGAGAGAAAAGCACCCTTCCCCTCAGGTGTGGTGCTCTCTGGTTGTGAAATGCCAGCCAACCTTTTTCCAGCCAGGATTGCATGGATGGGTAGCTCTGTGGGCTGCTGAGTTGTCACTGCAAAGATCAGTGATGTGAAAACAAATGAGAAAAACATTTCTCTTGGAGTTCTTGGATCGGTGCAAAAGGTGTATGGAACAATTGCTAATTGCTCTGCAGCTGAAGGGAATGTCAGGGTATGGATCTGCCTGGGCTCTCCCAGCAAGAGCAGACCTTGTCTGACAGCAAGGTCAGAGTTGTAATTCCTTGTAAGAGTTCAAATCCTCCAGTGAAACAGGCCAAGGAACGTCTGCATTTGGGCAGAGGAGCTCTGGTGCTGGTTCTGGCACACATCCAGATAGAGGGGCTGGCTGTGGCCGTGCCACCAGGACATTCCAGTCCTTTTCCAGCTTCCTGGCCTGTGCTGATAACCTGACTGCAGATCTTTCTATCAGTACCAAGGCTGAGCAAGCCCCTTTGTGACAAAGAGCAGATGAGACGTTTAGCATTCACTGCTGCAAACATCTCCCTCCTGTCCCAAACCTCTGCCCTACCATCTCCTTCCGTAGCCTGGTGATATTTGAGGTATTTGTCATTACATTGCTGTTCTGAGGCCCGTGGTGCTTTTTGCAGTTGGGCTGGGATTTGCCTGTAGCTGTCTGACATCTCCAGTTGTTTGGGTGAAATGTTTGCTGTAAGAAGTGCTCTTCCAGAAAAAAAACCAACCCAAACAAACCCTTCTGTCTGAAGGCAGAAGGGACAGTCACCTTTGGGAAGTACTTGTCTCTCAATATGGACTGGAGGAGGAGTTTCTGCAGGAAGATCAGACAAATGCCTCACCCCTACTGCCTCAGGCCCTCTTGGAAAGTGCAGCAGGCATGAAAGAACCTTTAGGAACCTGTTCTTGTGTTGAGTTCACAGTGCCCCAAATGAAGCACAAGGGAGAACACGAGGAATTGTGGTGTTCTGTGCAGGAAGAGCTGTAAAGCTGAGCAGCCTGCACCCCTCTCTGCCTGCAGTTCACTTTGCCTTTTCACCCACTTGAATTATTTCAATACTGTGACACTGCCTTAGTGAACCTCATTTATTTCTTTACCTCTTAAGTCTTTATAGTGGGAGGGAAAAAATCCTGAAGTGTGGAGGTATGGCCGTACAGTAACGAGGCCATTTGTGTCCCATCAAAGTGCTGTTCTCATCTTTGTGCTGAAAAGATGTTTATTCTATTACTGCTTGTGGTCTTATAGGCTTCTGTTTTTCCAACCACATGTTTAACATAAATTACCAACCTCAGAGGAGATATGATGGCCTGTTTCCAACTGCATTAAGCACTGTTTCATGTTGAATGGAAAAAATGTGAATTTTGGCAGATTTAAACGATAAAAGGACCTTAAACATTTGCATTTCAATACAAAAGTACTGGTACTGGCTCTGAGTCATTCTGGTGTTTATATATGCATTTGCAGCTCCAAGAGCAGTGGTTCCAGTCCTGACAGAGGTAGTTAGCACTCCTGTAAAAGCACTAGGATTTAGCTGAGTCACCTCTAGCAGTTAGAATTTCAGTGCTCAGAACTCAGGCTTGAGTCCAGTGTAGAAACTTCTTGCAGGATTTCACCCACACAGGAGTTCAGGGTTTAGGTAGTACCCTGTGTGGTTTAGGTTCATTATTACAATTGTATGGAGATTCTTTAACTCCCCTGAAAATAAAATAGGGTTCTCTGCCTACCCTTTGATGGTCAGGTTGAGCGAGTACTCTGGAAACTGTTGTGCCATTGGTGGAAGTTCACTCTGGGTGAGTGATGGGCAATTCCTCCTCACTCACCAAAAACGTGCATGTCCTGGTTTGGGGCCACCTGCAGGAACCCTGCCTTGGAGAAACCAGCCCAGAAACAATGGGATAATAATTCTGCAGACTTTTCCCTTCAGCCCCAGGGATGTTTCTATCATTCCCTACCTGGGATGGCTCTGCTGATAAAGGACCAGGGAACCTGGGCCATGTACTCATGCAAGCTTTCATCACTTTCTCCTAATTATGATTGTAATTAAATTTTTTAAAATCTGCTGAGATTATTTCATTTGTATGGAGATTCTTTATCTCCTCTGAAAATAAATAAGGTTCTCTACATATCCTTTGATGATCAATGTATAGCATGAGCTACCTCTCCTCTAATTATATTTGTCTGATTCTTCAGCAAATCTTTTAAGGCAACGTTAATCAAGTGAATTTGGAACAGAGAGCACCTGACGTGTCTCATGCAAACCCTCAGATTGAATTTAAATTGTGCTCTTAGAAATGAAAGGCAATATCCAAAGGTTTTTTTTTTAAATTTAACTTCAAAACCCCGCAAATTTTTTTTTTTTTTAAAAAACCAAAAAAAAAAAAAAAGAAAAAAAAAAAGAACCTTTTTTTATTGCCAATATATTCTGCTCTTAGATATATATTCAGTTTACACCAGTAAAGCAGAAAAGAATCACTACTCCATCAAACAACATTTAAGGAGTTTTCAGCAGCCACTTGGGAACAATAAATAAGCTTCAAGCTTGTTTCAAGAGCATGTATTTTATATATCTGTAAAGCAAAGATCTTTCCTGGCTAAAGGGCTGTGTGTTTCAGTACATATTGCTGATCTGGTTTTTTGTTTTGGTGGGTTTTTGCACCAAGTTAGGCACTTTTCTTGCAAAACCCAAGTTATTTTACACTGGAAAAGAGGCAGCATAGAGATTCACTTTACAGTTTGACAGCTGTTTCTCAGTGTGTTTGCAACAAAAGCCTCATGGGAGAATTCATTACAAATTCCAAACTCAGTAGAAAATTGCAGTCAGGTATTTCTGAACCATCAGAAAATTCAAGAGAAGGTGCCCTTTAAGTGTAATGTTAAACCTGGCATATATCTGAAGATTTTTTGTTTTACTTCTTAAAAATGCTGGGCTCATGAGTCTTCTACATTAGGCTCACATAAACTGTATTGGTGAGGCACTAATTCTTCTGCACTTCTATCATCTGTGTGCCAATGGATCTAGAAACAAGTGGCAGAGGAAACCATGTAAATCTGCCTGACACAGCTTTCTTTCCCCCTCTTCTTTCTCTATTTTCTTTGGTTTATTTTCTTCACTCAAGAATGCATTAGAGCTCTCAAAATAAATAAACCCAAACACTTCTATAATGACTTCCTGGGCTTTGGTGTTTACTTTTCACTATATACATTTCTAAGGAGTGCTCACGCCATGCTTTCAGCACCCTTGGTAGTTTTTTGAGAGTGTAGCAGTAAAATTGCAATTTCGGGGCTGTGTGGGCTGTGTCTGCTCCAGTGACTTCATCCACTAAGTGAAATGGAAAAAGAGGGTGTTGGGGAGCTGAGCTGGGACCCAGGCTCAGGGAGTGTGCACCCAAAGATTAGGAGAATTGTGCCCAGGGTATTAGAAATGTATTGACGTTTTCAGAAATAATTCATAGTGCCATTTGTGCTATTTAATGGTCCATGAAGCCAGTGGATATGTTAGAGCTGGCACAGCTTCTGTGTGCTTCAGTAGCTTTAGATTAGAGTATGTTCTATTTGGTCTTGGAAAAATAGAGATTTTCACATTTTGATAGCACTATTACAATAATTTGTATTTCTTATGCCTTTACTGCTTTGCCTGAGGATGATGTGGATTGTGCTGAGAACATGGCATGGGTGAGCTCTGCTAAGTGATGAAGCCTTAAACTGAAACTGCAGCTTCTTGCTAGGCATCACATGAAGGGGTAAAAAATGTTCTCAGCATTCTCTCTGCACCTTTTCATAGACAGAATATGCGAGCAATGCAGGTTAAATTTCACTGACATTCACATCAGCACTTTGGCCAAGCCCACCCGAATTCCTGTGTGGGCCAGGTTTGTGAATAGCTGTGTTTGATTCCAGGGCAGCACTCAGTTGTTTGTGAGCTCCTGGAATAGAGGATTGCTGGGGGATTCCAGCCCTGCAAACAAAGTGCATTGTACATCTGCAGGGTGCAAGTCAGCAGTTTTGTTTGTAAAGATGATTTTCTAAGCCCTGTGTAGGATCTCGACCTGAGAAGAAGAGACTCATGGTAAGAAAACCTGACGTGTTTCTCTGCACTGACTGCTACCAGCTGTCACCAGGAGGCATTGGTATAGAAAAGAATCCCACAGTAATAGATGCGTGCCTGTTTTTGTGTGTAGTCAAACAGAAACTTTTTCACTGTAAACTCTCTGTCCTTTGGGACTGGGGAGCTCGTGTGAGAGCCTTGGCTTGAGTGGTCCCAGATGTGGGGCAGGAGCTGAGCCCCAGGGCGTGCAGGCTGAAATGCAGCCGGCTCTCCCTTCACTGCTGCACTTTGTCAGCTTGAGCTGTGTTCACTCTGTTTATGCAGAGATGTTTCATGAGTTCTGCATGCCAGGCCACACCATCTCTGCCCATCCTCTTTGTAAAATGCAGTTATGTGAGCTAGTGAAGGGAATCAGATTTTTTAGGACTGTGGCCAAGATTTGTTTGTTTCCATATTTTTCTTTGTTTTTTTTCCATTTCTTTTGTGAAATCCAGGAAAGAAGCCAATTTAAGCTATGCTCGTATTGTGTCTGGCACCAGAGAAATAAATCAGTAGCATTTTACTGAGACAATATGTAAATACAGCTCAACCTTCCTCACACTGATCACTTGATTGCCAATTTGGCCTCTGTGCAAGTATAGTGTGGCTGAAATGATACTTCTTTAAACTCACATGCTACCATCATTCAGCTCTCCATATATAGAACATTTTTCTGGTTTTAATTAGCAGCTTTGATATTAAGCCAACTGGCAAATATTTATTTGATGAAGATTCTCCATTCATTAGCAAAATGAGAAAAAATGAATCTATAATAACATATAACTGCCCCATTAAGCAGCATTAGCTATCCATTGGAGAGATAATAATGTAAAATACAATTTTCCGACCACCAGATGTTGATGAATAAACTGGTGATAAATTGGTGGCACTGAAGCAATGAACAGGTCAGAGGTCAATTAGTTCCACCAGAAAGAAGCAACCCACTGGGAGAGTGGCAGCAACGCCCTGATGGATGCTTGGGGGGTGCCTGGCTGGTGTTTTATTCAGAATTGTGAGCAGGCAGCTGAGAGAGACTGAGATTCAGGACAAATTAATGCTTGCCTTTATGGGTTACTGTTCTTATTGCAGCACAGCCAGGAGATCCCAGCAAGGCCTGGGGGCTGTGGCAGTGCTGTCCCCTCCCCAGGCAGCTGATAAAACTGGATGATCATTTTGGCCCCACTGGAAGAAACAGCTGGAAAAAATCCCCTCAGCCTCACTGAGACTGAGAGTCCCATAGAGTGCCTTGTCCTGTACAGATATCTGGATTTTGTTCAGCCTTGACATGCTCAAGTGAAAGTCACTGTGCATCTCTTTGGGGGGCAATTGAAGAAAAAAAATTTATTCTAACACGTAATCCCATCCTTCAAGAGAAAAACACCTCAGAACATGCTGAGCTTTGATTTTGGGTGACTGGAACAAAGGAAGATGAGAGCTCCAAGATGAGACAGCTGAGTTGGAGGGCCCAGCAAGGGTGTGTAGGATGAGTGCTGAAATGTAGCCCCACATTACAAAAATCACTGACTGTTCCCTAACTCTGCAGGAGTCCTGCGTGGTGGAGCAGGGAGGATCACTGCCCCAGCATTGTTCTTTCACTTTGTGTAATTAAGGTATTCACAAGGAGTGAGTCGAGTCTTCTGTTCCAATAGATCTTTTTGAAACAGTGCCACAGAAATTAATCAGCTTTTTTTTTTTTAAATCATCCATTTTATTCTGACCTATCACCTTCTCTTACAGCACTAGCATGTAAAGCTTATGCACACTGTGTTAAACTATGTTAATATATTCCACAAATCACTCCCAAGGTTTGCTGCATTATGTTGAGCAAAAATGTGATGTGACAGATAATAGAGAGGAGAGAACACATGCACATTTCCAGAGACACACTCCAGCTCTAATTAAGTGCAAGTCTTGGAAAATAGTCACTACAAAAAGTGCTCTAGTCCTTATGCTGGTCATTATCTCCATCTTTGACTGTCCCCTACAAAGTCCTGTCACTTCTGACAGCGCTGGAAAGCAGACTTAAGGGACAAGAAAGAGTAAATATCCATCACAGAGTGCAAACTGAAATTGGTGGTGAGCTGGGAGCATTCTGTGTTACCTGGCAGAGGGGAGATGTCAGTGATCCACTGTGCTTTTTGTGCTGCAGATCTTCTTTGTTATATTCAGATGTTTCATTCTCTGGGAAAATAGATCACTGTTTTTCTGTCTGAATAGCTATTTCCTCCTCCTTGTGTACAACACAAAAGCTATCACTTAAATATAAAAGCTTCTCATCAAATCTCTGCAGGACATTCTTTGCCCAAATCTGCACTTTGAAGACACTTTTTGCAGTGCAATATCTGAATTATATCAGATATATGGCATCTTTTTTTTCCCTGAAATTAGCAGCTCTGAGCAGAATTTAGAGTTGGAGTGGACAAAAATCTGCTAGTAGTGGCTAAGTAGAAAATGTTGTGGAGGTGTCTAAGTAAAGTTATGTGGGGGTTTTTGTTTGATTTGTTTGTTTTTTTTTTAAATTCAAATATCTAAAAAGTCTATGTAATGTATTTTTTCTCCCCTTGAAATTAAAGCTGTAGTTCCAGAAAATTCCAGCGGGTGCAATTAGTATACATGGCAGAAATGCTCATAGTGAAAGCTGAAGCTGTTTGAAATCCAAAGGGGTTTAGTTCTGAATTATTGCCATGATCCTGCACACACTTATACCTGTGCTCAGCTTTAAACACCTGGAAATCAATCAACCCAGCAGAAAAACCCCAAACTGTTCATGATTGCAGTGATATAGATGAGAGATTTGTAAGGTACCCACAAGCTTTCCCCCAGCTGTGCCCTGGTGTGCAGGCTGGGGACACCCTGGGGACCCTGAGCTGGTGTTTCCACCTGCCCAGCACTGCCCTGACCTGCCTTGGGTCCCCTGGGGCTGGGCTGGAGCCCTTGTCCCCAGCACAGGAGCCCTTGTCCCCAGCACAGGACAGGTCACACAGCTGAGTGCAGGGGGAGTTTGCTGTGCTGAGGTGTTTGGTCACCACGCCAGGGTGGCTTTGTGAGGATGATGCAGCCCAGGCTGGGTTATGTGGCAGGAGGAGGCTGCTGCTGATGCAGAAGAGGTTTAGCTCATGGTTGGGTGCTGCCTGTGCTGGAGGAGAGGGGTTTCTCCCAGCAGGGAGCCCCAGGGCTGGGCTCTGCCTGTGTGTGCCCAGGGCTGTGCTCCCCCCGGGGCTCCTCTGCACAGCAGGGTGACACCCAGCCCAGGGCTGTCCCCTCGGGCCCAGGGGGTGCTCAGGGCTCTGGGAAGCTGGGTTGGAAGCTGTGCTGGACCTCTGGAGCTGCCTGATGCCAGCTGCAATTCCTGCTGTGGGGCTGTGGGGCTGGGTGTGCAGGGAGTGCTCATTAATGTGCTTGGGGTAAACCCACTCACATGGGGCGTGCAGTCCCACGCTTTCCCTTTTTATTTCTTTCTCTTTCTTACTTTACTGAAGAAAATCACTTTCAGAATCTTTGTTTGAACATCATCTTCCTTTTCTGTCCTGTTATTTTCTCTCTACTGTGATTTACAGAAAACCCCATGTAAATATTTTATGATAGAGCAAGTTTTATTCTCTCTTCTCTTCCCTTAAAGAAAGCACCAATAAATGTTGCTTTATTTTTGATTCATCCTCCGTAATAGCTTTCTCTCAAGCCTAGAAAAATCCTATACAGAGACAGATACACACTTTATTTCGTTCACAGAAGAGATATATTGACTTCTTAGTGTAGAGAATAGGTTTTTTTTCTAATAGCATGGTCTTGTATTGTTGTCCTGATATTAATATCTGGATACATCTTCTTCAGAGAGATGGGCTTGTTATTTTGAGTCAAACCCAATGTGAATGATCAAAAAACTAATTTAAAGCAATGAATTAAGATAGAGTTATTAATTTACAGTTCCACTTTCTTCCTTTCCATTTTAAATATCTGTGTGCTAATGCAGACATACACACACATCTATGAACATACAGAAAGAGCACCGACTGGAATTTTAGCTGGTATCTCTCAGCAGATGCACACACAGAAAAAAAAAAAGAAAAAAAGAAAAAAAAGAATAATTTGCTGATGCAGAGTTACAAGTCGATGTTTGTTTCTGAGAGCTGAAGAACTTTAAATGTCAGCCCAGTTCCTGTGGCTTCGTCTCCTGTCGGCTTTCACACTCAGCTCAGCTGGGACACGCAGCAAAAAAACCTTTTAGAAAACCAGCCTTCAGCTAGGGTGCACATTTGAGATGAGTTGTAAGAATTGCTGTGCCCTGTTTGCACGGGGACTGTGCTGCCACAGAGCCAGCATTGCTGCGCTGTGGTTTCTGCCATGTGCCCGCAGAGCTCGGAGCTGCAAGGACCCAAGTGCCCTGGCAGCTCACTGGGACTGTCCTGGCAGCTCACACATGTCACTGGAGCTCTCGTAAAGGAATGGCTGGTGAGAGCTACCTCTTGGTCATGACATCTTTTGCGGTGTCCTTGAACCCTCATTTTGAAAATTCGGGCTGTTCACCTGCCCCTCACTCCGTTATTGATGTGGCACCAGCAGAGGGAAGGCGGAGAAGTCATAAAAAGCGTGTGCTTGTTCTTCTCTGTCATTTTTTTTTAATTGTTTCAAATTTGTCAAACGCAAGTTCAAAGAAAGGGTAATTACTTTCTGCAAGGGGCATTCATCTAATGGGAGAGTCATTTGCAATGAAAACATTGTAAGACCTGGGTGCAATGCTGCTAATGATTTGCTTTGTCAGGTCGTTAGGTGGCTTTCAGGCTTCACTGGAGGTAGCAGAAGTTTGTTCTCAGCATGACCACCGAGGAAGCATTGCCTTAATTTGTGATCATAGCACACTTTATTTTATAGTGTCAGTTGATAACCATAATCTGGTCTCTTTGTGGGCACAGTGATGGGGAGAAGGGGCTGGGTTGCTGGGACTGCAGGCAGGGGCACTGCGAGTGCACCTGGAGCAGGCACTCCCTGCCTGGAGCCGCCCAAGCTCTCTCCTTGTTACACCAATGGGCTGGCTTCACAGTCCAGAAACCTTTTCAGTCTCTTCCTTTGCCTTTTTCGCTGTCTTTGGTTGCTGTTACGCTGTGGCAGCTCAGCAGGCTCTGGCTGCCTGTGTGCCGGGGGGCTGCTTGTCCCAGAGCCGCTCCCCGCAGGTGTGACTGTGTCAGACTGACATTGTCACCGAGCGCTGCTGAGCCCTCTGGCAGCCCACTGATCCCAGGGAACACGTTTTCGTATAAGAAGCTCAGATTTGGAACGTCTGCAAAGCACAAGGATGTCTGTGCCTTTATGAAAAAGCTGCTTAACAAGGAGAAAGAATCTGGGCACTTGGAAGTGACACTTCACCTGTACCCCTGCAGTTCCACAGGCAGCCCAAACCCACTGGCAGTGTAAGAAATCGTCATTCTTCCGTTTATTTTTGTGGCATATTCATTCTAAAGCACAGTGAAATCAGGTTTCCAAACTACCCAAACATAGCTTAAAATACAATAATCGTTTGTCACTCAAGAGCTTTGGCCAGGCTCCCTGAGAGGGAACTGTGAGAGAGTGCTCAGTGCCCCCTGGATATTTGTCTTGTGATGCTGGACTTGCACAAGCAGAAATTAAAACCACTTAATTAACATGGACACATTTTGATGAAAAACTTGCTTTTTAGCCATGGGAACTCGAAAGAACTCTCACAATTTTTTCCTGGGAGAAAAATCTTTCTTCCATTCCAGCCCCCTTAATCTTTCTCACTCCTCCTCACTGCCTCCCCCTTTTGTTTGTTATTCAGGTATTTAAGTCTGCCTAGGATATGGGGCTAAAGAAATAATAGAAGTGAAAACATTACAGGTAAAATATAGTATTAATGTAAGTAGAGGATGCTATTAATATTTTACAATTATTTTCCATAGGAACATCCATTAGACTGTTCCCAAACAACAGCATTTAGATGTTTCAGATACTGAGTACAACACTGTTTTTAGAAATATTGGGAAATTTCACTTTATCTTATCTAATCTAGTTAGACACCTTGTCCTATCATCATTATAATCTGCTTCTTTATGGTTGGATCAGTTTTCACTACGAAGAAATGAGTGCATTTTTACAAGAGAAAATTCACACAGAAAAAAAAGAGCATTTGGGGCAACGCAAGGAAATGCCAGATTTCTTGGCCTGTTTTCTTTTAATTCCTCCTATTTCCAAATGAACTTGCAGATCAGGTTGGGTATAATGTAATTTAACTCCTAAACTCACTTATTTAATCTCTAGTCAAAGTTGTACTTTAATGTCTATCCCCAACCCTGATAAAATTAAAAATAAGGAGTGTTGTCAGGTCCGGAAATGTAGTTATTTCACTTGTCATTTCTTGTTAGTCCTTTCCTTCACCCATGATCACTGAGTGGATAAAATATTTAAAAGAATGTGCTGTGTTCTATCAAAAGCATTTGAGATGAGCAACAGGGGCTGTCAGCAGAGAGGTCATCAGGCAATTTCACTCTGCTGTGTGTTGGGGCCTTTGTAAGCCAAGTGTTATGAAAATAGGCCAGTCACACTGAAGGATCTGTGGTTTAATACACACTGTGTGTTTTCAATAAGAGAATTTGGCCTGGATCCCAGGAGGACTTATTTCTTATGTGTGCTCCTTCAGGTCTCCAGGAAATTGGAAGAGCATAAAAGTTCATTTCTATGTGAGCCAATGTAAGAATGGATTCTTAATGGTGCAGGGGTAAAGTGCACCTACACTAATTAGGGGATCTGTACCTGCAAATGGTGACAGTGGGAGCCAGTGGTCTGAAAGGCACTGGGTAGATACAGCCAGTTTAGGAAGGTCTGACTCACAGACATCCTGAGGACTTGTCATTTCGGTGTTCAAGCAAAGGTGTTTGAAGCTGAGTGCCTCAAGATGAAAAGTCATCAATAAGCAGGTTCCTAGGGAAATGTTACATCCTTCACTGATGGTGTACGTTGCTGGACCTTTGTTATGCCAAGCCAACACTTTATGGACCTCTTCTTGACCTTCCTTTGAGCAAAGTTATGGCCCTCCTTAGAGGGCTGCAAAGACTTCTGCATATCTGACTGAACCTGTGCATGTCATCTGTGTAAAGAAGTCACACGTGCCACAGAGCCTGCTGCTCTTCACAGGCACAGAAGGGTGAGGTGGGCCTGGTGTGACCTGTTCTGCACTCACAACAGGCCAGGAGCTCCCTGCCCTTGACAGGAATCCCAGCAAGGTCAAGCCCAGTGGTCTGGGCTTGTGTCAGGATTGGCACAACTCCACGGTCCTAATGGCAGGTCAGGATGCTAAGCTGCATTTTATCTCTTTCTGTCTCCCTCTGCCTCATAGATGAACGTTTTCATGGCCATCAGCATTATCTTAATACTGCGCTGCAACCTGAATGTTTTTAGTTCTTGAACAGTGTTCTGAAAGCTCACAGTAGTACCACAGTTGTTGACAGCATCATTTCCATTCACTCTTTTCTAATGCCCTGGGATGTTTTCTATTTTTTTTTTTCCAATAAATGGGAAACTTATCCCAGCTGAATTCTCTCCTTTTTTAGTGACAAACATAAATCCCTTTTCCCTTCTCTTCTCTTCCCAGGTAGGTCATGCCTACCTTTATGAAACAAATCCCAGCTTTTGTTTTTAATTCTGTGAACAAAACTCATGACAGCACTGGGACACCCAAGTGACTACAACATCCCATTCCATTGGCTGAGGCTCAAATGCAGATGACAGATGTCAATCCAAGTGCAGAGGCAATAAGAGAAATAAAGGATGTGAAGTAATTAACATTGTAATCAAGTAATCAATTCATTGGCAGAAATGAAAATTACATCTTTTCTTAGGTTTCTTTGTCCCTTTCTTTTTTCCAAAAAATAAAACAGCGTAATATGGAGAATTTTCTATCCCTTTCTCTCCCTCTGAGTACTTGAGTACAATCTTTGTTTCACTTTTCCTGATAGATCTCCCCACAAAACAAAGTAAATTTTGATAATATTCTTGTGCAGATTTGGGAAGTTAGGAAGTAGACCCAGTTTAAACTTTGAGGTGTCCTGCTCCCAGCATACAGGTGATGCCCGTGGACAAAGCTGTTCTGCAGTGATTAAAGGGATATTGAGTGTCCATTCTCATGGCAGCAGGGACCACTGCCCAGCCTTTGAATGGAAGTGTCACCTGGATGCTAGATAAATTATATTTGTCTCTAAATATTAATAATGGGAAATAAGGGGAGTGGTTCTGGTTGTGTTATACCTATCAGGATGTGTCCTGCCTGCCCTAGGTACATTCCCTGTTTGTCAGGATTTACTTGGATCTTGCAATTATGCAATTAGCATGTTTACCCTATGCACATAATTATACAGAGTTACTGTAATCATGATAGGAAAAGAAAAAGCTTATGTTTAATAAGTCCCAGTGAAATTCAGACGAGGAACTCAGCATTAAAAGAACATTAAGTACTTGATACAACACCGAAATGATTCATATTCAAATGCCACAGAAGAATATGGGATTGCCAGAGAGCTGCTGGGTTTAAGTATTCAGATATTCATTTTCCCCTGTGAATTTCCTTGGCTGAGTGCAGTTCATGGGAAACTTCTTTTGGGAAATAAACTCATGTGCAGTGACTAACAAATCTGTGTACATATTATACAAACATGTACAAGAGAGGGTGCAGTCAGGTGTTCTGAAAGTGGCATTCCTCAACTCTGACAAGGCCATAGCATGGCTGGGGGAAACACTGCAGCAACTCAGACCTGTTGCTTTAGTACAAAGTGAAAGAAAGAGCAAACATTGTACCCTTGGAAGGGTGTAAATAAGTAGCCTAGGATGGCTGTTAATAGTGTACTTATCTCTTCTAAGCTAGGAGCTGTCATTGACATCGAATTCTTCTTCCAAGTTTCTGATAGTGGGAATGGCTCTTCCAAACCTCTGCATATTGGGAAAAGCAGTGTTGTGGAAAAGGTGACATATAATTACTCCAAAGTGCAGCAGGGACAGAATCTAACTAGAAAAGCTGGGTGAGGCTCTGGGGAATTCATAGGAATGGAAACCAGGAAGGAAGGTTTTGCCAACATTCACTTTTCCTTTTTTTTTTAATTCAAAGATTAACTGTTGTGGTTTTGAGTCTTGCCATTGCCTGAGGAGCCCTCAGTGCACTGCTGGGAAGAGAGTAGATGCAACATAGGTGCTCTGGAAAGAACATCTGTGTGGAAGAATGTGTGCTAAACTTGTGTTTTACGGCTGAAATTCTTTATTTCCAGGTTAGAGTTGAGTTTCTTTTTCAGGAGATAGTAACAGGGCAGGAGGGAACACTGAGAGCTCCCATAGCCTGGGTCTGCCCCAGGGCAGACTCCAACAGAGCTGCATAGGGCATGACACAAGGTGTGCAGCCTGCTCTTGAGAACCTTCAGTGACAAAGATCCAGCAGCTTCTGTCAATAATCCACTTCTGGGCTTCATTAAAATTGGTGTTAGAAAGATATCCTTACCATCAAAGTCAAATACATAATTGCTCTTTAAACTTGGTGTTACTTGTCCCCTACTTTTGTGGATCTACCTCAAAAACCTTGGTTATGGATCCCACGAGGATGGATGGTGGAAAATCAGCAGGATCATGGAAGGAGCTGCTAATGGTAGTGGTTACAGAGCCAGTTATGGGTAGGGTTTGGGCTTAGGTTTGGGGGAGTCAAAGAGCCTGGTGCTCCAGGGACACTGGGACAGGAAAAGGCATGCCAACATGATCCTGGGAAATCCCCAACATTGCTGCTCCTACATCTTTCTAATCAGGGTCACTCCTGCTGATTTTTGCCTTCTCCTTTTTATTATTTCTTCCTCTTTTCCTTTATCTCCTTCATATATCTCAAATTTCTGCTTCTGTGCAGTACTTTGGATGAACAGGTTTTATGGAGTGGTAAGAAGGGCCTTTTTAGGGCACTTAGGCCACTCTTTACAACTGTGAATTAGTGGAAATACTTGTGGAAATTCAAAATAGTGGTTCTTCAGTATATCAGTTTGGAGATAGGCAAGGCATGCTTCTCTCTCGCTTCAGAAGTTCAGTGAGAAGAGGGAAGTGCTCCATGAATCATTCCTTGCAGAGGGACTGAATCTCGATGGTGTAGTCAGATTACTGTCACCCAGATTTATGGGAATATACCTGAGGTGAAGATGGATACGAGAATTTTGCTTAGAAATGCTTCCCAGAGGTGACTTGCATCAACATGCATTTGCCAAGTGGACTTAAACCCGTAGTCATATGTGAATTCTGCTGGGAGATTAAAGATTTTCCCTGAAATGTAGGGCATAGCTGTAACTAACTTTCACAAGGTTTACATGATTTACATCATATTCTGCATGGCAGATACCTGACATGAGCTGCTGAACCATCTCCTGGGTGCTGAAAGCAGCCTATGGGACCTCCAGGCAGATCATGGGACTTTTATGGTGACTGCTTTTTGTTGATGCACTGAGGAGCAGAAAGCGTCCAGCTCTTGCAAAATCTTCCTTTAGGGATTTGTACTCTTCCTGTGGAAGTGTTAACCTGAACTCCATGATGTGTGTCCAAAGCAAGGGGGCTCAGATGTAAACACATACCATGGCAGCCTTTTGGGTTTTTATCACAGATCAGGCTCCCATCAGGAGAGACTATTCTGAAATAATGTAACATCCTCACTACTGTCGTTGTAGGACACAAAAAAAGATGAGAGACTCTAAATATTTCAGAAGGCAAAGAGCATAGAAAAAACTTCATTGTCTAATTCTTACTACCTTTTTAAAAGGTGTTCTGATACAGCCTTAACATGGTTGGTAAATAGGAATGACACCTCTCTGATCCCATTGGTTAAACTAGAGAAACAGCTCAAATGTTTTGAGAACTAGAAAAGCAAAACACCACCTGGAGAAAGATTGTTTTGAGAAAGGATAGTTGTTTGCCAGGATTTGTTTTGAGAAGAAGTTTTCTTAAGAATTTCCCCCTTGGGAGAAAGTTAGCAGGCTAGCAGGCTAAAATCTCTCAGACCCAGAAATATCAGGCCCACAGACTACCACTTTTTAACAGCTTATGACTTGTCTCCACAGCATTGTAGCATCTCCAGGCTACTCCCAAACACAATGTTACAAGCTGGTAGCAGCCCCAGTTCAGAAAACAGAAGCACAGACATTGAATGAGAAGCAGTAGCTCTGTACTTTTAATTGGTAATTAAAAGTATACTTTGTGTTCTGTGACCTTGAGGCCGAGCATTCACATGCTAAAATGTGACTTGTATTTGACCAATACTGTTCTGATGTCACCTGTGTTTCAGAGTTATAATTTTAATTGGTCACTAGCACTTGCAACAGCATGAAATGAATATTTAATGATTCTCATCCATTGGCTGATGTCTGTTATATTATTAATTTGTGTGTAAATGTGTTGTCTTGTTTGTGTTTGAGAGATTTAGGTGCCCAAAATTGCAGTTTGCCTATTATCTCACTGCATAACACTTTTGTCAGTTATGTCTATATTCCAGTGTTTCATCACTGTGAAAAATGCTGCCTGTTTTAAGTGATTCTATGTTTTCAGGGAGGAACCCAGCACTTTAGAGAAGACAGTGTTGTGTGACAGGTTGTAGCTTCCCTCCATGATCAGCCCTAATTTGGACTAGAGTTCAAGGAATAGGAGGTGCCATCCCGAAATCTCAAGGAACGTATGAATAAGTGGGAGCAACACCTTCAGCTCTCATAAATTTGTACAACTCTGTAATTGATTCCAGTGCTCACTTATGTTAGCTGAAGATCTGAATATATTGGCTGGTAAGGAGGAGGAGAAGGAGCTCTCAAGGAATTGCTGAGGAGCAGGTGGATATTTTTCGCCAGGCTGCCCAGAGCTCTAAGCAGCCACTTGGGGAAGAGCTCTAAAAATGTACTCCTGCAAGCCTCCAGGAAGACTTTAAGCAGAGAAAGAGTGCATGTGGTTCAGCAGCCAAGCAGAAAAATGTATTTAAAAATCACTATTCTGTTTACTGATTACCTCTGGGAACTCAGAGCAGTGACGCTTTTACAGAGTAATCAGCAAAAAAGTTCTGTGGTCTCAGGCAGTTTTGCTGAGTTGATACAATCCTAGAGAAGGTGTTTCTCAGTGCAGGTTTCTTAGATTCCCTGTAGGAAGAGAAAGAAAAAAGTCTGAAATCCCTCCTGACCTGATTTTCTGATTTTTAGTATCTCCCCCCATCCCTAGATTTGGGAGCTGAATTGGCTTCTTTCTGCAGCAGCTTTCTTGTCAGGAGTGAAGCTGAACTTGGAGCATGGTGTAACTGCATGTTTCTGCAGCAGCCTTGAAAAGAAAATCAAAAATGCTTTAGGTAAAATTTTTACTTTGCTTGAATTTTAAAGGAGCCAAGCTCACAACAGAGTCAAATGCAGAGCATTTCCACCCAGTTCCAGGTAACTTCAGCTTCTGAGTGATAGTTTCTGTGATTGTGAGATGAAAGGTCAAAATAAGCAAAAAAAAGTCAATTTGTTAAGAAAAGATAAGCCTGTTTGACTCCCTAGATGCTTAGCATGTCGTTTAGCATCTACAAGTTTAAGTGTCCTTAAAATACTCCCTTTCACTTCTGTTTCTGGGGAAGGTTATAGAAAATCAGATCAGGATTTGGGATTTCTCAGTAAAAGGAGGTGAATCATCCTCCTCTCTGCAGCTCACTTTTCCTATGTGTAAAGGCAGGTTAGCAATGTTTATTTCACAAAGAGCCTTAGGGCCGAGGTATTATCTTGAGAGTTTTGCAACTGGAAACCCCTTACCTAGTGACGTTTTTCTTTTTGCTGCTAGTAATGCTAAAAAAAGAGAGGGAGCAGCAATAAGGCAGCTGGCATTCACCTCCAGCAGTGCTTCACACCTGACCCTTTGAACCTTCTCACTGACAAGCCTGAGGAATGAGGGATCCCATGTCCAGTGGTTCCTCACCTGAGTGGCTTTGGGCTCCAGCTGCCAACGGGGCTCAGAGCCTCTGCAGCACAGGCAGCAAGAGAGGAGAAGTGACTGTGGCTTTGAAAAATGCAAAAAAAGAAAATGTGCTGTAGAAAGGGAGAAAACTGTTTTCTCTCCTCGCCACTCTGGGTCACAGTGGTCTGTGGGAGGCTGAAGCTGGGGCTCCAACAGGAGAGAAAGCCATGACTTCTGTGTTGTGGCCAGATGAAACCTGAGTTTGAAGAACTGTCCAATGTTTCTATTTTAGGAATGCATTTTGGGTGTTTTATGTCATAATTATTCTGAAATACCGTCTGAGACTCCCATGTGCACAAGGAAAGCTCTCCTGGTTAACATTGATGGGTTGCCTATCCATTTCCTCCACGGGGTGAATTCACTGGGCAGAAAAGTCTCTGTAGCCTGTTTTCCCCTGAACCAGGGTGTGTTCTCAGCTGGGAAGGGCCACGATTTACATCTGTTAAAAGTCCAGCATGAGAGCCGGAAAAGTACTTTCAAAAACTACAATTGTGAAAGAGCTGGTCCTCTGAATATTTGTTTATGCTTTGTTATTGTTTATAAGTTTTCTGTTCTGTGTGAGATAGAGCACTGGGAAAAAAATAGAAAAAAAGAGAGGTTTGGAACTGTGCAGAATAATTTTGTCAAAAAGACTTTTTCAATTACAAGACCATTTTCCCCAATATTTGGAAAATCAATTTTGATGACATTTCTTTTTGTTATAAAAGCCCAAGGGATTAAGTGCTTTGATTGTGTCAAAAGCCCGTTTCAATTTCTGTTGTAGGAGCACTTCTAAAAACTCCAAATGAACATTTTTGCAATGAAGTACAAAGATAAGTATGCTCTTATGAGCTTAAAAAGCTGAAAACCATCCCCCAATGTATTGACAGATCTCAAGCCAAAGTGAAAAAAAAAAAAATAATAAAAATCCCAGAATACGAATTACTGACATTGTCATTAGTACCACTGGTAAATATATGGTGCTGGTTTTCAAGGACTAAAAAAATCTTTTGTTTTGAACTTGCTGTCATTGACTGATCAGCACAAATAGTGAGCAGAGGAGGTTTCTGTGTCAGACAGAGCCTTGGGCTGCTGCGTGGCTTGGAAGGACGAGGGATGTGTGGGACAGCCTCACTGCAAACCCAGCTCCTGCCACGTTCCTTTTCACCAAACACATTTTAGACGTGCACCAAGAGCAAACCCCTTAATTCACTGTGCTAACTCCTGCAGTCAGGGATTCCTCTGTGACATCCAGCACACTAAGGTCACCAGGAGGAGAAATCAAATCCCCGCGGTCCACGGCACGAAGAACAAAAGAGAGATTGCTTTGTTTCTGACTCTCTGCTGCTGCCCTGCTGCTGCCTGCCCTCTGCCCAGGTCCCACACATCCCAGGGCTGGGCTGCAGGTCTGTGCCCCAGCCCGAGGCTCCTGCTGTGTCCAGCTGCCTTCCCGCCCTTGCTGGCACTGTCCCGTGGCAGTTTGTGGATGCTGGAACAGAATTGTGCTGCACCACAGGAATGTGCTTTGGGTTTGTGGAGCAGATGCTGCCTGGCACTGGCTGGCAGAATTTTGGTGAAGTCCTGCACAAGGGGGATCTCCCTCGAGGTTTTTTCCTCTTGCCGTCAGTCTTTCCTGTGCTGCAGAATTCTGAGACTTCCCCCCAGTGCTGCACACCTGCAGATTATTGCAAATGACTTGTTTTTAATACAGACTGTGCCTCACTGCTGATCCCCTCCCCGTGACACTTTCTCCTCGGGCAGCAGTCCCGGCTGGGGCCCACAGTCAGGTTTTGTCCACTCCTCCATGCACTGGGAGGTTCCCCAGTGTGAAGCATCCTCTCTGGCAGCAGTGATAATTGTTCTTTGCAGTTTGTTTTGTGGGTGCAGCCTTTCTGTCATGCCCTAATCTGAGAAAGAGAACCTGCAACTCACATGACAGAAGTCTTGTTGCTGCCAAGGCTTCTCTGCAGGGAGTGGTTGTGTGGCAGTTGCACCTGGGTGCAGAGAAGACAAGTGCTTGTCTGTGGGATCTACCAACAGCTCCACGTGTCTGCCAGCCATGTGTCCTTTGCTTGCCACGGTTTGCATGCCATGGGATGCAGCAATTTATGGCTGAGTGCTTCAGTAACAAGTGGTCTTGTCTGCAAGGGCTGCTCAAGCAGTTAGGGCTCTGAGAATGATTTCAGGCTCCTGGTGATGGATCCTAGGACGTTTGTAAGAAATGGCTTTAGGTGCCTGAGGAATTTAAGCCTCATCTCTTCAACCTGTATCAGGAAACAAGCCTTTCCCAAGTTACCCCAATGTTGTGGCCATGCTGATCCACAGCATCACCTTTTCTCTTTCAGCATCCTCATGAACAAAGGCATCTACCCCCCCAAAAAAATAAGTTTTATTTCTCCATGGATTTATTCTGGAATAATCATGTCAGTTAATGTCCAAAATGAGAGGCAGCCTGATTTTTACAGAAAGTCCAAATATTGCTGAATGCTAATATGTGTAAATGCTTTAGAAAATCTCACCCTTTTTTCTCTGGATCTTCCTGACTTGGCCGGAGTGTTGAGTACCAGTAAACAGCTGAGGACAGAGTTAGGAAGTAGTCTGAGTTTGTACTTTTCTGCCCTTCAGAGGCTGTATTTAAAAGGTGGAAAAATCAGACCCACTTCTCAGTCTAACCTGTAGTAAATCATTAACCACGTCGTCTCATCCCCTCAGTTTGAATATGAGTGGATGCTTACTCATTTCTTAATATAGTTTTGCTCTTAAATGATTCATATTGTTTTATCATTTTCATAGCACTTTATAGAGACTTGGCAGAGGCCTGGGGGACCTTTACTCTCTCCAGCTTGTCACTCCAGATGGCTTTGCATTTCTACAGCAGATGAGATGCTCTGGTCATGGCAGTGCAGTTGCCTGCATTTACTAATCCTCTTTGCCAACCTCCCAGACCCTTGTAGGATGCTTCTGTGCACCACTTTTGAAGAGTTTGCATTTAAATTGGCTGTTGAAATTCAGGTTTCATTTCCTTACTTTAATTACTGTCTCTGCTGCACTCCTAGATAGTTACATACTCTGCTGGAATGCTTGGGGACTGTAGAGGTTTCTTGTGATATTGGTAATAAATTTAGATCTGATATTATTGCTGCTACACCAGGATCTAAATAACTTGTGACTCCGTGGTTTTTTGAGTAACACAAAACATCTATAGTAAAAATAGGAAAAAGAGTAGTGTCTTCATTTTACTCTTGGTTAATGAATCTCTGAAAGATTAACTGATTTTCTTCAAGATGCTCAAGGGACTGTCCCAGAATCTGGGACCTCCTTTCTTTGGGGCTCATATGACTTCTGGCTTAGAAATTCCTGAAACCTCGTGGGATCAGATGCAGAGCAGCAGCCTGAGGAGCTAATCTTATGCCTGAGAGTCAGTAAAATGAGATTCCTCACAAGTGCAGTTTCACTTACACAGTGGAAAAAAAATTTTCTGACTATTAATTTAGTTTTCATCTCCACGAACATATTTGAGTCAAAAGTGGTATGAAATATTGGGTCATTTGCAGCTGGAGTTTGTGCAGTGTCTGGGTCAGCCAGGAAAGCTGTACTCAGCACATTGAGCCACTGCATTTCAGAAGCCCCCTGTTATTGGGTTGCAAACAGGCTTCATATTCATAAAGTGTTGTTTTTCTGAAAAAACAGTCCTGTTATGTTTCTGTGAAAGATTTCTGTGAAATCTACTTTTTAATGCTGTGGTCCTGCTGTGTTTCTATGAGTCTGTCTTTGGGTGATCCTCCAGCTTTTCCCCCAGGCCTTGGCGTATGACGAGTGACACCACGCTGTGACACTGGTGGTGTCCATCTACTACTCCTGTTTTGTCCTCAAAGTAAAGGTAGCAAAGTGATCCGTGCTCTGTTTAGTGCCTTTGCAGCTTCTGAAGCGCTCCTGTACCTCAGCAGATTGCATCCCATTGCAGTTGCAGGAGCAGATGCCTTTTCCCATTTTGTACAAAGGGTTTGGCATCCCCAGCAGGGGAGTGCACGTTGCTCTGCTTTGAGCTCTCTGAGCTGCTCAAGCCTGTGAAAAGGGAGCAAAGGACTCCTGAATTCATTCAAAACTTTTCCAGGATAAGTCCTGCACAATCAATGCTGAGAGCTTGTGAAAGCAGCAGAGTGAGTGGTGTAAGCAGATCTAGTCAGCTCTGTCTGTCTGTCTGTCTGTCTGAGCTCCACAGCTCCTGGTGGCACCACTGGAGGCAGAGCTGAGGGAGTGGACATTGCTGAGAAGCTGTAATAAAGAAGAAACTTCAGTGGCTGAAGCTTTCAGTTATCCTGAGGCTGGTTTTAGGCTGTTGTAGTGTTTAGAAAGGGGAAATGTGGGGAGCTGTGTTTTGTAATACTTGTGCAGAACTCTGTGGGGCCAGCTGGGACCAGCTGCTGTGCTCTGCAGTGACTCACGCTGTAAAAAAATGAATGTGTAGATATTGGATGTGATTAAGGCTTCTCCAGGGCTGAGCTGCTCCTTGGCCACTTGGCTCTGTCTTTTTGTAGGTCCTTGCTGATGCTTTGTGAGTTTAAATTCAGTGCTAGAATGAATTGTTCACCACTGAAGTCAAAAGAAGAATTTTCAGCTCAAAGTTTCAGGCTGTTTTCCCTTGCCTTCTCCCAGTTAGAGGAAGCACTAGATAGATAGATAGAAGTGCTCTAAGAGTTTTTGGCTGAATTAAATTATAATTAGCCAAAAAACAGCAACAACAAAAAAGGAAATCTGAATATCTCTGAGAAAGGACAAACTTGGTGGGCATCTCAGACCACATTTTCAGTCCTTTTTTTGGGTCCTATGGACCTTCTAAGAGGATTTCAATCTGTTGTGTATCAGATGGTTCCAAGCAGAGATCATTTATTTGGCAAGCTCCAAAATCCCCATTCCTCATCCCCCCCCCTTTCTGTGAAATGTGAACCTGCCAGCAGATGACAGGGTATTGACTTTAGTGCCTGTGGAAAGAAGAGTTTTAGCCAAGCAGCTCCGTGTTCCTCTGGTTGTGGTCTCTAGCAATGCCCTCACTGTTGGATCTGGATTGTGGCTGAGCCTCACCCCGTGGTGATGCACTCAGAAAGGCACAGCCTGTCAGAACAGCATTAGTGCCAATCCCAGCTCCTCACCCACCTGCTGCCACCTCACATCATGCCCAAAATATTAACTCAGGTGCTCCCTTCTAGTGCTGAAGGGAGGATGAGCATCTCCTTGGCAATCAGACTTTCAATCTCAGCTGCTAGCGTGCTTATAAATCATACTACCTGTTGGGGAAGGTGATACAGGGAAACCTTATAAATATGATTGTTTAGCAGTAGGTTCGGAGAACATTGGGCCAGTGAGTGAAGTAGAAATGACAGTCACTTTTGATATGGGAAGGGATGCCAGTCCAGGGACAGGATGTTGAGCAATACCAGTGACCAGGCAGAAAAGGAGTCTGCAGGATAGCAGGAAGAAGGGATTATAGAAATTAGCATAAGGAGGTAGTGCCTTATTTAAATCTAGTAGTTCTCATAGGCTGTATGTAAATTCTATAGGATTTGTGTCTCACACCGGTTGGTTACTGTAAATAGAATATTCAACACAGAATAGGATAAAACATACTGTAACAGGAAATTCAGTCTCTTGGAACTCTCTTGGAACCACGCCAGCAGCTGGGCTGGCAACTGATGGCAAACGCTGGCACCCACGACCCCTGAGAATAAAGCATGTGTTCCATGAGCAACCCTGTCTCCTGAAGTATATCATCTAACCATCGAGGGAACGAATCCACAACTACCATTAGCTCAAACAAGGTGGGTGTTCTTTTCTCATGTTTCTCGTCTGTTTTCCCATTGGAGAGAAACCCAGGATGACACATCCATGCTCCAGGCTCAGAGGTGCTGCAGAGTGGATTGCAGGAGGCCTTTGGGTTTGGGGGGTGGATGCTCACCAGTCTGTGCCGTGGCTCGTGACCTTGTGCACGTTCAGGGGTGACATCCACAGTGCTGCCATTCTGAGGAGAGAACACATCTCCCTGTAACTGAGCTCTGGGTATTCCTCTGCAGTCCTGCTAATTGCTAATGACAGGGACCTTGGAAGTCTCTGAAAGATCAGAGTGTTTTAATTTGAATTTTCCTCCAAGGAGGGAAGTTGACAGTGAGAGAGCAGTCAGCCCTCTCCAGGCACCTCCATCAGGAAGAGCAAGTTTTCACCACTCCAGTAAAACATCCACAGCACTCAAACTTCAGTCAGGACGTTGTTTGTTGTATACTTTATGTCTGAGATAAAAGAAAGCAAACTAATTCCAAAATTTTACCCCTGGGGGAAGATAAGGATGCCAGACTTATTGGCTACAAGGAAATCCCTCAGCTACTTGAGCAGTGAAAGGAGCCTGAGAGTGATTGTAAAACCACGTCTCTGTCAGGTGCCCGTGTACAACTTTTTAGCTAAAAAAAAGCTTGTGAAGGAAATCTAAGCAGCACAGACAATAAATAACACACCACTAAAACCTGGAAAGGTGTGAATGTGTTGCTGTGTCAGGGTTTGTGCCTTTGTAGGTATTCTCTGAATTAAACCAGTGTGCACCTCAGCATCCCTTGGGGAGCCAGGATGTCAGGGCACTGCTCTGTCTTCTGGCAGCAGGAAGCTCAGAGCTGGAGCACCTCAAAAATGTGCTGGGACTCTGGGGAGTGGCAACAGTGCTTCATAAACTGGTTTTACTGTTCTTGATTAGTTTGGTGTCAATGACATAGTGATTATTTTTTATACAAATCTAGAATTTTGCCCATTTGGGCAAAGTTTATGGAGCTGTGCTTCAATTTCCATGGTCTGTTAGCAAAATACAGAACAAAATTATTTGGGTCAAGTTTTCATCAGACTAATTAGAGTTTCTGTTTAGTTTGAGACCACAGTGGTAGTTGGTACAATCTCAAAGCCTGGCCTACTTAGAAATAAAAAAAAAAAAAAGAAAATCTTACTTTTTATTAGAAAGTGTGAATTCCTAGTCACAGCAGCTTTTGTGTGAAAAAAAAAAAAGTCTGTTCTGACACAGCCAGTCAAGAGATTTCTGATGAATCTGGAGCTGTTTCACCCTCATCACTCCTGTCTTCATGATACTAAACTTCCTGAAATAACTTTATGCTTTATTTTGACTTCACTTCCTTTGCTTTAGAATTTTTCACCCAAGTGAAAATGGCAGCACTCCTGATTGTTCCAGACTAATTTGCAGCGTGGTTATAGAATCAATTAAAGGGTATTAATGAGAGATATCTCCTGTACTATCTGCTTCATTTTATGGTTATTAGGAAGCAGCTTATGGAACAGTTACCATAGTCACAACCTAAAAAATAGGGGCAGTCACAAAGCTCGTGAGCTAAAATCCTGTATTGCTACATGCATGAAATCACAGATAAGTGTGACAGGAGTTGACATCTCAGATACAGTTTGACTTCCCAGTGAAGGACAAGGCTACGATAAGGCACACTGCCTCTGGAGGGGAAAAAAGGGTTCACTGTGGGAATCATTTTGGCTGTTGGAAGAAATCACAGTGCTTCAAAATGATTGTGCTGTAACGGCTGCAACATCAAAAGCAAGGATAAAGTGGAGAAACCACATTTGCAGTATTTCCATGTGACCATTTGATAGAGTCACGGAATGAGTGAGTGGATGAAAGACAGGAACTGCCCACACCAATGACTCCTCTTTCAACACACAGGGTTTACTCCTGTTCTCTGTGTGCTTTGTGGGTTGGGGGGATTTCATCCACAGCTTCCCCCCTCTGAGACCTGCTGTCTCCCAGCAACCCCAGCTCTTGTGACTGCTGATGATCTCTCTTCTTCTCAAGCCCACTGCAGTAAATGCCATGTGGAAAACCTGCTGCACAGAGCAGGCAGAGAAATATGTGCCCGAGTGAGGCTGTTGGGCTTTTTGTGCAGCGTTAGTGCTGTCCCTGTCCCCTCTGCACACTCTGAATGACCACTGGGACCAGGCTGTCTGTGGTCTGGCCCCTCTGCCTTTCTGATCTGGCACATCAAGTCTTCACTGTAAAGGTGCTAAAGGTTACAATGCCATATTCATGTGTACAGGCTACAGAGCAAACAGAAACCCAAAGAAAAGGCAGCTTACAAGATGATTGAAATGTTGGTGTTAAAACTGGCGGGTGACTGATACACCCAGAAATAATTGGGGCCAGTGACCTCTGGGGCAGGGTCAGTCTGAGCACGGGCAGGCTGGTAGTTGTGAATACTGCTCAGAAAGCCAAATTAGCAAGTGCTTTTGCATGATCTGTCTTCTGCTGCCTGGGCATTTTCCCACAGTGCTTGGAGCTCTGATTAAGGCAGTGGAGCATGAATCACTAAGGCACATGTCAATGAAGCCCTTACGATGCCACTGGGGATAGAGGAATCATATCCTCTCATTGCTTTAATCGTGAGGCTGGAGTCCATTAAAAATCCATTTAAATCTATGAACTGGTGCTAGTTTTAAACTGGTAATTTATGTCCAGTGGATATTAGCAGCCTTTTTTTCGCCCTGTATCTGAACTGTTGCCAACAGCTGCTCTAACTAACCAATGCTATTCGTGTTCAGGCTTATACAATATAATCTCCTTCACTTTCTGGGTCTGTATCAGCAGGCAGCAGTAATGGGTATTGTCTGGATCAAAGCCTCTTACAGAAATGTTGCAAACCAGAATGAAAAGACTGGAATAGCACACCATCAGTAAGTGGAAAGTATCTAAACTGGGAATCAGGGGGTTTTCTGCCATCATCTTTCAAACTGCATTTGGGAAGCACTCAGAACAAGCTCAGCGGAATGTACCTGGTACCCAACATCCACCTACCAGCATGAGCTGTACAATAATAATTAAACAGATGCTTTTAGCAAACAAGGGTACATTCAGTCTAGTTAATTACTTTGTTGATTTTAGAGTCTGAGTATTTTAGAGCCTCTATGTCCTTGCACTCATCTGGTTTGCAAAACAAGGTGTTCTGCAGGGGAAGAATTCACACGTACAAGTATGAGCTCTTCCTCTCCAGTGCTGATGCCTGGTGGCCTTTGAAGATAGGCAGGAATTCTTCCACTTCTAACTGACCAAAATCAGATTCTACTGGAGGAGTGCAGTTGAAACAGTGCAGAATCAATGTGTATTGTGCTGTTAATATAATAAGAAACACTACAGATCAAAAGCAGCAGCAATGGCACAGCAATGGCACCACATTATTGTATGTACAACTAAACAAGGTAGAAGCAAAGACCACTTGGGCAGATGTATCCTGAGGCTGAGGTGGTTCTGGCAGCATTTGGACAGGGTCACGACCCATTTAAAGTAATCTAACTTCTCTCCTCTACACTGTTAAAAACCACTAACTATTCTATGGCAGTTCCCACTTTGGTTTTCTTGCAGAAATGAACTTTGGAGCACAGAGGTCAAGGTTTTCTCATTTACTCCTGGTATTAAAAATTTCTGGAATTAAAACAGAGCAAATTAAAATTTGTCCCACTCTTCAGGGACGTTCCGCGGCCCTGAGGACTGTGGATAGTTCAGGTGTCACCTCATCAGTCAGCACAGGGCCTTTCCCACCCCCCAGCCCAGATACTGCACTTCCCTTGCCCTGCCCACTGCCCACCTCCCTGTGGCTGAACCCTCTGAGGTGCCAGCAAGGCACAGATGTCCCCCAGCCAGGGCCACAGGGACACGGAGGGGCAGAGGGGACGGCTCTGTGTGAACAGGGCACCTGTCTCCAGCTGGTTTGTCCATCTGCTACAGCCCTTGCTCTCAGCAGGCGGGCACCTACTCCAGGAGCACTGCAAGAGCAGGAAGGAACTGGCACCTGAAGGGTGATGAGATCAGCAGAGTGTTGGATGCAAATGTGTGGATGGCAGCTGGAGATCCATGAAGGGGTGCAGGAGCAAATGTCGGGAGTTGTGGCAAGGGATTTGTGCTCTGCCCGTGGAAATGGTCATCAGAGTGCAGTGGGACTGGCCTGACCAGCCAAAGGCAGGCAAAAAGGAGCCAAGAGAAAATAGGGAAAGGCTCAAATATTTCTAAGCCAAAGTACTGGTCCTTATTTTTCAAAATGAAATTAATTAATTTCTTCTGGAACTCTACCAAACTATTTATTCTCACTTCTGGTAGCAGCAGCCATAGAGGTAACCAGAAATCTCTAGGTAGTGCAGGTGTTTGCTAGCAAGAGCAGCTGTTACTGTTAGAAAAAACCCAAAAGGTTCCCTTCAGTTTCAGCTTCATAACCCAGATGACAAGTTCTGAAATGAATTTAAAAAAAAAAAATCTCCAACAGACGCTTCATCAAAACCTGGCTTGGCTTTGCTTGCAGCTGCTTTGCTCCTTCTGGGGCTTGGCACGGGATAGCTGTTGTGGGAGCTGTGTTCACCCTTCTGCACGTCCTTTTTTTGACTCACCTTCCATTCAGAAGCCAGTTTCTTTTCTTCTTCATTTTTTTGCTCATTAGTGCAAAGGAAGCAACTGTGCTGCTGCCTCAGCTGCTGCCTCAGCCAGACAAAAATCAGCTTCCTTAGGCAGGTGGAAGGTGTTTGTTTTGTACTGGGAGCTCACTTGGGACAAAGAGTAAACAACAAAAATAGCTTGTTCCCCCACCCCAAACATCTTTGTTTATTTCCTCATGCGAAGGTTCTCCTTTGAAGTGACACTGCTCATCTGGGCTTGGAGGCATCACATGGATGCCTCAGTTATACTTCTGTCAGCAGCATTAGGGAAAGTTAAACTGGTGCATCCAGGCAATCCAAACTAAGCCAGGAAGCTGCTGTTTGATTCGGACAGCTTAGAGCTGGCTATCACTGAAGTCTGCATTTGACAGCTGCAGAACTATTTCCTTTTGATTCTTCATGTACAAAGTCCCACGGCAGTTCAGAAGAGAGGAGCAGGGTTTCATGCATATGACTGAGTGGAGAGAGCCAGAAGCATTTGGAAATTATTCAGTGCAAGTTATGATTTGTTCTTACTGCTTTTCTTTTTAGCACCAGAAATCGGTGCTGATGTCATTCCCTTGTTGGTTGCTTAGCTTAGTGAGAATAAAGGACAGCTAAATCGGGACCCTGCAAAATGCAACACCCAGATGGTTGAAAAGGCAAGTGAACAAGGTGCTGAAATGAGAGGCTTTTGTCTTGGGTTTGAAAAAAGAAATTAAAAAATCAAGCTGCGTACAAGTTCATTTTGAAGAGAGGTTCATTTGGAGCCTGAATTTTGCATTCCTTCCCATCAAATCAGGCAGTGCTGCTGCACTTGTGGGTTAAAAACAGAAACAAAACCAACAGCAAAGCAAGGCAGAGAGAATCAGACCAAACCCAAGTCTCTTTGGCAGTGTTTTGGTACTCAGGGCTGGTAAAGTGCCTTTCCCAGACTCTGTGCTGCCAGGGACATCCACCCTTACTGTGATCCTGTGTGATCACCTCCCAGCCAGGTGCTCAAGGACCATCCCGAGTTTATTTCTACCCCAAATCCTGGATATTTCATTGAATACGTTTTAACCCCTTGACATCTCAGTGCGATCACTGCAGAAGGACAGCAGGCTTGGCCAGTCAACTTATTGCAGATATCACCACAGAGGCCAGAGCAGCACCTGCAGATTGGAGGAGCACTAATCTGATAATCATCAGGCAATTACACAGCCCCATAAGCCAGGTATGGCTGCTTTAGAAATGCCCCAGGAGGAAATGAGGTGGAGAGGGAATTATTCTAACATATGGCAATTTATCAGCTGCTAACACCACTGAGATTTGGTTAAAAGATTCCCTCGGGGTTCCCTAGGACAATGTCATGGATTTATGATTGGTGATGAACTTCTCTCCGAGTAGTGCAAAACAACATAAAGGATTACAGACTTCTGGGCATTTTCTGAACTGGGATACAGTGAAACAATTTCCACCAAAGTGGGTATCTTGTGACAGAAGGCAAAATCTCTGCTGGTGGTCTGTGTGTTTGGTAAAGCATAATACTATTTGCGTAGATTATTTTACACTGGAGCTAGAGAGAGAGTTGGTAGCCAAAGAACCCAGAAGAAATTTGCTTAGTTTGCCTTAAAAGATACTTTTTTTTCTCTGATTTTTCTCCGTTTTCCCAGCAGCACTGGTTATATCAGACATAGCAGCATAACACATAGGTGCTAAAATTAACAATGCTGTGTTGTAAAATCCTCTTTTAAAAAATGGTGACTGGTGGGAACTGCTCATGAATAAAACTGAAAAAGAAGAAGGAGCGAGGCATCATGGAAATGTTGGCAGAACTGCACTTTCAAAGTTTAAAACGTGAAAATTGGTTGACAAGCAGCATAGATTGCTTTAGGTAGGGCAGGGATCACGCACAGATTGAGAGGCTCTTGAGAAAAGGACAAGACACGAGGAGCTACAAGTGCTCTCAGCCTGGGTTAACGTGAAGGGCTGGGTTCTTGATGGTTTTGGTCAGGGGTTACACTGCAGGATAGGGAAGGAGGAGGCCCCCAGGCTCATCCTGCCTCTGTTTTGGGAAGAAACCTGTCTTTCCTTCGAAAGGACCATGGCAATGAGGGCAAGGAAGGGGGCTGGTGCTCTCTGGTGCTCTCCTGTGCTGGGAGAGCAAGGTCACTGCTCACTCTGTAACTGTGGTGATCTTCCTTCCTTCCCACTGCACAATTCATTCCTCTTTTTCTCACCACTTGAGAAAAGAGTTTCTTTGTTGGGTTTCTCTTTGCATGCGCTGGAGTTTGAGAACTGATTGGATATGACAGTATAGCTACAATTGCAGAAAAAACAGGAAGAATGGCACATTTTTTTCGGGATACTCTGTCCTGTTCTATGATTTATTTGACATGTTGAAGTATTAATGCTTCATGTGCTGCAGTAACTGACTTTTTGATATGGAGGTTTCGCTGGGAAAAGCATTTTAGTGCATACAGCGCCAGGAGGATGGTGGAAAAGGAAGTGGAGAAATTGGCTTTTTAACAAAAACTAGTAAATTCCATCAGTGGATCCTATACACCAACTGGGCCAACACAGTAAAGGGCAGAATTATATTCCAGACAGCATCTGATGGTGATGAATACACTGAGAGTGTGACATTCATTTGTGTCCTGAACAGTCACCTTGTAGAAGATCACAAGCTCATCCAAGCCAGGGCTGGAGCTCCATCTTCCAGCAGGTTTCTCAGTACCAGGCACAGGACATTTCACATACTTTTTGTAAGGGTGGATTTTTCCAGCCTTTCAGAGTGTATTACCTTTAGAGGGTCAAAATCCTTTGATCTCTGGTTGCCCAAACAAGCAAAGGAGAAAGGGTAAGGGAAATTAATACAGCCAAGGGTTTCTAAGCCTTGGGTTGTGCTCTTGGTTGTTGAACAGACTTTTCTTGTATTTATTTAAACTTCACAATGAATGAAGTTAATTAGACTTGGTTAAGCTGATAACACCACTGCAAGGACCCAAAAGCTGAGCCCTCCTTGTCTCTGTCAAAGAAAATCAATACTTTCATTCTTCCATAACCTCATTGCTCTGTTAAGCATCACCAAGCTTGCATTATGCTGAAACTTATGCACATAATTAGAGCTTTGGGAATTTGGAGGTATTTTATCTGCAATTAAAATGAAAGTGTTCAAGAGTAGGGATTTACTTTTTTTTTTGGTTTGCATTCTTAATTTAAAAAAAAAGAAACAAAAAAACCCCAACCAAACAAAAAAAAAAAAAACAAACAAAAAAAAACCACAAAAAAACCCCCAAACCTACAAAACCCCCCCCCCAAAAAAACCCCAAAAAACAAAAAAAAAAACCAAAACCACCCCAAAAAAATAAGGAAAAAATTGACTCTGGATGTAGAAAGACTCCCCTGGGATCTGTCCCTTCCCCATGTCAGCCAGGCCCTTGTGCCTTCATTTCTGACCTTTCTTTGCATGGAAGGACACACAAGTGCTCCAGTTTCACTGCCAGGCAGGAGGCACCAAAAGGGAAAGATTCCACATGAAACCAGGATAGCACTTCCAGCAAATACCTCACTGCACAAACACTCATAGTGGAATCAGGGCCATCTCTCCTGGAGCAGAGAAGGGAAATATCCCCCTTTGGAAGGGAATGACAAGCTGCATCATGGACTTTTTGCTGTGTTTATTTGCTGGCCCACTTGGGCACGCTGCTTTTGGGGGTAGCAGCTCCATGAGGTTCCCTGATGTGTGACAGGTTAAGGGAATGTTGGGAAAGGTGCTTTTTCTCATACAGTTCAGCATCTCCTGCTGCCTTTTGGGACAGCAACTGGCTGATGATTTTAGTGTTTTGGCAGCAATAGGAATCCTGCCTTGGTTTTGGGTATTACCTACGGAAGGTGGCAAAACACATCCCTCCCTGGATAGACCTCTAGTACCCCTGCCTTTCCCTGCAGCAGCAAGTGAGAGAGGTCAGAGCAGCACAGAACCATGCCTGGAGCTGAGTTTTCAGTAAAAATACTGGCAAGAGGTAGAAGTAAGTAATTCGACTTGGCCAAATAAAATATTTCTAGTGCTATTCAGAACTAAGCACAATCTCCAGTAGTATTTGCATTGTAAACCCAAACCTCTTGATTTTCAGTAAAAGTGATGTTGTCCGAGTGTTGCTAGAATGTTGTCAGTGAAAAAATTCTTTGGCAAAACAGTGAGGAAACCTGGTGTAACTTAACAGCTTTTACTACAGGTGTGCACAGTGCAGGGAGTGGAACAATGAACGTTGTCCCCAGCTCAAGCAGGTGCCACTTGTGCTGCAAGTTTGAGCAAACAACTCAGGAAGAACTGTAGGGAACTGCATCCTTGGAAGGAAAGTACCAAAGATAAAACCCATCAACAGCAGCAGTAGGTAAAAATATTCCTAAATGTTTGTGAACAAAGGACTTTTTAGGGAAAACTTCAAGCGAAGAGGGTTTACATCTTATCTATATTCATCCGTGGTTCAGTTTGCTTGCAGTGTTCTCTGTCTTACAAAGGAGATCAGCTTTTGTGGGGACAGCTGGGACTGGGATGGCTTATTTTCAAGTCTCAAATGTCAATGACTAATGCTGATTTACATGCAGATTGCCTCTCAGCTTTATTTTATTTGGTTATTTATTTATTTCTTTCTCAGAAATGCTGTCACTTGCCTCTGAGGAAGGAATCAATGAGAGGGCAATAAGGATGTAATCTTACTGCTGATTCAGGAAAAAAATAAAAATACAGAAATAAAAAAGAGGACGAGAGAAGCATTCCAGCAAATGTATAACTGCTGGTAGTTTTTCCATTCAGGTGTTTGCCAGATGTCAGTCTGTGTGGGGAGAATGTATGTTCCTCTAGATCCAGAGCTGCTGCTTAGCTCAGGCTCTGTGTTTAGTCTCTGCTGTTTGAGTTAGCCTTTGAGTTCTTCATTGCTGGTATGAAACAAATCCCATACCATTAGCTCTGTTCCCTGCCAGCCAAAATCCTGTAGCTCTCACCATCTGGCTAGGAGCAGCAGAGGTGTGGTTTTGTTTCAACTGAAATCTCTTCTTTCCAGGGTGTTCCAAATTACAGCTCCATGCCTTATTGACAAAATTAATCTCTTGTAGCCTGCACATCTCCTGGATTCAGTGCTGTAATTTGGTTTTGTTATTTTCCTCTTCTCTCCAGTCTGTCCCCATCACCTGCTCCCTGGTGCTGGATGCTCTGTGGGGGAGGAATCAGCTCTGCTCTGTATCTTTACGGTGACTTTGCAATCCTTTCTTCCACCCTGAAAAATGTTTATTGCCGGTGATTATTTATAATCAGAGAGAAATAGGCCTAATATTTTTACAGATTTCTTGTTGAACTTGGCAAGTTAGCATTTGGGAGGATTCAGACCTACCAGGGATGAGCAAGCTGCAGGCACTGGAATTGAAATGTCACGCACTACCAGATTTATTTTGCTTGGTAGTTTCCAAAACACAATTGAAATGTCACCCGTCCATGTTCATGCTTAACTTCCACTGGCTTCAATGAGAATTAGGTCCCCAAACTGTTGAGAAGTGGCAAACTGCAGGCCAGCAGTAAGTAGGTTTGCATAAACACGGCAGCAGGTTTGATGTTGGGAGGTCTGGGCTCAGTTTTGGGCGTGCTGAGAAGCTCCAGCTTTGGATCCAGCTGCACCTCATCCCTGGAAGATGAGCAGAGACCTACAAGCCTCAGGTCCACGTGCTCAGCACCTTGCTGAGCTCAGCCCTGGGGGAGTGTGTGCATCTGTGGAATGGTGTTCAGAACAAGATAGTCACACTTTTGGTTACCCCAACATAAAAAAACCCTGGACATAAAAAGCCTGGTTAGGCTGGGATACATGCTTATCTCTCAGGGTTTATTGTAGTCACTTATTCCATGCACAGCCCTCATGAGGACTCAGGAGAGTCAGGAGATACATAACTAAGGAGTTGGGACTAGCAGATAAAGCCACTATGACAGCCCAGCTCTTGGGGATTTATAGCGGGACTGCATTGATTTTTATTCCTTTTATTTTTTTCAATTTGAGTGTCTAAAGACATATGAAATGATCACAAATTGATGGTGACCCTGAGAATCACTTTCTAATTGCGATGAAAATATCTTATTAAAGATTTATGTGGAGCAAGGAACCAGGTGACAACTATTACTGGTGTTGAGTGAATGTGCCTCAGAATAAGGAAACATTACTGATGGGATGAATGTTCTTTCTTGAGAATTTTAATGATTAGAGAATTTTCTTAATTATAGTCAGATATCTAACCACTAATTACTCTGCTAAAGTGTGTTCTGGTAGCAGGAGAAATGCAAAACAAATTTACTTACCTATTAAAATCTTTATGTGTCTATTACTGCCACCAGTCTGTGGCTCCTCAGAAATATAGACTCTTATTGATGGGATCCCAGATGCTAACTAGAATTTAATTTAGTTAAATGGTTTGTGATACAGCTTGTATCCCTCCTTGGATACACACCAACAGAACAAGATAAAACCGTTACCAATTACTCAGGTTTTTTTTTTTAACCTACTTGCACCCTTCCTTCTTGAGTTGTAAATATAAAATATTTACAATGATTTATGTAAAATACTACATTTTTGAGTCAGAAAATCTGCTGCCTATGCTATAAAGTTGCTTTCAAAGCTGTCATTCCAGTTGAACTGTCCAGCAGTTTATAAGACACTACATCTGGCTCTACTTATCTTTTTAGTAGATTACACTAAAGTGAATCCTTAAGGCTAAACCCTCTAATTTGCTAAAACACATGCACATGAAATTACAGCTGTCTCCCCAAGACTTTCATTGATTTGAACAGAACTGGGATTCATTTAAATGGTTCTAAAACTTAGATAAGCAAACTTCTTTCAAATCCACGGGAAAAAAACAAACCAAAAACAACCCACCACAAGTACCAAAACACCCCCAATCTGCCAAGCAGCCCTAATTACTGGTTTATTGATTGGCTCCTCAGTGCTTTATTCTTTATCTCTGCGCCTGGTGACACGATGTCTCCCAGATCCCTTGGCTCCAGTGGCAGCTAGGTGTGCTTCCCACACTGGGGGACCATCTTGTCAGGAAATAGGATGTTTCCTACACTTAAATCCCAGTGCCACTCTTGAGGGGAGCTCTATTGTACATTGTGTAAGATTCACCCCTCTGAAGCTTAGCACTCTAAAAATTAAACATTTAACTTAAGGTGAAGGCAGGGCAATCATTGGCTGCAAAGTACAAAGGGAACAGAAATGGAGACATTAAGAGATATTAAGCATCTTTTATGCATCTAAAGTTGAGGTTGCTTCCTCTCTTACAGGTTTTCTGCTATTGAAAGACCCCACTCTGACTTTCTGCACACAGTTTGGAGTATTTTCCCTGAAAATGACATGGGAATATCTTGCAGGAGATGTAGGAGCACCTCCTCTGGGGACTGGTGTACATCTAAACTCCACAAGTCCTCGCTGCTTGGAAGTGCCAATAGTTTGACACCAGATGTGGAACCCCCTCAGCATCCTGGGTTGTAACTCCCAGGGGCACGGGGCTCAGGAGGAAACATGGAAAACAATATGTAAAACATGGAGCAAAAGGGAAGAGAGTTTTCTCTGAAGGCTCAGTCAGAGGCTGTTCAATTACCTTCCCAGGAAATAATGCTCCCATTGTGCACTGTAAGTCTCATTACCCAGATCTGTCACCCAGCTTAGTGCCACAACGTGTTCAGGCATTGCTGCTGCTGAATGCTAGGGAAAACACCAGAATCCAATTAAAAATCCCCTCAGCATTATTGGAAACCAAGCATTGTCTTTAAGGAGTAGTTACAGCAGTTTGCCTGGAAATGTGCTGTATTTCCCATGCCAGCCTTCTCCCTGCTGGCAGGCCCTGTTGCATTTCCAGACAGTATCTGCCTGTGCAGGGAGCAGTTACAAACATGATGCAAGAAGTCATGGGAAAAAAACTTTCCAGCTCATGTGATAAACAGCCCTAGATGATCAAAACCCATAACCAAACCCTCTCTACTCTGACTTTTCCCTGGGGAGAGGCGATACGAGAGCAGCACATGGCAGATGTTACTTTGCTTAATGCAGGGCTTCCCATCTCTCAGTACACTCATCTGCATGGCTGCCAGGTGCAGGAGTCTGCCTGCTGCTATTTCTTTCCTGTCTTTCCACTGATAGCACTGGAAAGGGTTGATTATTTCAAGGAAAGGGGTTGGGAAGACATGTTTCACACTGGGTGGTGGTAGCATTCTGAACTGCTGCAGTGTCAGAAAGCAGAGTTTGTCCAAGGCTTCCCAGCAGAATTTGTTCCCCAAAGCTGAATTCTCCATCAGCAGCATGGTCAGGAGGGTTTGCCATTCCAGCCACAGGAAGTGAAATCAGAGAAAAATGAAGAGTCAGGAAGATGTATTGCTGCTGGTTTTGCTCCCTGGGCAGGAGGGCTTGAGGGGAAAACTGCTGGGTTTGAGACAAGTCACCCTGCAGCCTTTCTTCAGCATTGCCCACTGCCCACCCACCCTTTCTTTGCCTCACCCAGGGCCCTGTCACCCTCCCAGAAGGAATTTCCTCCTAACACCTATTCTACATGTTCCCTCCTTCAGTTTAAAGCCATTCCCTCATCCTATCACCCCACACCCCTGCCAGCAGCCCACTCCTGCTGTGTGTGCACCCATGGGCTGCTGGCAGCAGCTCTGAGCAAAGCCCTGAGCCAGGTGTGTGCCACAGGAACAAGATCTGGGCACACAGGGTCTCACCTGCAGCCTGGGACCTTCTCCCCTCCAGGGACACAGGGGGAAAGCTGAGCTCCCACCTGGGCAGGAGAGAGCTGCTCCTTTCGTGCCTCTTATTGCGAGCCCCATTTTTCTCTCCTCTTGCTTCTGTCGTTTCCCCTTTGGATGAAAGCTAAAATAGGAACCAAATGTTGTTTTCAGGCTAAGCCAGGCACTGTGGTCCTGCCTGGCCTCCCAAATCTTGTTGAAAATGCCATGGAAGTGTTCAGGAGCAGGACTGGTAACCTTGCAAT
Organism: Nicator chloris; assembly: GCA_013400495.1. NCBI lineage: Eukaryota > Metazoa > Chordata > Aves > Passeriformes > Pycnonotidae > Nicator > Nicator chloris. Next base: position 362,285 of record WAAE01153461.1, read on the forward strand.
GGTACTTCAAGCCCCACTTCAGCAAAAACTGTCTGAGGATTTATTTGGTACTGTGCAGTTAAGCGTGTATTAAAATGTTTTGCTGAACCAGACCATTTTTAGCTTTAGAATTTTTAGGTTTATTGTGTTTTTATAAGTAAATTTCAATAATTTCACCTATGTCTCTTCTGGACAGCTTGATGTGTTTTAAAATAGCCTTAAGGACTTTGGTCTGAAGTTTGCTGTCTACATCAGGAACATTTGAGAAAGCTACTGAAACCTCAGAGAGAAAATGGACCTAATAATTTGCTAAAGAGATGGTAACTTGTTGGCAGAAGGTGGTGCTGTTACCTGATATTGAAGCAGATAACTGACTCCCATGTCAGTGAACTCCTGCTAAACCAAGTCCCTGAGCAGCAAAGAGATTTCCTTTCCCCCTTTCCCAGTCACAGATGTGAGAGTGAATTGATACAGATGAGGTTTCCTGGTCTCTGAGATACAATAATCTCAATTAGAAGGCAGATGGCCATGCCATCATTTCTCTCAGCATAAAATAGGATATCAGAACTTTATCAGAACATAAAATAGGATATAGTGAACTTTGTTCTTTAGAGAAATTAATGCAGCCACACCATGCTCCTCACACGGAGTGGCTGATTCCACTGACACAGACATGGCCTGAATTTAACAAAAGCCAGAAATGATTGATGTAAGGGACACCTGAAAGATTTTAAAGTGGGGTGGATTTTTTTTTTCATGAGCAGCGTGCTGTCACACTTGATAATATCAGATGCCAGGAGAGAAAATTTGAAAAATCCAAAGGGAGGTTTTGGTTGGGAAAACCTCTTTTCAGTCCTGCCTCGAGCATTGATGAAATGGTTGGTGCAGGAGCTGGCAGGTGATGCATGGCAGCGTGTTGGGTGCATGGAGCAATTCACAGGTGTAACACATAAATCACTCCTGGCCCTTCAGAATGATTTCAAGCCTCCAAAAATACCTAACATCTTTAAAAAAAATAAAAGATGAAATGTAGCAAATGATAAAAGAGACAACAAGTCTCATTTCTGAAGCTTAAGAATATATAGAGATTATATTTTCAAGCTTTACATCATAATCATAAGAGTTAGAAACTTATTTTGTATTTAATAGAAGATGATGTTTTTCAGCTAATCCTGTGGGACTTACGGCATGCAGTAAGACAGAGGAGGAAATACAAATTGTAATTGCATGTTTTCTTGTGAAAGATATTAGTTGAGGGGTTAGAAATTGTGAAAATGGAATGTTTTACCTACTTCTGGATTAGAATACTCAGAAATTATTGTATTTTTACTCCACTTACAGTTCCTAATTTAGAAAATATTAGAACATGAGAAAAGCTGGTCCTGAAATAGCTCACTAGAAACTGGTGTCAGAAACTGCAATCTGTGTTCTGAATTATTTTGATAAATTTTCACATTCAAGCAACTTGGAAAATTTAGATGTAGAGCCAGCTTCTTATCCTGAAGGGAGACAAAAATCTCAAACCTTTGAAAGTCTCTTTGCTCATTGCTAATCCTTCAGTGTTTTAAGGTAATTTTTAATACATTTTTTTCTCCATAAAAGAGAAAAAACTTCACATGTGCAAGGTGAGAAAATGAACCAGTGAAAAAGGAAGTCCAGCTAATGAAATAAATCTTTCAGGATCCGTGCTATCAGCTAATCTGAATCAGCAAGGAAAGCACTGGTGGATTAGGAAGGGTGAGAAATATTTTTTTCTCCTATGGAATAATAGGAATAATAATAGGAATAATAATAATAATAGGAATAGGAATAATAATAATAGTAATAGTAATAATAATAATAATAATAGTAATAATAATAATCTTTTGGGCTTGCAGCTGTAAACAGGGGCTTGTGATATCATCAGTGGCCAGAGCTGAGAAGAAGCCCTGAGGGGCTGCATGGACTCAACATTTCAGAGATGAATTGGTGCACTTGCCATGTTCATTCTGGGTCATGTTTTCAAAATTCTGGAAGCTTGTCTTTGATCCCTTTGTTAGAAGAACTCCATGGATGTAGAAATATCCAAGAAATATCTGGAATTTCAAGGGGCGTGTGCTGGGCTTTGAAAGAGGGGCTTTTTGGAGCCAAGGCACTCTGCCCCACCTTCAGAGAAGAGAAACAACTGGTCAGATGCCTCTTGAGATACAGCTGAGCCTGGGACTGGAAGGCTCTTGCAGGATTTTCAGACTTGGAGCATAAGGCTTCTTTATTTTTATTTTTTATTTTTTTTCCCCCAATTGGATTTCACGGTTGAAACTGGGTGTAAGAATCCTGAGAGTAGGGAGCAAATAGCTTTTTATGGAGATTTGAATGACGTTTTACACTTGAGAACTCAGCCCCAGCAGAGAGTGCCATGGCCTGGTGCTGTGTCTCTGTGGCAGTGCCCTGCTGCTCTGTCCCTGGCCACAGCAGGTCACACTGCCAAGGCACCTGGAGCACTGCAGGGCCCTGGCAGGGCAGGGGAAGGAGCTAAATGGAGAGAAAACCTTTAGAGCTGGTGCTGACTCCTCCTTTGAAGGCCTCCTTTAAACCAGTTGTGAAAGCCTGTGTGTGTTTTAGCTCTCATCAGCCTGTCAAGTGGCCCAGCAGAGATGTGGCTTTGCCCACAGGTTTGTTCTGCTGCCAGGTGCTGTCACCTTGCCCCTGGCCCTGGCCCTGCAGCCTGCTCTGCCCACAAACACCCTCACTCTGCTGGACTCTTTGGGGTCTGGCTCATGCATCGTGTCCCTTCTCCCTGTGAACATCCAGCAGTTTGCCACAGCTGCAGCTGCGTTCGGAAACAGCTGGAGAGGATTTCAGGTGGTCTTGAACTTGCCTGCAGTGCCCAGTGCTTACATTGGAATTAATCACTCTGAGTTCACTGCAGTGTCCCCCAGGGTCTGCTGAGGGATGTCTCTTTGTTTGATTTCACTTTTGGTGATACTTAGCTTCTGCAGAAATGAGCAAACTTGTCTGCCAGTTCGTTTATTAACTGAAGACTTCATGAGGTTGATAGATACTTCCGATTTTTTTTTGTGAATTTTGATGCATCTCTGGACAAATGGGTGACTCTACTCTTATTTTCCCTCAGAACAAAACTCCAATTTGGGGCCCTAAATTAATATCTGTAAACACAGAACTCCAAACCCCAATTCTCACTTGTCAATGGGGAAGAAAAAATATCAGCCTAATGGTAGCAAAACGTAGCCCTGTAAATCACACCTACTCGGGTCCTGCTCCCCTACACAGCTACATGTCAGCTATGATCCTCTGTTTTCCCATTTTTTTGGTACTTGTGAGTTGCTGAAAAGCAAACCTTTCCCACAACTAATTGTATCTGCTAATTACCTGTGAAAAAGCAATTATCTGCAAGGGATACAACTCTTTGGCAAGGCACTTTTAATTGGCAAAGATGGGGAAAGATGCTCTTCTGTGGACGCTGTTTTCAGAAGAATCTTCCCAAATATTGTACCTGATGTATCACATTAGACACATCAGATGGGGTTGCATCAGCAGTGTTGCATTACATCACATCACCGAGGTAATGTGCTGTGACAGACTTGCAATGCAATGTGTCAGCTGGAAAATGGGGAAAGATGTGGTTTCCTGAGCAAAATGCTTCTTAAGCTTTATGGTGTTCTCTCCTCCTCTAACTAAGCAAGTGGCTGTCCGTGTGTTGAGGTATCTCCTGAAAGACTCAATTGCCTGGTGAAGAATTCTGGGCATTTTCTGTGTTCACTGCCTCTCCACTGACTGTTAACAGGGCTAAAATGAAAGGCATTTTTTACTATTTACACTTCCATGCCCAGATGATAATATATTTCTCTCTCCAAACTTTCAGTCAAACGACAAACCACGTTCTAGGAGGAACGTTCTTGTTTGTACAGCTCTGCCCAGGGCCTGAGCTTTCACCTTGGCTCGTGGAAGGTGCCTCTAGTGGGGGATGCTGAGGGGTGAGTTCTGCACGGGTGAGGCTCAGAATCACAGTCCCGAGAGGCAGAAGTGTGGCTGCAGCTCGTGGGCACTCAGAGGGGCAGGGAGGGGGGCATTCTGTAATTCATGGTGCACAGCTGCTGCAAGGACAGCTCTGAAGCACCTGGCTTTGCCTCCCCCCGTGGTGACTTCCCCACAGGGGTGGCAGCAGGGGGACACTGCAGCCTCTCATCCTTCAGGGAGGTGTAGCAAACGTTTGCATAGGCCAAGGTGTTTTTTCCAGCCCTGAGGAAAGAGGACTTGGCTTGCCCAGGGGAGAGGACAGGGCAGTGGTCACTGTGGTCACCTGGGCTGGTGTGTGCCCAGCCAACCCCACCAAACCCACACTGGCCGCCTGCCCCTGCTCTTCAAAGGAGTTTCCAGTCAAACTGAGTTGGGTGACTCTGACAGAAGGCTTGGTTGTGACTCAGAACAGAGCAGAGAAGCTGGGAATAGGTGCACTTCAGGTGGAGCTGTGGAGGTAGGGGATGTAGAGATGAAACTGGAGTGCAGATGAAGGAGAAAAACTAAAAAATGTTAAGCTCTTTAGAAAAGGAGGAGCCATTAAATCCATGCAAAAGCAAAAATGAAAATTTTTTAGGGTGTTTTCATAATCTGCATTGTCAGCAATAATGGCTTGTAACAGTTTGCTTCCTTTTCTAGTTATTTCTTTCTAAAATTGTCCACTTCTTTATGAGCTACTCAGCATTGTCTGATATTGAGCATTCTTTCAGGTATACATTATGCTTCAGTGGAACACCAAAACCAATCAACAGTGAATTTCTGAAGAGGGAAGTGCTATACAATAATGATGAACATATTGTCCTCAAGCTGTGGAGGTTAACAGCCCCAAATTGCTTTGCTATTTGCACATATTGAAATAAGAAGAATTTATGTGTTTGCTCTCATTTCAGTGGGCTCTTGTGATTCATTACGTTGGCACTTCAGAGTTCAGAACAGTCACTTGTCTCCTGCAAAGCAGCACCCTTAACTGTGTTACTATTTGGTTGCTCATTATTGTCCCAATTCTTTCTTTTTTATTGCTGCACAAATACACTTTGGTTTCACAGTAACTTGTGTCTGATGCTGGTTTCTGTAGCGTTCATTGTAGGAAGGATCAGGGTCCTGGTGTACTCAGGAAGAAATCAGCTAAGTAAATATATAATAGCTTTGCTGTTTAAACAATGTCTTGGACCATTAGAACTAAAACAAACACAAGATATAAAAAAGTTGGTTTTATACCTATGGATACCTTTCATTTTTGTTCAACGGGGTTTAATGAAATGGCAACAGACCTGTAGAAAGCATTTTTTACCTTTCTGTTTCCTTGGTTTAGTCTTTTAGGACAATACAGTCATTTTACAGTCTGTCCTGGGTAAGGGAAAGAGCATAATTGCTGAGAAATGATTTGTGAGTTGAAAGTCTCTAATCTTTGCCTGCCAGTCACAGTCCTTCTTGCTCTAAGCAGGTATTGAGGAAAGGTATTCAGGTGCCTAGAGATGAAAATAGGTTCACAATGTTTTTTGCTTTGTTTTTGTTTCTTGTTTGGGTGGTTTTTTTGGTGTACTTTGTTGTTGTTTTCTCCCCAGAAATGAACAGGAGATCTCTCCAGCCCTCTGCAAAACTGCTGTGTGCTCTATTGTACCCATAGATTCCTGCAGTACTTCTGTTGAGCTGGATGCTGTGGTTTCAGTCAAATCCTGGCTCCGTGTCCAGGCACGTGGGGCCATCCCATCTCCCCCAGCTGAGTGTTTGGGTGTAGACACCCACACTGGAGCCAAGCACTTCTGCTCAGTCAGAGATGAAATGCATCCTGAAGTGCCTGTTTGCTCTCTGTGAACTGTATGGGAACCCCTTTGGGACAAGCACAGAAAGGGACATGTCCAGTCTGATAGCCCTGTTTGCTCAGGACAACCTCACTTTACACAAAGGGTCAGCCTTGGTGTTTCTGTCACTTCTTTTCATCAAAATGTTTATTTTCCATCTGTCGTAGGTACGTCATTCAAATCAGCAGCAAACACTCTAATCTTATCTTTTAACCAAACATTAGCCACGCTTTCTATTTATCAGCTGACATTAACTCACAGTGACCCTTTTTCTGCACACAGGACTCCTATTCTAAGCCTTTTCTTTAAACCTGCTATTAATTCTGCCTTTTATGTCTAAACCCTGTACAGCAGCACAATTAACTGCTTTACTTAACATGCAAGTTTGTAAGTGATCTCCATGATAGCACTGACATGAAGAAAGTAAGTGGGGTTAAACTGACTCTCATTACAAGCTGATCTTTGCACAGTCTTTGGTTGGCAGAGCTGGCAGCAGCCGTGTATCGCAGAAATAAAATTAAAAGTTATGAGAACCATCGCTACATAATGGTGAGATCAGACGAGAATGGGAGAATCCACACAAGTCTTTAATCTGCCTCAAGCCAAGATATTGCTTCTGCTTTGTTCTGTAGTTTAAAATAAATCCTTAATGATGCTGTCATCGTCTCCTTTTGTGGTCTTCATTTCCTCCTGATTATAAGTAAGAATCAGGTTTCCCTCTAGCAGGGCTGGGAGGCAGGGGAGCTGAAACTCTGCTGTTCACAGCGAGCAAGAACAGCTTTTCCCACTGCAGTGTTTCACATCTTCAGCTGCCTGGACCGAGGCTGCTTTGATGGTGAGTTCGTAAGACACAGCTCAGAGGTTGTGCCACGCTGGCCACAAGTGTCCCCATGGCTTGGCCATCAGGGAACAGGCTGGGGATGGGTGTTGGTAAGGGACTGAGATGGTGACTTCCCCCTGCCCAGCAAAACACATCTTTGTCAAAGGGGAGCAGATAAAGAGGTAAGTGAGCTAATTCTGTGCTTCACTCTGTGAAGAGCAGGAGTTTAACACAGTTTTGGAAGTAGTAGCAGTGGCTGAGACTGCAAGTGACTAATGCATGACTAAGGTTTCTACAGAAGCTGTAAGGTGAAGGTAATGCTCAGTTCTGCTCAGATTTATGAAGGCTGTGATCAGCAGGTATGCCAAAATGGAGAGATGAGTTTCAAAAAGCTTGAGAAGAAGGCAGAATTCCAGGGCTGCAGGGCAGATACCATATCTGAGCGAGATTTGTAATAGCAATGCCAAGGACATGACAGAAAAAATCCCACTGGAACCACCCACTCCCCTTCAGGAATATTTCTGCTCTTGAAACTCCATGTAATAGGCACCCAGGCAAGCACTGAAGGAATTCAGCACATGGAAGAGCTGCTGAAGAAGCTGCAAGAAACCACCTTTAAAGAAGCAGTGCTGAAACTAGCAGTAAGATCTCTGGGTGGAGAAAGGAGGATGAAGAGATTGGAGAAAATGAGAAGTTTCCACCTGGTTTGTAAATATTAATGTGAAGAACTCAGCACGGCAGTGTCTTGTGAGCACCTTCTTTAGCACCCTCTTTTCAGCAGATTGCTGGAGATTTGCAATGCTAATGTGCTTGCGTGAAAGTTCTCCCGGGCTCCAGGGAAAAGAGGCAGATGTAATCTTCCAGGGCAAGGCAATAAGGTGCTTGAGTAATTTTATCTCTGCAGCCTAAACTGTGTATGTACTGGATGTGAAGCCTTGGGGTTTCTGGGTGGAAAGCACCTGAACTTAGCATTCATTAAGGAGAGCTGGTTTCTAACCACTGGATCCTCCATAAGTAGCACATCAGTAGGAGGGCAAAATAACAATTGCTCTAGGCTTGGAGACGCTTTTTGCATTACTGCTACTCCAATTATTTCCCTTTTTGCACATGTTCAGCAGTCTCTCGCCTCTGTAATTACCACACTGAACACTTTAGCTATTAGATACAGCTTCTAGACTTTTAACAAGACATCATTACCTGCACTTTCTATCTTAACAATTTGGCAGTGTCTTTGAGACCAGTGTAACAGACTCACAGACCTGTGCATGGACTCGTGGATATAAAAGCTGGCTGCAGCCAGACATTTTGCTAAGAATCAGAAAAGAAGCCAAGGACAGAGCTGCAGAATGTGGAAACAGATGCACACTATGGCCCTGGTTTGAATATTCTAGTTAAAAGTTCTTTTTAATATCGGTGTTGGGCAAATTTTTCCTTTCATTGAGAAATGGTGGCTGAGGATGAGAATGGCCAAACCAGAAAGCGTGATGAAAGCCTCTGAGGTTTTATGGGATGTCAGATGTGAGGGCAGCTGTGTACCAGCTGTCCTTAAACACCTAAGGGAAGGGGAAAGGCAGGTTGAGAAGGTTTGCCTTTGCCCAGCTTTCCCTCTGGTTGGCAGTTTATTTCCTGTGCTCTGTGCTCTTGTGATGGTGCAGAATACTAAAAAGAGGTAATTTTTTGTACACTCGGGCAAGCAGAAGCATGGTGGGCCAGGTTACCTGATTAGCTGGTGGATTTTCTGTGCTAACCCCAGGTGGCCAGGCAGAGCAGGCATTTAAAAACTCATCCATCTCTTGTCTTACTCTCTTTGAATTTACATTATTAAAAGTGAATTACTTGCTGTATTTTTAATATATGCAGTGAAAACGCATGAAAAGCTGAAAAATTACAGCAATCCAGTAATTCATGTCATGTCCCATTCGGAATTACAGTTTTCCAGTCCCAGCTCAAACACCGAGGATTTCCTGCCACCATAAAGCTGTAATTGCTGAATTAATAACAGCAGGTTTTGAAGAGCCACTGCACAGACTCCCTGACCCAGGTAATAGAAATACTCATGTTAAAGTGAATTTGATACATGTGACTTAATCTATTTCGTATTAGGCTCAAGTAGTGAAAATCATCCTGTCTTTGCCACAGGATGTTATGAGAACCACAGCAAGGTGTTTAGCTTAAGGCAGTTGTGTTGCTAAGCCAGTGGGGACCAGAAATCAAATTTCAGGGACAAGCCAGGCTGGTTGTCCTTCTACCAGGGAACTCAAACCTCTAATCTGCTAGTCTGCTCAGCATCTCTGGGAGGTGGAATTCTCCACCCAGCTGCAAAAGCATGGAGAACAGCATGCAAAGGTAGATGCTGAAGGGCTTCTGCTAATGTTTCATTACTCCAGGATTTCATTATCAACTACTAAAAAACCCCAGCTTCCTCCTCACCTTCTAGTTTGGAAACAAATTCTGCAGCTGCTGCTCTTTGCAAAATGTGATGTCTGCTGTCTCCCACGGCTGTGACACTCAGCAGGACTGGGATGAGGGGACTGATGTATCTAAACAGAATGATCAGAAGTTAACTGAAATGGCATGATCTGAATGAAAGGTTCAGGTTTTTTTTTCCTTTGGTCCTTGTTGCTGTGGTCTGGGTTTTTTTAAGGGCTACTTAGGTATTGGAGGAAGCTGGTGACCAGTTTGCTGTGAGCTCCTCAGGCTGGGACCCTGATGCAGCAGCCATTTGAACTTAAGTGTCTTTACATTGATTTCAGTGGGTTTTGTGATTCTTGGCCACTGCTATAATCTGATTCAAGCTGTTAAAGATCAACTGGCCCATGCCAAAGGATCTGCTTGTACCGTGGGATTGATTTAGTGAACAACTGTTCATGTTGCAATGTTGAGCTGCAGCAAAAGACAGGATGTATGAGCAATCAGAAACTGAACTTCTCAGCTCAGGATAATGTCCTGTGCTGGGGATCTTTGAAATTGTCTCATTGAGACTGTATGGACATTGTGGATAAAATGAACTGGCAGTTTCCAGGGCTGGCAATCTGGTTCCTTTCGTAAGAATTACCATCATTAATTAAATCTCTTTTTCTGTCGAATTATTTCAGCTCTAATTCTCTTGCAGGTTCATAAATAGTAACATTCCGTTGTCCTGGAAAAAAGTTCATTTTTCTCCTTTTCTCTTTGTCACTGCCCTCAATTCCCTGCCCTCTCATGGCTTAAGGTAATTAAACTTCTACAGTCTGGTCACCTCTCTGAAATATTTAAATATAATCAAAGACATTTTCAGGTTTCTTTTGTGGGCAAAACTCCATGAGAGTCTTGAACAAAAAGGGTGTGCTTTTACCTTCTGCAAATACCAGCAGGTGAGGGGCCAGGGATCCCAGGTTCTTTCCACTCTGGTTCACTATTATCCAGACCCTGTGCTGCTGAGTTACAATACTAAGGGCAAACATTTCAAGCCTTGCAGCTTGTAGGGATTGTGAAAGGTATTTAACCTCATCTTTGTAATTGTCTCCTTGCCATTTAACGCCGAGATTACAGCATTTGCTGCTGGATGTTGATAATTCTCTCAGCCGAACTTTTGCATCCAGCAAATGATTTTTGCAGAATGTTCCTATGGAAGAAACTTACTGAAATTTGTACATGCATGGATGCACACGTGCAGAGCAGCTTGGGCTCACTCACGTTAATGGTGAGGAGAAAAATCTCCCCAAAGGCAGGTATATACAGCACTATTACCCAAAAGATTTTGGGAGAGAATAAGCATAAACAGTGGTGTTCAGGCAGAAGATCCTGCTTTGGGCAGCTTGAGGTTGAAGTAGGGAGGATCCTTCCAGTCTGTCAGCAAGGGGATGGTTTTTATCAGTTCACTATGAGATCTGCCCTTCCTGTGGATGTTTAGCTTGCTGGCTGATGTTTTCCTGAGTCCTTCTTTATGAAGGGTCAAGTTTTGGTATAAGACAATATCAAGTGCAGCTAAAGGTCAAAGTAAATCATGAATGAAATCCCTCAAACTGATATTCAGGCAAGAACAAAAATAATGTCAGAGGCTAATTCTAATTGACATAAATGCTCACCCCTAGATCAGAGGCCATCCCTGCCCTCCAGAGGAGCTGCTGTGCTTCCCTCTAGGAGATGCAGGTCTAGCAGACAAGACAAAAAGCTTAGAATATGGTTGGCATGTCCACTAATTTCAGCATTAAAACAGAAGGTGGTACCTGAATCATTGCAATGATTTGGAAAGCTTTTCTGAATGCTTTTATTTTAAGAAAAAAAAAAAATCCAACTTCTTCCTCCAAAAACACAGAGATGCCAGTGATACCAGGCGTCTCCAGAGGTTTCTACTCAGCAGCAGCTTGGCTGATACCAGAGAACAAGCAATAGACAAAGGCTGCTGCTCCAGATGTTTTTTGGTTTGTTAGGCTGCACGATGAGAGAAGACAAATCAGGGTCTGCTTTAATCAGGCCTGTTTTAAGCACAGAGGAGAAGTTCCATCTGTGGAACAGCTCACAGGCTGGGAGGGTCTGTCAGACCTGCCCTTCTGACCAGCAGTTCGTGCCAGTATTGAATTCCTGCTTGGTCCAGAGCGCAAAGACTTTGTGGTTTTTTAGTCAATGCAGTTTTGGTAGTTTATTGTAGGTTTACGAGCAGGACTTCCAGTAGCAACATTTTAGTGGCTGTGAGGCCCTGAATCCATGGTGTCTATCAAGCCAGCTGAATTCTGCTTAGAAGCAATTAGTTCTGTGAGCTGCAAAGACAACAGGATTTCCAGAGCCCGTGTCCTGCATTTATCTCTGGGTAAGTGGGGAGCTCATTCGTCTACTTACCAAGGTGCCTTTCCCACAAAATTTGTGGGAATGTTAATACCTTGGCTACACACGGTTATACTTATTCAGAGAGGCTTTGTGATCACATAAAACTTAAGAAAGCATAAAAGGAATCTGTTTTCTTGCATATTTGCCGTGCTGGCTGTACTAGAAAGGAGTGGCAGAACCGGAGTGAAGGAAAAATGCATGTCCACAGATCACAGACAGAAAAGTAGGTGTTTTGAAATACTTTGATGGTAACATGAATGTTGTCTCCTCTCCAGTGTCGGGGCTTTTGAAAGCTCACTAGGCAGCAAAATGAAATGTTTTACGGTTTTGTCAAGCACAGCACAGCCACTGATATTATACTTGCAATTTCATGACCTGGTAAACTGATACCTTTGTGCTTAAGGGTCTAAATGTCAGCGGTGTAGAAAACTGATGATTATGCTGCTTTGTGAAATAGGAGCTTCTTCAGGAGAAATATATCACACCTGAAGCAGCATCACTTGATATTTGCCCTTGTAAAGCGTGACCTTGTGGCCAGTGCTTTCAGTGAGATAAAGGGTGGAGGGAACTGGTGGGACAGCTGAGCTGGAGATATGTTTATCTCCTGCAGCATGGGCTGTATAGAATATGTGTTGCCTCTTTGAATGCAGTGATTCAGCACCACTTGCCAGTACTGGATTCTTGTTTCGGTCCACTGTACAAACTTTCTGGGTCTCAATACAATTTCAGCCAAAGCCTGCCATTTTTCTGGAAGAAAGACTTCCAGGAACAACCCTCTTTGGGCTGTTGGCTCTGGAATGATGGTGTCTATCAAACCAATTGATGAGTTCTCTTAATGGCTGCATCAAACCATCTGCAAGTCCTGTAGATCTGGTGTAGCTAATTTTATAATTTAATCAGGGACAGGAGAACATGGCTGTGGGAGAAGGGAGCCCCTGGCTGTGAGTTTCCACAGAAATCTTTTTGCTTTCAGCAGGGAATGGTAGCTCTGTGCTATTCTCACAGTGTCTTATCTAATGTGTTATTGACGCCATTGCATTTGCTTTCAAACACAGCCATTAGAACATTTAATTTGCAGCAGCTGTAATTTATATTTGTAATTTTGTCTAAGATCAATAAAGGAAACTGAAGAGATTTATAGTCCCAGTTTCAACTAAGATAAATTGAAACAGACTCCGTTTCCCTGAAAAGCTTTATTTAACCAGCATTATAAAAGAACAAAATGAATTAGATGAGATATTTGCATGCAAGCGTGGGTAAATAATCCCTTGTGTCTGGAAGAAATATTGGAAAGGGTGAACATGGTCAGCGTGTTCTTCTCTGAAATACAAACAAACTCCTGGGAAATGTTACCTTAGTGTAGGATCTAATGGGAGCCAAGGAAGCATTTCAAAATGCTCCTTAGCAGCAGCAGTCGATAAATATCCTTGAGATCTGTTGTATTAATACTGCATAATAAGCCTGTAGCTGCATGTTTTAAATACTGTCAGCATCAGTCTGAGAGTGGAAAGTGAGACCCCGAAAGCACAGCTCTGCCTTATTTTACAGCAATCCTTGAACAGGGATTGCAGAAATGTGTTAATAATTTTTGAAAAGTCTGTATTCGTTTATGAAATATTCATGTTCCAAGCGCTGCCTCATGCCTGGGAAGAGGTGCCTCTCCCATACAGCAATTAGCTGGGGGATTATGCTGAGCAGAAGAGACGTGAGCAGTGTCAGGCCAGCTCAGGGCTGTAGTAGTTTCAAGAAGAGCCTGACAGAGGGAAGGCAGAAATTCCTAACGAACCTTTCTCCTTCTGCACAGCAGCAGGACAGGATACTGGAGCAGTGCCCAAGAGATCTGAGGGCTGGGACTGAGGGATATCCCTGCATCTGGCCCAGGACAGGGCACAGTGCAGCAGCTGGTGGCTGGGCTCATCCCTTGTGCTCTGAAGCCTTTTAAACGTGCCCGGGGGGAAGGGAGTACATTCTTTCTCCAGCCTCTGTTAATTTGCTTTATGCCTAATCCAGCTGCCTGTTGCCAATAGTCTGCTGGTAGTGCTGTGCCAGGGCACGTGTTCCTCTTCTCTGCCATGCAGCCAGGCTGAAAATTTCTGCTGCTTTGCAGAAAGCTTCACTTCACACTGTCATGTGATCACATCATACTGAGGGAAAAGAGAGTCTGTGGCACGAAGGAGCAAGTTCCACAATAAGACCTTGTCTTCCTCCACCAGGCAGTTGTTTGGTTTTTGTTTGTTTGTTTTATAGGTTTCTCACTATTGTGGTGTTTTGACTCGGAGTTTTGCCAAACTGCTGCACCCTTTCTGGGCTACATTCACACACCCCCAGCCCTGGGGTGTCTCAGAGCTCCTGGATGTGTGGTGGTCGTGGAGCAGCTCACCTTTCCCCTGTCAGTCTGGAAAGATGCCTTACCAGCTGACACATTCTGCAGGCATTTATCCCTGAGGGGAGCAACCCAGGCTGGAAAGTGGTGAAACTAATTTGGGCTATTCTTAGGTTGCTAAAGTGGGTGAGGGTAGAAGAGAGAAGATCCCCATTTTCTGCACTTCCACTTGTCTCCTCCCATAAAGGTTACAGAGAAAGCCAGAGAAGGACCTGCCCTATCTGTGTGTGTGCTGCACCTCATGAGGAGGATTTGTCTTTAAATGCTAACTGTAAAGGCAGCTCCACACTGTTCTCCTCTCTGTTCTTGTGGCTGCTTGTTTGAATTCACTTAATTTAATGTGTTTTTAATAGCACAGAGCTGCCATCTCTACAGTACCTTGTAAACAACAATTTTTGCTGTAAACAGTCAACCAGCACCCCGTGTCTAGTCATCAAGGGTTGAATGTCATCATTATGATCTTGGCCTTAACGTGACTAATGTCTGAACTGCAGCAAAGTGTGTTATATGGGCCGCGAGATTGTACAATGCAAAATTATTTCTATTCTTACAACTGCTATTAGTAACAGTTGTTTCCATGTTAAGAGAATTACTAGATATGCCATCAAGGGATTATGGTACCAGGGCCAGAACAGAGACAAAATCTGTGGAGGAAGACAAACCTTCTGAGGTCCTTCTCTTGCGAATGAATAACACAGATGCAAATGTGTCAAGGGAAAAAGAAGCTGAGAGTCAAGGCTCAGCATCACGTGGCGAATTTAATACAAGAACTGAGAAGTAGCCTGTAATCTTGGACCACTGCTAGGCTTACATCATTATCCTGTTCATCCAAACAAAGCTGTGGCACGCTGAAGCCCCAGGTGCTTTGTTTATTGTGTGCAATCAGTTCAACTTGTCATTTCACCTACACTTTCTATTACCCAGTGTTTTCCTCAGAAGCCTCTAACAAATGATTCGGGTGAAAGATTTCTTGAGATGAATAGCTATTTGTGAGTCAGTGCATGGTATTGGATTTCACCTGCCGTGGGTTTTGGAAGAGAGACATTTAGAAGAAACAATAGATAGATTTAAATGGCTGGTGGGTTAGTTTGAGGACTTGCCAGTCCCATGTAATGGCCCTGTGTGTGGTTGTCAGCCTGTTCGGTGTTCAGGCTTGCAGGGCTGCAGCCTGCGTGGAGGCAGGATGGGCTGCACTCTGGTCACCACTAATGAGACTGGGGGAGTGCTTTTCCTTCCAGTATTTTATGGTTGTCTGTCCTTAGTATCTGTGCTGTCCTGTGTAGGAGTGCAAGGAGGGATGGCCAACCTGAAACTGCAACAGGAGGGATCTTCTGCTAAGGAGGGTTTGTTTCTACACGGAGGTTCTTCTACCAAGCTTGAGAAAACAAGCTTTTAATCCACACTGCAGCACAGCCAAAGCCTCTGTAATGACTTCTCCACTGCATTGCACCTCTGAATTTGGGGGCTGTGGGATGACTATGACTGAGGAAAATATCCCCAAACTGAACACCTCACTAAGATGAGCTGGTTTTTTGTAAGGGCTTTCCCTGGTGGGTGAACACTGGGCTGACCTGAGGCTTGGAGCCCACCAGTTCAACCCTCCAAACACCAGTGCTGGGAGTCAAAGCTGCAGTCCAGAGACTGGCAGCCCTGCACGCTTTCACACAGCTCTGCAGTGGGCAGGGTGGCAGGGGGAGAGTGGAGATCCATCTCCATGCCTGGGGTCCCTGGGGTGAACAAATGAGGGAAAGGGATGTTTAAGAGATGTATGCCATTTAAGGCAGCATTTCAAGCTGCTACATAATAGGCAGCACTGTGAAGCTCCTCCAGGGAGAAAGCTTCTGGTGGTAGCTCTCTCTGTGCCTCCCTGCTGTGAGTCATTGTGAACTCAAGTTCAGAGGAATTGGTACCAAGGAAAAAGCACTGAGATAATAACCTTGAAAAATCAGAGGAGGGAAGGAAGGGGGGGGAGGGAAAAATTTATTCCCTGAAAGGAGCAGAACTGCCTCACCCTAAAAGCGTTCTGTAAATCGTGGAATCAGGCTTCCCAAAGATCTGCCTTTATCAAAGGCATCATCCTCAAGGATGGAGAGACGTGTGCTTTGGGATTTAAGGACTGTCCATATGGTGTCACACAGCCCAAGCCAGTGGTTGGTATGCTGCCAGTTTGCAAACCAACTCATCAAGGCAATGAAAAGGTTTTTAAATCTTATGCTTGCAATTATAAGGAACAATAGTTTGTAGTGCCTCGGGAGAAATAATGTGCTGTGATTGCCTTTCTCTAAGCAGGCAGGCCTCTGGTGTTAAGAACACTAACATCTATTCAAGCATGTTTTACCTTTCTAAGAGCCAGAGACAATGCCATGTTGTGTGGGAATTTCGTGGTGTTTGCTAGCTGCTGGGCCTTCTTTTCTTGGAGATAAACATGCATTGTGTTATTAAGAAAGAACTTTCAAGTTGCTGTTCTGATTTATATTCCCTTCTACACTGGTGCATGCATTTATTGTTTGTTAAGGGCTGACAGTCCTGGAAACCTAAGCTCTCTGTTTATCCAGAGAGTGAAATTCCCCTCTCTGTAGAGGGGATGCCAAAGGCACTAATTGTCAATGATGCTGTTGTGCACACAAAAAAATCCTCTCTCTATTTTCCAGCCAGAATAATTTTGCCATGCGAGGGAGAACTCCTGAAATGGAAGGTGATTTGGAGAATATGTCTGACAAAGACAATGAGGCTTCAGCTTGGGAATGTAGGCAAGCCCAGGAGAAGGTGAGGAAAAGCATGATGTGCTGTCAGGTAAGAGATTGGTCCACGATTCATCTCTCCTATCCTTACACAGTCAAAAATGATGGTGAGCCTATTGCTGTTATTCCAGGGACACAAAGAAAGAGGGAGAGGGAGATTTTGTAACAGTAAAAATGCTTTCCTCACCTTGCACGTTGATTTTAAATGTGGTCTTGACATATGACTGCATCACAACTTGCAGAAATGAGAATTCAGAGACTGACTGGTTGAAAGGCTGTTTTATTTACTCGTTTCCTTCTGTAAAAAGAAGGTGATGCTAGGGAGAAAAACTAAATTTAACAAAAAGCTGAAGTTTTATCTCCTCTGTTGCATTCCTTTAACAAAGTAGGCTGCATCTTCCAGCCTTAGAAATCTCTGAAATCCCAGAGAGCAGGAAGCTCCCATTTAATCTGAGGAAAGATGGTAGCTTTGGCCCAGTGTTTGTTTTGCAGGGCATCTACTTCAGGAACATAAAAGCAAATTTATTTTAATTATATCAATTTATGTTCATTAAAAAGTCTTCTCCATAACTAACCCTGGTATTGAATTGCTTTGTATCTCTTCCTAATTCACTCACACAATGTTTATTCAATTTAATTGACAGTGAGGGTGAATTTATAGGGCTATAATTCACACTTCTGGTGAAAGGAAAAAACAATGTGGAACTATATTATTTGCTGCAGAAGTGAAGTATGGAGATTCATCAGAGCAAACTGTATATACCATTTTAATAGTTTCCCTCATCAGGGTCTCTTGATAGAGTTTATTTTGCAATTACTTTAGGCCATTTGAAACTGCACATTGTGAGAAATTGCCAAACAACACTGAAATAAATCCAAATACTAGAGGAGTTTTTAAGAGAGTAACCTGTTCACTTCTTTCTTTTTTTGACACCCCTTTCTCTGGAATAAAAATACTGAATTTCCAAAAGACCTCTGTTTGCTGCAGAGCCTGTCTGGGCCACAAGTAAGGAAGGTGCCTCAGCTAAACTGTTGATAATTGTTGCTTAGCTTTTCTTGGCATGGGTCTGTGGAAAAAATCTTCAGATAACTTGATATCAAGGGGCAAAGGCCCACCACCCTTCCTGTTGGAGGAGTGCTTGGTGTGTGCAGGTGACACATCCAAGCACTGAGGGGAGGCTGGTTTTGCCAGACCCCGCATCACAGAATTCCTCTGAGAAACCCCATAGGGCTGACATCAGTCTCAAAGTGGGTCTGATCTTCCCAAGACCTGAGCAACCAACTGCAAGCACATCCTGGCAGTTTGTGGGCTTTGGAGCAGAAGGGATTTACTGTGGGAGGTGAATTCCAATAAGGAGTAAAGTGGGATCTGACCACATGACCCTGGTGCTCGTGGGGAAGCAGTCTGTGTTTAAGGTATGGGGTTTTAAGGAATTGTTGTGTTGCCAGCTGAGTATAGTACCTTTGAAATTACAAGATTTTTTTCTTGTGCTGTAGTAAGTAAAGGTAATATGATGCTAAGAATTAATAAGTGGAGTTTATTTGTCCAGGCAATCACCCTTCAGTATAAAAATCAAAGGCACTGATGAACTATGGCCTCACTGTGTGAAGATTTTACAATATCATGATTGCTATCAGATCTTAATAACTTCCAGTAAAGTGTAAGTAGCATCAACAATTGCTATCACACAATTTCATTGGGCTTTCAGATAAGTATCTAGAAGTAGAACCAGGTTTTAGAGGTATAAAGAATGCAATTACCATTTTAATATCTCTGCACAGGGAAAAGGAAGATTAATTTTTGTAGGTCTATTTTTGAGATTTTTTTCACAGGTTGGGAGAGATATGTAAAAAGCTGGCAACAATACACTAGAAATAAATTAAGTGCTGCTGATAGCTAATTAAAGCAACACAACTAGATAGCAGAATTACTGGAAAAATCAAAATCTCTCGTGCCTTAAAATCATGAGTTACTTGTGATTGGGTTTTCAAGAAGAAAGAGGAGAAATTTTGATATTGTTGGCTCTTGTTTCTTAATGAATTCTAAACCAACATTTTCAAAGCAAGGCTATATCTCAGAAGTCCAGAGACCAGAAAAAAAAAAAAGAAAAAAAGTCTTTCTTCCCCTTTAGGCTGTATTTATTGTTATAACACTTGAGTGTATTTATTGTTACCTGTCAATTCCTGTGTTGTAGTAATGTGTGGATACAGAGTATTTAATAGCTTAATTTTGAGCTCATTCACTGCTTTCTGACAAAGCTTTTAGAGTTGGGCCAACAGAAAATGCACTCAGTTTCTGAACAGTGTGGGTACATGACTACTTTACTGAGATCCAGTTTAAGGAAGGAGGTAGACGCTGGCAAACCTACCAGAGAGCTGAACTTGTGGGGAGAAGCAGTAGTTTTTTTGGCACAGAATCAGCAGGAGATTTGCTGTAAGCTGCTGGTGACCTTCTGTGCTCCTTCAAAACTCGACCTGGCCTGAGCAGCGGTAGCTGAGCTACGTCTGGGGGGCACAGGGGAGACAATGGCCCAAATCAAGGTGGATTTGATAGCTGTGATTAGGACGATGTCCCTGCAGCGAGCTGCCAGCGCTGGCGCTGAGATGCTGCGTGGGGTGGTGAGGTGATGGAACAACAAACGGGATCGGCAGGAGGAGCGCGCACAAACCGCGCACCGGGCACGTTCCACCTTCCTTCCCCGCCCCTGAAGCATGAGAGATATTGAGCTTATATTTTAGACTGGAGATAAGGTATGGAAAATCCATGGCTTTCAGATCTTGCTACAAATTAATCCGCTCACCAGGCAGAAAGTTTTAAAGTGGGCTCAGTCTCGAGGCGTCACGCGGATCTCTGCGAGCGAGAGCAGAGGCACAGCACGCCGCGCCTCTGACAGCTCCCTGCAACAGCAACGGGCAGGTGGCACGTCCTAATGGCTCATTAATGTACCTGGCCACATTTCTACAAGGGCAAGGAACATTGGTGTCTGCTGCAGCATAATTCTGAGGGGTTTAGAGCCAGAGGTGTCGAGATTGTTACGAGTATTGTGTAGAATTTTCTGGTTCGGGGGATGTGGGATGTGGGAGGGAAGCAGAAGTATGAAAAATACATATACTTGGGGAAGTCCAGAATATATAGCTGTTTTGACCTATGCTGGTAATCTGAAGGTAATATGAAGGGTAATATGAAGGCCATAAACTCCTTGCTACAGTAACCTTAAAACTATAAAATCACGCATCTGAACGAAGTCCTTTAATTTATTGGCATACAAAGCAGCTTCTGTGATTTTAAACCAGCCTTACTCAACTGTCTGTCTTCAAGGAGTTAGATTTATGATCAATCCATTGACATCTGTTTTAAAGTAAAATTTAATGAAATAAAATCAGTTTGTAGTTAATGAAAGAAAGTAAGGAACTTTTTCCCACTCTTTTCCTTTTAGTGAAGAGGACAGCACCAGCTTCTTGTTTCGCAGTGATTATGACCCATGATTTGAAATGCTATTTCTTGACACCCTTTTCCTGCTGCTGTTTTTCCCCTAAGTGTCAATATTTGATGTTCAAGAAGTAAACCATTTCAACAACACAAAGGTTTCTAAAATTGGGAAAAGATGTGGGTTTATTTTCCTCCCAAATACTGCCGATGACTTCAGAAACGTGTTTTGTTTTTTTAATGCATGTATCTGAGCTTTGCAGAAGTTTATTCCAGAGCAGGTGCACCTAGGCATTAAGAGATGCTGTGTGAGAGCCAGAGAGCCCAGAATTACAGCACACCTTATTTCTGGGCAGCACTGGGTGCTCCCCCACCCACACCTGCATCCCCACGGGGATGGCCCCAGGTCCTCTGGTGTCAGATCTGTCGGGAGCCCAGGCCCTGGCTGGCTGTGCCAGTGAGCAGCGTGTTTGCAGTCACAGCACCAGGAGAACTGCGTGGGATGCCTTCTCCGTGAAACGTCCCAACTCTGCAGAGACATCTCTGCCTGTGGGTTGTCATCCTGCCTTGACATTTTGAAGTGTTTCAGCTCTGCAGCCTCACAGTGAATTCTCCTCTCTGCTGGCGCTGCTGACGAGCTGCTTTCTGCACAGCCCTGCAGCTCCGTGGACCTTCTTGGGAGTTGGATTTTAGTGATCAGGAACAGCTTCCTGCAGGATTGACAGCTGCTGGCTCCTTAGAGACCCCACATTTACCTGTGCACTGGGGTTAGGAGCTGCCCCAACCCTGCAAGGCAAGGGGGGGCTGCTCAGAACCACAGACTTCGGTGTGACTTTGGGTGAATCCCTTAGCAGCCCTCCCTGTCACCTGGAAAACAGAAATAATGCCATCCTCCAGCCCTACACAGGGTTACTGATAAATGGCTCTTCCTTTTGGAGAGCACCTGAATTTCACTTGGTCTTATTAATACAATTAGCTAAAGTGCCTGGTCAAAAGCTGATGGATATCCCTTTTTCTAATAGAATTATGTGGCCTGGTGGTGCTGAGCACTCTGCAGGTCACTCCAGTCACTTGCACAGAACAAAAAGCTGGTTTTAATTGCTTGCACCACAGACAGAGAAACAGATACTGGGTATACTCAGAAAGTCTTTATTTTTTAAAAATATGGCACCAAGAAAACCACAAATGCAAGAGAAGTATATCTGTGGTTTCTATTTAATTTCAACAGACCTGTGAATCCCAAAACCCATCACTGGTTTTGGGGTTTTTGATTGTGACATGGATCAGCATTGTCACTGGGGATTTCCAGCTGGCACATTGGAGATACAAATGAAAAATTCTCTTGCCAACTGTGTTTTCCTTTTCAGCTTCATAGGAGGTTGTGCTTTAAAGGGAACTTTGACTTGTTACTATACCAGAAAATTTTTTAATTAAAAGCAAAAACAAAAAAAAAGGGAGAGGGGAAAAATGCTTAGAAAACTCTTTCAAAATGAAAAATTACCTTCTCTGTGACTGTTTCTGGGGGCCTCTTTCATGTCCATGTTCTCTGGACATTCCAGCAGAGTGTGAGGCTGGCAAGGAGGATGGAGAGCAGTTCATGGTTCTGCCCCCCCTTGCACAGATCTGTGCTGGAACCACGTGTGAGCGAGGCTGGCCAGGCTCATCTCTGGCTAATCAGAAGGGAAAAATGCCACACATCTGAGATGAATCAGCAGGGAAGAGCAAATTTTGACAGTTATGCCAAAGTAATTTGAATTAGACAAAGCTTTGATGACTGCAAAGCTAGACTTGATATCCCAGTGGGAGCAGATTTTCTTGATATATATTCATTTAATAATTTTTTTACTCTGGGCAGAAATAAGGAAAAAATGGCGTTTTCACAGACTCATAGGTTTAATTCTGAACTCCCAAGGAATTTCAGAGAACCAGACAGGCAAAATCCTGAAGAAGAAGTAGCACCAAACTGGGACTTTTATTCCTTGATTATGTCTTTATTACTTAGGAGTCTGTTTGTGTGGAAGAGGTTAATTTTTGAAAAGTGATTCCAAGTCCTTCCTCATGTTGCAATCTGTAATAAACACAACATTATGAAATGAGGGGCAAATCTTCAAAGGATGCCAGGGATTTTTTGCATTGAATGTGTGGAGATTCTGGCTCAGGTAGATGTAAGTGCAGTAATAACCTGTGAGGAAGGTCAACGCAGAGGAGGCAAAGCACATTTTTAATTTACACACCTATGTGCTCGTGGCAGGTGTTAAAACTGGCATCACCCGTTTCAGAAGGGAAAACACAAAAGATACAGGAAGATGTCTGGCATGATCAGCTTTAAGTCATGCACTTGAAAATGATACAATGTGAAGTGTGGAGTTTTAATGCCGAGGATTTTATACTTCAGCAAGGATGCTCCAACCCTGCTGATGAGCTGACATTTGCGGTCAGTTATTTCCCAAAGGTGCTGGCAGGTTTATAATTAGGCCCTCAGTTAGCAATGCCTTTCTGCTCCTGCCTCACCCCACACAGACCTGCAGTGGTGAGGTTTTCAGGTGTGGCTGTGATGTTTGACTCGTGCTGAGCAGAAGTAAGCGGAGTAAAGGAGGGGCTGGGATTGGTGTGAGCCTGTTTGTTTAGCACTGAGGATTTCTGAATCATGCTTCCACTTCAGCGCGTTCTTCAGGGTCACAGAGTGTTCATTACATGAGTGGGAAGATGTGTAGTTGCAAGAAGTCTTTTGTCACCCTGGGATAAAGCAGGACCATGTTGCCTGGGGACACAACAGGAGTGGCCTCCCTGATTCCCACAGTGCCAGGATCGCTCAGGAGAGCAGCCAGGACTGCTGGCCAAGAAATGTTCTCATCTTTTAACGTTTTCATCGTTTCAGATATTTTCTTGACAGCAAATGACTTGTCTGGAGTGAAGCCTTCCATCCCAGAGCCCCAGAACTGAGTTGTGAGATCTAAAGTGCAGATTTGCTGGCATGGTTGCTCCTCACCCATACAGACAGTAAGTGGTGGCCCATCACCTGGAGGTGACCTCCTCAAGGTGACTTTTCCCTCTGCTCACTATTAAAAATGCTCTTTCCTGCCAGAGTCCCGTTCTCAGTATCCTCTTCAATGAAACTATGAGGTTTTCTCACAGATATTTCTTACTCAATATGATTTTCCCCTCAGTGGGATATGGGAGACCTGGGTTTTGTAATCTGCCTTTGCAGAGACTGGACTTAGTGTCACCATCAGAGATCAGGTCCTATATACAGGATCAGAAAGTGCCACCTTGGTAAAGCTCATGATAAGCAGAAAGAAGGAAAAAAAAGGGAAATAATGAATTATTTCCATTGTTTTAATATCATAGTAAGTTTTGAGAAATTCTCAAACAGAATACATATTTTGGTGTTTTTTTCTCAAATCCCTTGTCAAGTAATGACAAACTGCGAGAGTGCAGGGACAAATTGTTGGAACATTTTGTCTGCATTTGCATGCATAGATACACATACATATATATAAACGTGTGTGTAAGTGTATTTGTGCACATGCAAGCAGATAAATACTGTATGTGCATGTGTTCGTGTGGCTATATATACACACATAAGTATATACATGAATACACCCAAGAAAGTAATTTTCCACGGCCTTTCTGTTGTTTAACAGTACTGAAATGCTGGCATTCAACAATCTAAAGCCTCAAACGTGCTGGAGAAACGTAGATTTTAATGGTGTTAAATGAACCATTTAGCACAAAGGGCCTCTCACCTTCAGTGGCACACTCTCAAAATGAAATCCAGTGTTCAGATACAATAATAAAAAGAAGAAAAACAATATTACCTGTTTAAAGAGAATATAAAAATCCAATTAAGTTCTGAATTTTAATTTGCTTGCAAGCATGGGTTTGTTGCTCTGTGAAAAGAATGAAAATGTAAATGACATTTCTGTGTGTTATCTACATAATCCAGAGGCTAAAATATCCTGTCATGCTTATTTTGTCTAGTGATGATAAAACTAAACAGTTTTAACTGAATTTCCTGTAAATGGGCAACTAATCAAAAACGAACATCTTTATATTCTGATCTTTCATTAATTTATGGACAAAGGCTGCTATAAAGAGATTAGCTGTTGCAGAGGAGACTGAATTGTGCCTGGCAGCTGACAGCAGTGCTGGGCTGTGGCCCTTGGGGTGCTGTGGGTGGCAGAAGCTGGAGCCACCACTCCGGGCTGAGCTGTGAGCTCAGCCAGAGGCTGGGGGCAGCTCTCGGTCCTGGGGCCCAGCTGGCACCAGCCAGACACAGAACGCTGTGCCCCCGTGCCACCACCCTCTGCTGGCCCCTCTCTCTGATCCCTGGGGGCAGTGGGCCCCTCTGCTGTCATGTCTGACCGGAATGGGGGGCAGGATGAAAATCTGGTGACCTGAGGGTGCAGGACAGACTCAGTGTGGCACCAGTGAATCCGTTCCAGCCACGCCTGGGGCAAGAACAGTGCAGTAAACTCTGCTTCCCACTGCAACTGAGGATTCCTGCCTTTCCTTCTTCCTTTAGATTTGCTTTATTTGGGCTAGTCAACATAGAAAAAAACCCCATCTGTGCCTGGACTGTAAGTATCCAAATCAGCAATTAATTTGTGTCTACATAAGTTGGTCACCTACTAGCCTGGCCTAGCAAAGAGGGTGTCCTAGTGGGGAAAAAATAACTAAATATACTTTATTGTCCCCATGCCTCTGCAGGCTGGGGTCATCCAGCCCTGCCACACCCTGTATCCAGGCTCTTGCTCTCCAAGGAGCATTGCCTCCTCCAGAACAAATCAGCACAACTACAGATGCTGAGGGCACAGACAAGTGACATAGTCTGTGTTCTTTATATTGATTTTTAATATCTTGTTAGGGAAAGATATTTGACAAAATGCTAATTGAGTAGCACGGAACAAGCCTGTGCAAGTGGTACCTGCAGAGGATGAGGTGCTACATGCAGGCTGGTGTGAGTCAGGTTACTCTCAGAGAATAACTTCTTGTGTGATTTAGGAAGATAATTCAAAACAGGAAAAAGGTGGAATGTCCAAACTCACATTATTTGAATCGACTTTTGTGCCTAATGGTGGGATTAAAGTTTCAAACAGAGGAGTCTGTTGGGTGTTGATCAAGACTGAAAATTCCTGGTGTCTCTATTTTTAAATACCAGCCTCTGTAATGATGGCTGCCCAGTCTGAGGGGTATCCAGCCCTCCAGTGCTGGGAAAACTGTTCCTTCTGAAACAGTCAGAGAGGCTGGCTATAGGATCTCCAGGCTTGGATATCAGATGCAGAATAAATTATTAAATTGTTCTTGTGAGCTAAAACTGTACAGAAAACAGGGCTGTAAAACCACCAGATCCAACAGGTGACAGGAAGCAGCTTTGTCTGCTCTCTTTTACAAGCTCTATGCAAAGCTCCTGGCCTTTAATCTCACTACAGATTCTGACCCCTTTGAACTGTTTATTACAGATTCTGCAGATCTACAGCAGAGATGTAAACAGAATCAGCTGAGCCCAGATCCTTCTGTGCTTCACAAAGTTGTGCACCCCTTCTGCATTTCTCCAAGTTAGAAACGTGGCAAATGTTATGGCTCTTCACGTCCTGTAAAGTAATTAAAGGACAGCCAGGTAAGTTTTAGATGGAAGTAAAAACAAATCTTGCCGTTTTTTTTGTTGTTGTTGTATAGAGAATATTTTTAATATTATTTATACTGTCTCTACTCCTTGAGCATGTCTGTTTTTCAAAGTTGTGTTTGTGAAAATGAAAATAATTGTAAGTGTATGCAGAGACAGAAAACACATTTAACATGACAAAGCTAATACTGCATGGTTTTAACCTTGTTTCATTTAAAGCCTCAAAACCACCTCAGGGCCTCATTCGGTTTCTTGCAGGCGATTTATTATGCAAGAAACATCACCTTCAGCATCTCATATGAAACCACCAGGTGTTCAGCCCTGCCATGTCAACCTCCTTCATGCCTCTTCAGAGGCAGCATGTGAAAATTATCCACACGTGTTTGCAAACATACTATAAACGCGTTTTCACACTCATAAAAATAAAATTACAAAAATCTGCAAAGCTGTGATGATGCAGAGAGAATTTTCCCCGGTACTTGGGTGTTTTTGTTCCTGCACACGCTCCCCAGGAGTGATGCATGGCAGCAAAGCCCAGCAGGTGCAGGCAGCAAAGCTGCTTTGCAAGCACTTCACTTGCTGTTTGTGCTCCTGGAATGTAAGAACTTGAGCGTGCCCTTATTTTAAAAGCCAAACACTAAATTCAATCAGCAAAAGATTAGGCAGTTCCAGTGCATTCTGATACAGCTAAAGAAAGATAAAAATTTCACCTCAAATGAGTTATTTCTGCTTGAATGTTGACTCCCCAAGAAGGGGTGATAGGTATTTGCTGTAATTCTGTGGAGATGGAGTACAGGATTCTGAACAGCACAGGGGTAGAACAGGACTGATTACTAAGCTCCATTCTATTCAAACCAACTCAGTTTGCCCAAAAGTCATGCACTGGCACTTGTCCATGTACCCTGCTGCTTTTAAGTCCTGACTCCAGCACTGCACAGGATCCCGCAGCTCTGGAAGGGTTTCAGGAGAGCTGGTCTCTGTGTGCTGCCTCACACACGGCTCTCACCACAGGCTGCAAGTCCCTCTCTGCTGCTGGTGACACAGTTTGTACAAATGGCATCTCACCCTGCTTGCTCACAGCCCCAGTGGTCCTTTCCCAGAAGGAGCTCCAAGAGTTCACTGGAATTGTGTTGTCTGCAGGGCCCCTGGGGCTGTTCCCAGGGCAGGTAAAGGCTGGGGGACACAAGTGCTGTGCTGTGTGCACTCCGTGGATGACAATGGCTCTGGGGCTGGGCTGTTACTCCTCCAGGAGTTTTGGGGCATGCCACAGTTGCACAGAGCAGCTTTGGGCATGACCTGAGGTCCTGCAGGAAGGACAGGCCTGCAGTGTCTCTGCTGGAACAAAAGCCAGGAGACCAACCCCAGCAGACAGCTCTGGAAACTGGGTGGGCAAGGGGTTTTAATGCCACAGAGGAGCTCTGTGCTCAAAACCAGCTCATGGCACCGTGCTGGCTCTGTTCACTTGCTGGTTGTGGCTGGTCCATCCCTTGAGGGCTCCTGGATCCATGTCTCTGCCCACAGGGACAGAGGTTTCTGCTGCCTCTGTGTGTACTTGCAAAGGCAAGGACCTGGAGGTGAGACAGACCTACTGCCACCTCAGCCCTCCTGTTAGGCCAGGCCTGAGCAAGTCTGGGATGTCCCTGTGATAATCCCTGTTTTATGCTGACCTCAGACCCTCAGCCCCTGCAGCCAAGGTGTGAGTTCACTGCTGATGGAGATGTCACTGCCCTGCACTTCCATGTCGTGCTGGGCAGTAAATGCAGGGCAGCTGACAAATTGTGAGTATTCTCAGCCAGTGAAGCCTGATTTCAATGATGGATTTTAATGATATTATGCAGTAAAATCTAAAGCAAATAGATATAAAAATCTATGTTTGATCTTAGAGATCCTCTTAAGTGCCTGAGACAGCTTCAGGCCCAGTGGCCTGAAGTTAAGCTAAATTAAGCACTGCTGAAATGCAGAATAGGCAGGGAACAGCTTCCCTTTTGCAGGCCAGGCAGTTGTGCAAGGGGAAATCCTTTCCAATGTCAGAGAAACCGTTGGCTTTGAAATCTCCATCATCTGTGTTATCTCCTTTAATCTATCCATCCACTCCTTTAGCACTGGAGTTTCAGTGTCACTGCAAACCCGCCCAGTCCAATTCAGGTGTTAAATTTTCAATATCAGTTTCTGAGTTCTGGTATTTTTTTAAACTGCCTTTTTTTTTTTTAATGAAGCTGGGGTTAGATTCATGTACCTGGCAATGCATTCATATATAGAGCACAAATGACCTGTCTCTAACCACAGTGCTGCTTTTGATAAGAAAACATAGAGGTATCTGTAATATTCATCCAGCTGAAGAAATCTGAAGTCTTTGGTGCTCTTCAGGTTTGCACCATTTCAGGACTAAGTGCTGTGAGCATCTATTTATGTGAAGATGGAGGGTAATTATAGAAACTGTCTTTTCCACATAAATATATACTTTTTTATGCCACTTCAATCTATTTTCAGTTTAACTATATCATTTTACTATATAAGCAGAACTTCTGGAATTTATTTTAAGAGTCTTGCAACTACCTGATCCTAATATTCCTAAAAATGTGTTTGCAACTTTCAGCTTAACACTGTGTGGCTTCAATCCTAGCGTTAAGCTCACCTGTCTCAGAGCTCAGCATCCCCCAGGTGAGTGCAAGCTGACACAGTTTTATCTTTTGTGAGGAACCCTTATTTTTCCTTACCAGCTAGAGAGTGAGAGGCAGGCTGCCCACGGAAGTTGTGATCAGAAATGGATGTGTCAGCTGTTATCACCAAACTTGCACGGATGTAATCATAGCTGCCTCTGTGTGCCAGAAGAAATTGGAGTGTTTACAGCTTTTCAGTGCAGCAGGAAGGAAACAATTGCAAGGGAAATACAAACATACAGTCACGTGGAAAAATACATGGAAAATGCACAGAAGTGTGCACAGGAGTGTGGGTTCACACTCAGACCAAGAGGAACAAGCAGAAAACGTGTTTGCAGGTAGAAAATGTGACCAAAGAGGCAGAACATATGGAAGCAGAGGACATGGTGAGTGTCTGCAGAGCAGAAGTGGTGGCAGCAGCCTTTCTGTGCCAGGGCTGAGCACAAGGATGTCAGGGTGAGTCCACTCCAACACTTCTGGGTCTGGGCTGGGGGGAATCTGCACACACTCTGTGTGCTGAGCACTCTTATTATTGAGACAGGTAAAGCCAGGAGGGAGGTTTTGTGTTGGTGGAGAAACACTCCATAGCATCTGCAAATTCTAAGAGGAGCAAGCTACTCAGAAACACTGGTATGTTCAGTGAGATTGATGCTGCAAGCAGGATGAAAGGGTCTAAATGGACACAGAATTTTTCTAAGGGGTAATACCATGTGTGGGAATGCCTCTAGGGTTTGCGTCTCCCTGCCATAATCCTTTCTGCCAGTCCACTTACACCCTTCTCTCTTTTTGTCCTGAAATTGTGTGACCTCCCATGCATCCTCACGTGGTCTTACCAAATCCTATCCCCTCATGTGCTCAGTAAGTTCCTGCACTTGTGACAATGAGGGTAGTCTGAATTGTTCAGTTTTATTCCTGCAAGGGTGTGGGGGTTTTTTTTGTCTATGTGCTTCTTGTCAATGCTCAAAGGAGCAACCTGTCTATCTCTGGCTTACATGCAGTTCCAGCTGAACAGCACTAGGCTTCCAGCAGAAGGATTGAAAGAACAAAGAAAAAGGTTCATTTAATTTACCTTGGGGGATAGTTCATTTTTCAAATAGAGACAATTTGAAAAACACAAAGGACTATGCCAATACCTTAGTCACTCTCAAAAACAAAATTAAGTCTTTCTTGGTAGGAAAATAAATGTCAATGCTGTGTACATTTGCATCCAGCAGCAATTCTGAAACTAATTTCGTAGTAACTGATAAGCTGCTATATTGCTTTATTATGAGCATTGAAGCTTTAAACATTCCTGTCCAGGCCAGACTTGGCCTGACATCAAAGTGGTCATTTGCCATGTACCCTGCAGGCTGTACCCAGCAGGCTGAGCTGTGATCAGAGCTGGCACAGAGCTTAAACACTGATATTCACTGGTGGCTGAATACAGCTCAGAATATTATGGGCCAAAAATCCTAACTTACACAGGGCTGCTTAATGAAGCCAAAAACTGACCTGGGCAATATGAAACCACCCGTCAGATTAGAAAAGAAGTTGACCTTTAAGCAAGAGGCCACTAAGTAGCTGATAAATGGATGTTTCTATGAGTAGGATTTCAGGATGTCAAATGTAAACCAGTGTTTTCTTTTTTGAGTGATGCTGATAAGTATCTTTATTATGTGTGAAAGTGATTGTAAGAATAGCCATCTGAGAAAGGTGCACAGTGGTTTATTTGTCTGTTAGAAGGCTGTGTCTAGGTGGGTTCCATCCAGGCACATGTGGTACCTTATTTTTAGATGCAGAACTCCTGTTAGCTGAGGTGCAGTGGGTTATTCACACTGTCTGTCCTCCCAGAACACACCCACCGACCACTGCTGGTGCTGCAGGGATGCACAGTGGGCTCTGTGTAGTGCCTGGCTGTGCAGTTCAGTGTCTGCAGTGCTGCTCTGCCCACTCAGGGCTCCTCCAAGGCAATTCTCCTGTTTATTCCTGCTCCTTCTGCTGGGATTTCTACCAGGGGCTAATTTCTACCAGAGGCTCTCATTGTTCTTTCCAGCTGGGCATCCCAGACTCCACACCAGAGAAGCCTCCTGCTGATGAACTTGTCCTTTCCTGCCAACAAGGTGGCTTCAGAGGGACACTCCCACTGCAACTACAGTGACAGCCTTGGCACGTTTAGGGCTGGGATGGAAACAGCCCTGGGCCACTGGCTGCAGCCTTTGCTCGAGACAACGTGAAGGACAGCCAGGGTTTGTCCTCGCAGGACACAGAGGACGTGTGTGCTCTGGGCTTTGCCAGCTGCAGCTCAAGGATTTTCTCTTGGCTCCTGCTCTGAGCCAACCCCAGGAGGAGGCTGCTTCTCCCCGTGGACTCCAGGTGAGGCTTTGGGAACCTCCCTGGTCATATCTGACTTCAGCAACAGGGACTTAGCAGCCACAAAATGACATCCATGAAGCCCTGCCTGCAAACCTGGACCACCATAAGGGTGGCCCATGGGGTTTTGTCACCTTGCAAAGGCCTCTTCACCAATTCATGCAGTTTCTCTTCAACTGAGCAGATCCTCTTCAGCTTTCTGCAGCAAGCAGGTATTTCTCCATATTTCCAGCCTGTGAACTTCAAGAAATCCTAAAAGAATTTGTCACTTTATAAATAAGTTATACAAGCTGTCACCATGAACGTGTCACCCCGCAGACAGATGCAAACATGCGCAGTGTGTGCTGATTCTGAGATCAGAATAAAGGCCAGCTAAAAGCAATTATGCTTCCAGGTATTAGGCAAACACAATTATTTAAATTGCTAGTCCAAAACAGTTGATAAAATAGATAATTAAAAAAGATTGACCTAAAGCTGATTTTAAATTATCCTGTAACATGCACATAACTTACATAATTGCTCTCTCATGACCCAGCCTCCATTAAAAAAGAAATTTCACCTAGGAAAAAAAATTACATATGCAGTGCACGGTGATTAAAATAAATACTTATTCTCCTGAATGCTGGAAATTATGTGAGAAGCTGCATTAAAAAGTAGGAACAAATTAGCCCTGCATTGAAGACTGTAGTGTGGTCTGTCATTTTAATAAATCACACTCAGGTGTTACTGAAATAGAACATATGACAATGCATTAGCCCTCAGAAATAGTAGATGACCTAACATATGTAGATATATAAAAATTAAGCTGGAAAAAGACAGAATTAGATCATGGAATCATTCTGTTTGGAAAAGGCCCCTAAGAATATGGAGTCCAACCACTAAGCCAGCCCTGCCAAGTAGATGCTGAGATAATGGGGGACTTTGTTTTTCTTATTTGGAGTAAAGGGGCTCCTCAATGGCATTGGGGGTCCTATCCTGCCCTGAGCACTGAGCTGGGGGGTAGCAGCTGCTGAGGAGGGATTGCATTCACACTGCACGAGGCAGAAAAGAGGCAAAGAGGAGCAAGAACTGCTGCACAGGCAGGTTAAAGGCCAGACGTCCAAATATGTTTAGTGCATCTTGATGAGGAAGATGGAAACCTTGGAGGAATCTCAGATGCTTTTGTGACCAGCTGGGGTCACACAAAGATGAAAAGCAGGTGTGTGGGCCTGAGGCCTAATTTGTGTCCTCAGTGCTGGGAGGGTGGTGGACATGTGGCCACCTGGCTGAGCTGCACACAGCTGGGATCAGCAGGGATTGTGGACATGTGGCCACCTGGCTGAGCAGCACACAGCTGGGATCAGCAGGGATTGTGGACATGTGGCCACCTGGCTGAGCAGCACACAGCTGGGACCAGCAGGGATTGTGGACATGTGGCCACCTGGCTGAGCTGCACACAGCTGGGATCAGCAGGATTGTGGACATGTGGCCACCTGGCTGAGCTGCACACAGCTGGGACCAGCAGGGTTGTGGTCGTGTGGCCACCTGGCTGAGCTGCACACAGCTGGGATCAGCAGGGATTGTGGACGTGTGGCCACCTGGCTGAGCTGCACACAGCTGGGATCAGCAGGGTTGTGGTCGTGTGGCCACCTGGCTGAGCTGCACACAGCTGGGATCAGCAGGATTGTGGACATGTGGCCACCTGGCTGAGCTGCACACAGCTGGGATCAGCAGGATTGTGGACATGTGGCCACCTGGCTGAGCTGCACACAGCTGGGATTGCTGCAGAAGAAGAGCAGCTCTTTGTCCTACTCAGCAATGAGCAGCCCTCCCTGCCTCATGTGCCATGGGAATGGCTCACAAACACGGCTTGGTTGTGCAATGCTCTCACAAAAGAAGAAACTCTTACGCTGCCTCTGTTGTAAGATGATGATTCTGAGTTAGCTTTTAATGTCTGGATGCCCAGCTGGAGCAAAGAAACTGTTGAGACAGTGAAACCACAGCACTTTATACCCAGTTCTGTTGCTTTTGATCTTCTTCATTTGGTTGATGCTTTTGGCATCTATGGCCAAATATAAGCATTGGCAACAATACCATCAAATGGAAAATAAGTGAATTTTGACCTATGTCTGCGATTTGCAGAAACTGTTGGAAGACATGACCAGCACCAAAGGACATTTCTTGAGGAAAATCCTGTAAGACTCCCATTTTAATAGCATGCAGCTCTGCCAGTCTCATTGCAGAAACATGAGAGCTTTCAATTTAAAATGCTCTCCTGCACACGAAGTACTTCTCCAAACCTGTCACTTCTCAGGAGGCCCTTTCTCAGGCAGTCTGCATTTTAAATTGAGCAGTTATGACAGTTTTCACTGCAAAAGGGGACAAATTAGTGAAAGCAGAATATATAGGAACTCAGTTACAGTAACAGCTAAACAACAGTAACCTGCTCCTGGGAAATAGGTACCTTGGATTTTTGCAGTGACCATCCATAGGAAGAAAAGAAAGCTATGTAGGACTAAACAAGCTCACCAGCTTTGTGCCTAAAGTAATGAGTTACAAAATGGCACAAGCTGAGATCATTAATCCTGAATTTATTGACAAGTTTGAAAGCCCTGGGTAGATATTTGTTAGAAATTCAGCTGACAGCGCAGCCTGCTCCTTTGTCTATGATATTTTGAAGCCCTCTGCAATCCTAGATATGTTTGTTTTCCCGTGATGTCTCTGAGACAGGGTGATGTGGATCCCATTTTTGGGGATGGGATATTGGAGCTCACAGGCAAGTATGCTGGAAAATGACTTGAAGCCAAATTTTCACTGGCTCACCTCCATGCCCCTTCCCCCTTGGCAGACAGCTGCACTTGCAGAGTGGACACAGCTAATTTCATATTGCAGGTTTTTTACAGGAATTCAAGGCTCAGTCTGTGACTTGCTGAGCACCACTAGAATGGAATGGTTAGGAAGGAGCTTTTTAACTAATCTGCTTTTAGAGTCCAATTTTCACATCTGGGTCTTATGATAGAAGATGAAAGTCCCTCATTAGGGGACTGAATCCAATGTTTAATACACTTAATGCCACTTTATATACTCACAAGATAATCTGGTTTCCTTATAAAACAACATCCAAGCTCCTTGAGACACCTAATGAAGGGACAGGAGGAGTGTTTTTAAGCCCTCATTTTCCATGCTGTTACATGGTGGTGGAGCAGGGCTGACTTTAGTAGTTAGAATGTCATACAAGCAGCCTGTCAAAAGCAGGATCAGTCTCCTCTGCTTTCCATGAGGGGATACAGAAGTATCCTTTTTAATGCCTCTGTCTTTCAAAAACTGTGCTGTGATATCCTGCTCTAACGTCTTTGGAACGTCCTGGACTTGGGGAATGTCAAAACTCAGGATTTGAGTGCACGCTGTTGCTCTGTAAATTGTATTGGAACTGATTAACCTATCAATCTCTATTATTCAGCTACTGGAAACAAGACATACACTCCTCCTGGGGGATTGCCTGGAGTGAGATCAAAAGGAAACTGCTTTCTCCCCTTCCTGCATAAAGGTTCAAAATTTGTTTTGACTGGTGATGTTGAAAATAAATAAATATATATGTCATGTGAGCTGAGTAACTCAAGTGACTCCCCTGTGATTAAGGTGGGAAGTATTTGAAACATGAAAAGTTGCACCCCTGTTGAAATGAGAGAGGTCCTGGTTAATTATTTAGAGCAACCGAAAGCTCATCAAAAATTTAACCAAGATATATTTCTCTATGATTGTGCAGGCACCACAACGTGCAGAAATGGAGGCTTTAATTCTGTTAAATGAAACCCTTGAGTTTTCACCTCTCAGCTTTCCATTCCTGGCTTGGGGTGGGAGTGGGGGGGGGGAAATGCATCCTTTTCTGCCATCTTCCCTCTTCCCCAAGCTCCCTCAGAAAATTGCCTTTGGCAGCAGTGATGCACATTACTGAGGTGGATTTAAATAGCACACCCTGGCAAATAAATAGCTTAAAGCATTGGAACTGCTGCTGGAGGGGGTGGCCTTGTCCACAGCAGAATGTAGCTGCAGCTTTCCAAGCTTGACAGACAATGTCAAATACAAACCAGGCTGCAGCAGGTCCCCATTCCTCTCCCATCTGTGGTGTGGCTACTGGGTCTGAACTTGGCAGAGCCTGAGGAAGGGAGGGAGACCATAGACTGCCTTCCCAGTGTCCTGTAGAGTAGTTAATATCCTTATTCCCTCCCCCTGTAGCACTGGCAGGAATATAGTGTTCTTGGTGAAGGTGAGGAGGGGATTTTGCAGGCTCAGAATAAGCCCCAGGGGTGATACCTCCTTGCTTTTCCACTCATCATCATGGGATAGGTGCTGCATTGAATGGCATCTCTTTTTCTGTTTCTCTTCTTTGGGCTGTAGGTTTTTTGTTTGTTTGTTGTTTGTTTCTCCCATTGACTCAATTCCCATACATGAGAAGTCAAAGCTTTGCAGCTCACAGGCTGTTTAAAGCTCCCTCCTGCTGAGGATTCCCTGTGCAGAGGTGAGTGCAGCTGCAGGAGCAGCTCTGCAGAGAGGTCTCTGCCAGGTACCCACAGACCTTGAGCCTGTGCTGTCTTAGATAGCCAGTGCTGAAACTGGATGCTGTTTTTATGCATTTTAGCTCAGATCTCACCAATTTTGTGCACACTGCCTCAGAGCTAGGTCTGGGCCATTGCCCTTTTCTTTGAAGTCCATTGCATTTGTGAATTTCTTTGATCACTGCTGTGGAAATGATGGAAATGTTTTTCTCACAGGTTTCTATGCATACAGGCATAAAGAGGGCTGAGAAGTGCCGTGAAGGTGAAATATCTGACCTTATCTTGACTTGGTTAAGATTAAAGTAACATTAAATAGGCCAAAATTATGTACTAAGTACCTTGAGAGACTGGTGAGGAGGGAGCAACAGCATTCTACTTCTATCAATATACTCAATACTTAAAGAGCTTTGCCACTAAGCTTAGTGAGTGTTGGGGATTTAAAAATGCCAGACAGTACCTTAGGATTTCTAAGGCATCTTGTGACACTGAGATTCCAACGATGGCACTTTATACCTAATAATCCCAAAGGAGAGAAAGGAAAGGAAGGAAAGAAAGGGGAGGAAGGGAGGAAGGGAGGAAGGGAGGAAGGGAGGAAGGGAGGAAGGGAGGAAGGGAGGAAGGGAGGAAGGGAGGAAGGAAGGAAGGAAGGAAGGAAGGAAGGAAGGAAGGAAGGAAGGAAGGAAGGAAGGAAGGAAGGAAGGAAGGAAGGAAGGATCTATTCTTTCTTCTTTTCATTGTCTCTGAGCAGAAAGGTCACAAAAACCAGCAAATTGGGTTTCCTGGAGAGGTTCTGGTCTTACACTATTCTCCCAGATTTCTGATGCTTCCCAGAAGTTCTCCGTGCACTGAGCCACTGGAGAGAAAGAAACAACCCTGTCCCAGCTGCCCGTGCAGAACTGGCTGATCTCTTAGTCCACACAGCTTTGCTATAAAACTTAGTCAGGAGAAAAATCTGAGTCCTTGTGTATAGTTCCTGTAAGAGCCATTCAAAGTTGAGAGGTGATCAACCAGGGGAACAGTGATGGGAATGATGTGGAAACTGCTGGAGAAGTAAATAATGGCATTTCTTACTTACCACTACATCAGTCTGTGGTGAACCAGCTCACAAACCCCACTCGTGATCATCTTCTCTGGAAAAGATGAGAAAGGAACAAAAAAGGACAAAAAAAAAAAGGTGAGCAAGAAAATAAGGTGGGTCTAGAAGGAAGAAATGGTCCATACAACAATGGACATCAGACTCTCTGGAATTTCAAATCATGAAAGATATTGAGAATGTTAACATGGGCTAATTCTTCATCCTTTCTTGCAGCACATGAAATACTTTTTACGCTGAAAAGATTTTTGGTGAATAGCTAAAATAAACCCCCAAAATCAAGCAGAATATTTTGATGCTTTGCAAGTGGTAACTAGGGAAAGACTCTCTACAAGAGTAGGATTTTCATTTGAAGTATCACTGTGTATTTTGATTCCTTTGTCTCAGTTCATGATATAATGGAGCATAACTGATATAACGTGGCTTGATGTGTCTCCTCGTTACACATACTGGAACAATATCTGCAGAAACAGTTGAAATTACACGTTTTTACAGACATCTATTTAAAGGCTCAGTAGCTTCAAACAAGCAGGGCACTTAGGCATACTTTAAAGGCTTACTTCCTGCAATCATGCATGGGCCATGGCATAATCCTCATCAGAAAGCACACTTTGGGATCCTGATTACAGGAGGGGGCAGTGAAGGAAGGACATAGAAAAGCAAAATTAGCAGAGTTTTCAAAAAGACCTCAGAGATCTCGTACCCAATCAAGTCTTTGATGCTAATTTGGAAGAGAGCTGATTTTTTAGAATTCTGAAGGAGGGAACCCAAGAGGCAAAACAAAGTGGATGATTCAAAGTATCTGTTAGGAGAATGAATGTCAGTGCTCAGCACTGTGTGACCATACGTGACAAAAGGGTCAGGCTTTGGAAGAATCAGCTGTCCTGGCAGGGAACAGACAGTCTAAAGGGAGAAGCTGCTAAATCCAGTATTTCCTACTAAATTACTGAATCTCTCTAGTGCTTTTTAATATGTTTTTTTAACAAAAAGGCAGGTCTATGAATTATTTTTGAGTAAAAAATGATAGGGTGCCTTTGCTTGACCTGGTACTTCTGTCAAATGGGATGGGGTGTGGAAGGATCCTGGTGTTTTACCTGAGAGAGGTGGGAACCCAACAGCTTTCTGCAGAAGATAACAACTTGATTCTGTGCCACTTTAAGTAAGTTAAGCAAATAATTACCTGTGAATAAACTACTCAGGGAGAAAAATGCTAAATGTAATAACACATAGAGATGTTTTTTGCAGTCTTTAACAGAAGGCTCATGACAGTACACAGCTCTATTCAAGAACTCCCCAGTCACACACATTTTTCTGCATGTACTCTGTGCAGTCACCACTTAATAGGATATTCATTTAGTGGATATTTTACAAACTTATAACCATTACTTTGAGGTCTGTAAATAGATAGTAGAAATCTGTTTATTCTTTTCAAATACACCTAGCTGAAGCGTCAAACATCCACATTTCTTAAGTCATTTATTTTGTGAAAAATGGGTATTTGACAGTTGAACAGGAGGCTTTTGTATTTTAAAGTATGAGAAAGGGAATTTCCTTTGCATTCACAAATCATCAAGATGACAATATTTCTGGAATATGGCGTTTTTAAGATGCTCTGTTACTACAAATTAATTATTAAGAATTCTTCCAAAATGTCCTGAGATGTGCTCATGCTCATTATTGGAAGGACTTCCCCATCTCCTTATATCTTTCTGTTTAAAGATTTTTTCAGTGGATGTGGTTTGCAGAAGCCTCCAGGCTGCTCTTGCTTGTGCTGGCAGAGTGACCTTGAACTGGTCAGGCAAAAAATGGAGGGAGCACAAATCCTGCCTTCATTCCTACCCTTTGTGCTCCAGGTATTGTCCATTATCTCCCCAGACACTACTCCAGAAACTGAGCTGTGGTTTTCCTCCCCCTTCACATTTTACCTGATGCCTGGTGGTGTCCAGAGTGGTACCCAGGGGTTCCACCTGCACTGAGAACTTGCCCCTGGGTCACATCTCTGAAGGGTAGCAAGCACAGGCAGCATTTTAAGGCCTATTTAACAATTCCAGTAACTCAAAATTTGACTTGAGTTTGAGTTGTTCACCTGCAAGGCAGGATTCTGCTTCCAGGGGGGTTCTGGCCTCTTGCACCCATTTATTGAAGGTGCTACAGCCAAACCATGTCCTGAGCAGCAGCAGAGGCAGCCTGAGAAGGGGAAACTTTTCCCAGTGTTGTAAAAATAAGGGAAAGTTTTTGGAGGTATTTCAGCTATTCTGCAGTGTGATGAGTAAGCAGCCAGTTCCAATGGTCATAAAGTGGGGACAGAAAGGTGCTGGATGTGGTGACAACCCTTGGCTTTGTGTGCATTTCTGCACATGCTGAGCCCTGAGCTGCTCTGGCTGCTCCTCCAGCACCACCCAAACTGTCCCTGATTGATTCCTGGTGCAAGATTTTGTGTCCCACGATGCCACAACTGTGGCAGAGATATTTCTGCTGCGAATCCTGTAGGAAATGCTTGACATGATTTGTCTCAGAGCATCGCTGTCGTTTGCCTGCATTAGGCAGAGTGCAAGGCTATGCCTGGGTGCTGCAAGGTGCTGCATTCTCTGAACTCCAAGTGCTGATGGACCCTTGTCTCACTGAGCAGCTGGTAATTGCCAAGGGCCTTTACAAGCCTTCCATAAGTGGAGGAAAAAAAGCAAAAAAAAAAAACCAAACAAAAACAAACAAACAAACAAACAAAAACAACAAAAAACCCACAAAAAACCAAACCACCACCACCACCACCAAAAACAACAACAAAAAAACCCACAAAAAAAAAAAAAACAAACCAAAAAAACCAAACCAAAAAAGGCCAGGGTGTTCATTTTATAATACTGGTTTGTAAATTCAAGATTCAAATATTTTGATTTCTGAGATCGAATTTAATCTCACTCCTGTGAAAAGCCTGTTTCTCCCTACCTGTTACACTCAGGAGCACTTCTGCAGGTGAAAACCAACTTTCCATCCTGCAGCCTCCCACAGACATATGCACACACATTATGTCCCATGTTTAATTGCCTTTCAAAACTGTCTTATCTTGGCACGAACTTGTCTTTGGTTTATCTCTGCTCAGGATAAATGCATACCTAATCTTATTACTGGATGCACTCAGAGCAGACAATCTCATTAATAGCCACCCTTGAGGGATTTTTATCCATGGATCAATTTCATAATTGGAACACAGCTACATAATATATAAATATATCCCTTCAGTGGCACAGCAGTTCTCAGATTGCTCAGTCTTGCACATATCATAAGGAAAAAAAAAAAGAATCCAGGAAGAAAGAACGTATTTTTAAAATGGAGATTCTTCTTGGAAGCTTGTTAGGTTTTCAGATCACACCACAGGCTTACAAGCTTGATTTGTCAGGTTCATGATTGTAAGTGGATATGTGAGTTCTATCATTTTTAGCCTGGATAGTCACTAAGAATAGTTTTCCTTATTCTTAGTGGCATTGCATTGCATTCTGTATGCTGTTTGTTGTAGCATATAGAATTCTATAATGGGAAAAACCTATCATGTTAGCTAGATATCATTTTCTCAAGCAGCAGGAGCCATGCAGCTTTTAAGAATTAAATTATGTTCATTTATTCAGTGACTGCAAAATACCCTGCTAAGAGTGTAATAGCTTAAAGGCTTCCTAATCAACTTTACTTCATCATTAAATAATTATGCTTTGTGTATCTGAACCACACTTTTGTCACATTTCACATCCAGGCTGGTTAGTGACTATGAGTCATTACCAGGGCTGAGTGAACCATTCATAATTAAACCTGAACCAAGCAAAGCTGCCTGGTTGTGAGTTGTGTGAAGCTTTCAGCATGTCTGGGCTACTTTTCCAACAAACTTCGATCCAATTGTATCCAAGCCCCAGCAAGATAAAACATATTTACTGCACAGACCCAAACCACAGCAAGAATTGCTGTTTGGAGCTTGGTGGATTTACCCTCACCCCTGTCCTTCTGTCAGGATCATTACAACTCTGATACAAAGGGATTAATTTTCTTCCTCCCTCCCCCTCTGTAGGCAGACAGTGAGGATGGGCATCACTGAGGCTCTTGGAATACAAACACAAGAAATTAGTGAGCAAATGTTACAAAGTTTTACCTATTTGTAGCTGCAAGTCATGCAAGTGCACACAAGGTTTTCCATGATGACACCACTGGGTGCTATGAGCCAGCTGGTCAAAGTGGGAGAGAAATTACTGCTATAATTCAGAAGGTGAATAGTGATATCACTGATAAAGATGATAATTAAAAAAAAATAGCAAGAAGTGTATGTTCACGTGTTTGATTATTAGCAGATCCCAGCTCGCTCAGAAAACCAAACATCCTCATCAGCTGCCCACAGCCATCTTTTGATGCTGTCAGCAGCAAATCATCCTGTCTCAGCTGGTGTGGTGGGAAACAGGCTGCAGTGAAAGCAGAGACATTTGTGGATGTGTTTTCTTGCTGTGGGGCTTTGCTGCTGCAGGGGTGAGGACAGGCTGTGCCGTGCTCACTCAAGAGGCAGCGCTCTGAATCCAGATCTCAGGAGGTGAAAGGGCCCCATACCAGCAAAAAGACACCCAGTTTAAATTGTGGTGACACGTCACCATCAGGCTGACGTCCTCAGGGACAGGGTGGGATACCTGCTGCTTGCTGTCTGCAAATCAAATCAAAACAAGAGCCACATTTCAAACAAAATTGCTACCTAAAGCACAAGGGAAAAATGGAAGTGTTGGGAGGACAGTTGATTGATAGGGAGATATCTTTGGAGTGCACCATTCAATTGCATCATTTATATTTCATTAGGCATGAAATTATGTTTATAATTGTATTAGACAACTCTGTGAGAGATATTAGCTCATAAGCCCAGACTGAATTAAAACAATTATTAATTATTACTCAGTTTTTTCATTTTTAATGAAATTATGCTTGTGAATTCAGAGCACTGGTGAAGGTGTCTTAGTTTAATTCATAAAAATATCACTTGGACTGGCTATTGTGTAACTGAGAGGATAGGAGTGGGTCAATGGCAGCGAGGTGCTGCAGCAGCCTCAATAACAGGGTGGCCACGCAGTGTGCAGGGGAACCCCTGATGAGGAGACCAAAAACATAAGAAGAGCTTATAAAAAAATAGTAATATCAAAAAACCCCCAAACCCTGCAAAAATTTATGGGAAGCAGGAAACAATCTGCAGCCTGAGGAGGTGTGAGAAACCAGCAGGAAGCACCACAGAGGGAGGCAGAGGGCAGGTATCACCTGGTAGCTGGAGTCTGTGCTTTTGTGCTGGGAGGGAGCTGCAAGTCCATTGCAGCACCTCCCTGCTCTGCTGTGCCTTCAGCCAGCACCATCAGAGCTGGGGACGATGTGCCACGGTGCCCAAAGTGACATGAATGGCAGCCAGCCCTTCTTGCTGGGGTCATCCACAAACCCCTGTGTGATGGAGAGGGAGTG
Organism: Nicator chloris; assembly: GCA_013400495.1. NCBI lineage: Eukaryota > Metazoa > Chordata > Aves > Passeriformes > Pycnonotidae > Nicator > Nicator chloris. Next base: position 403,986 of record WAAE01153461.1, read on the forward strand.
ATGGCTTGCAGCAAAACGAGACCTTCTCTGTGGTTTGCCCAGAAATCAGAGCTGAGAGCTTTTACTGCAGCTAAAATCTACCAAGACTATGGCGCCCTGATACACTTTTCCAGTGATATTAATGCACTGGAATCCAGTGATATTAATACAAATGCAGAAATGTCTGGGACTTCAAAAGGCCATACTCACCTGGTGTAAGAGCTGTAGGATGTTTCCTGAGGTGTTGCAGCTGTGGATGACTTACATTAAAAAATACTCAATTTTTACACCAGTGTCATGGCACAAAAACGTTCTCCAGTTCACCTTCATGCATTTTTCTGTAGCTTTCCAGCTCTCACACTTATTCTGCTAATGATTAAGCATCTCAAACACTTTAAAACAAAGCTTTTCACCTTTAGATATTTTTTCCCTCTGCACAAGAAGAACAGATTCCTTGCTGGCATTTATCTTCCAACACGCTCTCTGGCACCCCGACCAAAAACATTTTGAAACACGTTCCTTTTAATCTCAGAGCTTTGTGCATGCCACTCAACAGACTTTTTTTTTTATTTAAAGGCTGATTTATTTTTATTTTTATTTTTATTTTTATTTTTATTTTTATTTTTATTTTTATTTTTTATTTTTATTTTTATTTTTATTTTGCTTCTCCTTTTCTACTCCTCTGTGTGCAGCTGACCACATGGTTTCATTCACTGACACAGCCGCTTGCGAAACCAGACAAACACTTTGACTTTGCCGCTGGCTTTCGCGGGTGCTGTACCTCTGAAGGCTCCATTCACCTCTAATTACGTGTCCATGGAAATCCTGCCGGGAAGGAGCGGTGTAAATCATTAGCCCTCCGAAATGAATGCGCAGCTGAGCAGCCAGCAAAGGGATTAGCGCTTGACGGGGAAGCCTCGCATGCTGAAGGAGAGGGTCAGGGGGTGACTGCGTGTTCCACAGAAATAATAATTGCCACCCAGCGCTGGGGGAGGCCGTGTCCGAGGGCTGTGTCGGCTGCAGAGAAGCTTTTTCTCTCGGCTCTGAGCGCTCTGCCTGATCTGCCTTTGCACAGACCGAGGAGAGGAGCTGTTAGAGGGCAGGGGGGCTGAGAGCCCCCATGGGGAGCACGGAAACTGGTGCTGGAAATGCAAGGTGATCTGGAGTGCAAGAACTGTCCTGTTGGACACAGGGTTTCCACCCCTAAATAAGACTTGTCCTTTTTTTTTAGTTTCTAAAAATCCTGCCTTGCTTAATCCTCCGTTGCCTCAATATGGCATGTGGCTTTATACAAAGTGTTTGTTTGGAGCTTGGGAGTTTTTTTATGTCTTTAACAAAAAAGAATATGAAGACACAGTGCAAAAATGTCTTCTTGCCTAACCTTTTCTTATTTAAAAGCACTTTATGATTCAGGACAATATTCACGCTGCAAGGAGCCCTCCGTAGATTAAGCTGTCCCCAGACAGCTAACATTTTACCTCTTTAGGAATACAGTTCTTGCTCATGGAGTTTAACAGATCTCTAAGTTCTGTGGCCACAGAGGAGGAACACCTATGGAGGGTTTCCAAAGGCAGTAACAATTATTAGATGCAATGGGTGGCTGAGTTAGGGGATCGTGGTCACTGCTGTCACTGTGGTGCTGCTGACAAATTGTGCCTGCTGGAAGCATGCCACTGCATTAGCATAACGTGGCATGGAATATCCTGTTTAGCAGTAAGAGGGATCTAACAGTGAGGAAAGATTCAGGGTAAGACTTCCTGCTGGAATAAATGCTCATCACTCGTCATCGCAGCTGCTGTGATTCAAACGCGCTGAGATTCGCTCCCTTGTCTTCAAGCAGCCAAGGACAAAATCTCAGCTAAACTGATTGGGGAGCATTCAGCACATGTTTGGAGTTGAGCAGAAAGGGGCTTTATGTTCCATTTCTGAGTAGGATGACTTTTTCTTTCGTGCTCCCCCTTGAATTGCTTGCTGAGATCACACGGAGGATTTCCAGGTGAGCAGGTGCTGGGTCTGGTGTCTGTTTGGTTGTTTTAACCTCACCAACAAGACATGGTGGAAAACCTTTTGGCCTATTTTGGAATAAAAGATGACATTTTATAGCAAGTTAGCTCAGTCAAAGTAATTTAACTGTTTAACTAGACTATATGTAACTGTGATGTCTTTAGCCCAATTTAAAGACAGGGAATTTTAGTGCAGGGATTTTAAGTTATCTAATCAGCCCCGAGGAGAAAACACCTTAAAGATACATAACTAAGTCTGAGAAAAGACACAACAGCAGTAGGGTGATACTGTGCAATGTGAAAATGTTGTTTATATCCAAACATCACACGCACAGTTGAGCATGAATTCACATTAAATCAACTTGAGCTTCAAACATATATTTTTAGATGTGGGTAGAAAGAACTATTTTTCACTCACGGCGTCCTAATATCACAAAGGTTTTAATCTGGTGAAATATATGACTTCTGAAAACCTGAACATGACTAATATTTCCAAAGGCTTGTTGAATAAAAACATCTGAGCACAGGGGTGATACCTGGCTGATGTTATTGTGAATCCCTTTTGTGGCTTTATTTCCTTCTGTATCTTCAGTGGTTTGTCAGTTTTGCCATGACAAGCCCTGTAGAGGTTTGGAATGAGTGAAGCTGAAGACACAAATCCACGTTTTTGCCTCCTGACAATTTAATGCTTCACTGTGGTGCACCAGCAGAGCAGGTGAGGTGAGGATCACCTGCACACAGCCATCACCTCCTCAGGGCACGTGGCCACTGGCCCAGCTGAGCCACAGATACACAAACAGGAGCCCTTTCACCTATTCCTGCTGCTCATGAGCAAAGGCAGGGGAAAGACCACAGGAAAAGTGATTATGGGAATAAAAGGAAATTTTTGCATGAGCCAGTGGGTATCCCACACACTGTCTTCATTCACCACAGAATACTCCTTCCTCTTGTCTGATAAAGTGACATTGGGTTAGTATATTTGCCTGATTATTCAGTTCTCTGCATCACTGGGAGGAAAGTAATCTCTCTAATTGGTACAGAGAATTTTTTCCAGCATGGTTAAAACAGCAGACTCTGTATTGAGATTCCTCCGTGGCTGTTGCTGATATCAGCTTCAGAAATCATGGAAAAGGAACCTAATTTTGTGTTTATTCGTTCACAGAGTTAACAGATTTGCAGCCTTAGAAACAGTATTTAGGTCTAGTTAAAAAGGAAATAAAATGCCCTAATTAGTTTTCTGCATCACTGAAATGGAGCTTCAGTCAAATGGGGAAGGCACACATTGTGGATGTCAGAGAGCTGTCCTAGGACCAAGCCTCCAGCACTATTTGGGAGCAAAAGGTAAAATGAGACAGTAGATGAGATGAAAATGCTAATTAGAAGATGGGTTTGGATGAGATAGGGAAATCTCCTTGTAATCTCAAATAAATCTGAAGTTTTCTTGCTGTGTTCTTATCCCATCCTGGGTTGGTTGTGAATTTTTTTCCTGAAAACAGCCCTCAGTCTATTTGGATCCTTCAGGCAGTAACAGTCTGGTTGAAAAGACTATTCCTTTTCCTTATTTGTTAAAACCCTAAAGGTTATTTCCTAGAGATAAATAATAGGGTGGTTGCTGTCTCTACAGTGGCACAGGTTTTCTTTAATATAAACAGGCCTGGTCTATTTGGTCTGGAGTGTTTTCAAAGGCCAGGTAGTAATCATCCCTTCAAAGGTGTCTGTGTCTTCCAGAGCTGGACTACAAATCCAGCACTTGGCTGGAAAACCTCTTGGTCAGGAACGTGGTCCCAAAAGGAAGACCTGGAGACAGAGTAATGATGCAAAGCTGCTGGAGGCAAAACGAGCAGGGTTGTGTGTTTTGGGCTCTTTTCCTTTTGGCTATGAGCAGCTGTGTTGAAGCACAGATACTACAGGTAAAAGTGGTATTTCTCAACAGGTTGTATCTGCAGTGTTAGACTTCTTCCTACTCTGACTACTTAAAGTTCCTCAGGAGCCTTTTATCCCAGTATGTCTGAACATTTTAGCAACATTCATTAGGCAGCATGACATCCCAATACTGAGAGAGGTTTTGATGTCCCCTTCCCAGAAGTGATCACCCAGAAATACATTTAGTTGGTTAGAAAGGGGCAAAAAGGGCTAAAGTAACCCTGGCTCCAGGAGAGCAACAGGCATTGTAAAGAAGTTTACAGGAAATTCCTTTTCATAAGGATAAAACTGAAAGTGGTGAATTTGTAGAGCTTTAAAAGCCATGGTAATAGTCTTCTAATTCTCAAAAAGTCTGCAAAGAAGGTGCTTCTGAAATACTGTCCTGGTCACCAAAGGAGCAAAAAAGGTTCCTGGCTCTACATAGAGCAAAATTTTAAATTAGAGATTTGGAAAAGCTTCCTAATGAAGGATATTTGAACAGTGAACCTGGCTGCTAAGGCAAGCTGTAAAATCTAAGTTAGAAAAGACCAATTAGACTAACACCTGTCTGGAATGGGCACAGCAGGATTCTGCATCCATGCAGTGAAAATGGACTTAAAGCCACTCTCATGCTGTGGTGCTGGTTTTTATCCTCCAGAACCCCACTCAGGTCCTGTGATTCCATTTTTGCTGCACACATATATCTCCCTAGGCTCTATGTAAGTCCTCTAAGCTGAGCTCAGAGGGTCTTCAGTCTGTCTCACTTCTGTAGCTCCAGCCTGTCTGGGAAAAAAACAAATCATAAAGATGAAGTATGTGAGATCAAAGTCTTCTCACAAAGTCATGAGCATTACAATTAATTTCATTACTGTGGGTAAAGCAGCTTTCCCTTGGGAAAAAGGTGTCTTTTTGGCTCTGTTGGGTTGGTACCTCAGCTGACCTCATTCAGGGACAAACTCTACCCCATAACCATCTTTTGGAGGGGCTGGGGATTAAGGGTGAGGATCCTTGAGGAGAGGGGATAGTTCCCTGCAATCCTCAGTGAGGTGTGCAAAGATTCTCCTGGTTTCCCACAGACTGGGAATATATTACCTCTGAACAGTTCCCTTCCCAGCACACTGTGAGAGAAGTGTGGACGTGGCATTCACAGCTCTGGATCCCCCTCTGGAAATTGGGATCCTTCGTGCCACAGTCACTGTTGCTTCCTAGGGTTCTAAATTCTTGAATTTAATCTTAGCTATGAGATGCAAGAATGATACCCAGCACTGTAAGTCAGCAGTATCCCCCAAATAAGTTGATAAAGCAGCTGTGTTGGCTCTAGAGCAGCTTAACTTCAGGCTTCTGAGTATGATGAATTATTGTTTAAGGAGATGTATTCATAATTCCGTTCCTTCCAAGCAGGTGGTTGATATTTTGAGATCCCTGCTGTATCAGCACTATGTATATTTGGCACAGAAACTGCATGAATATTATAAATTCTATATTTAATTGAGTCTCATAAAGAAATCCTGTAAATCATAGTCATCCCATCAAACAAACCAGGAAACTGATGTGGTGAGGTATTCAATAGCACAGCTTCTTTTTGTCCCTAAGGGATAGACAAAACTTTGTTGTTTCCCTTAGAAGAAAAAGAGTTATGATAGTCAGGTATCTTTGATGTAGCTCTGTTTATCTGAAAGTAACATAAAATCCTAATTCTTAGCATCGAAATCAAGTCATATGAGAAAATACTTTTACATCCAACACCAAGCCTCCATGAGCCAGCACTCAGCCAAAAAGGCTCTCTGGTTAGGCTTTAAGCAAGACAACAATGCCACTGTCGAGTCAGGTTGTGCCCTAAGCTTTCTTGCTTCTTTTTATCTTCCTTGAAATATTTCTTAGTGTTTCTCTGTCTCACGTATGGTGGCAGAAAATATCACAGCATCGTTTGCTGTGCAGGAGATGGTGAAACTCCTTTGTTTACACTTGTGAATGTTAGGTGATATTATAAATGCTGGGGGGGCTGAGAGTTAATGTTTTGTCAACTTAATGGGACTGCTAAAATCCAAAAGTGATAAAATGTTCTGCTTTGCCTGAATGAGAAAGAGTCTAATAGTTCTTCCCGTGAGATAGACTCTGGGGCTTTGATAAAGAATCTAAATTGCAATAAATTAAAGTGGGGCAGTTAAAACAAGCGTGGGTCTTACCTAACAACAAGGGTAAAAAACACATAGCAATGCAATCAAAGGGAGATTTATACCCAGTTTCCTCAGGTGGGTTTGAGTCTGTACAAAGCTAAAACTGCTTTCATTGTGTTAAGTTCTCCGTGCCATTGGCTCACAATGCAGTACTATTTGCACCTATTTTATCTGTAGTACATCTATTACATCAAATCAACAGGAGGTGAGAGAGGCTTGCACTAACTGAATGCAGTTCATTATTTAGCTGTATCTGGCAAAGTGAACAAAGGCAGCGGGGGTTGATTTTGGCACCTGAGCTGCTCTGGCATTTTTGCCTGCAGAGCCCTGGTCGTGGGAGAGCAGTTTGCTCCAAGGAGCAGCAGACAGGCCAGTGAGCCCTCAGAACTCTCTCTGGAACTCATGCACAGCCACGTTTTCCTGCCAGCCTGCTCCAAGGGCTCTCCAGAGCTATTTGATCAGGTCCTCCAAAGCCTCTTCACAGTGCTTCCCTTCGCTGCTCTCAGTGTGGCATTCATCACAGGCGATTTTAGCTGGGCGAGAGCGGAGCGTACCGAGTCCACGCAGTGCATCCACAACCAGACTGCTGGACAGGGCCCTGGCCTGGCTTATCAGGCTGAGACAGCTGGAACAGTGCTCTCCTTGATGGCCCACGGCGACCCTGGGGCATCACAGCCCAGCCAAGAGCGAGCCCTGGCAGGCAGCAGGGGACGTGTGCCCTGGCTTGTCACAGGGCAGGGACAGATCTGTGCTGAAAAGCCTTTGTGACAGCGGTGCATCGTCCAGCGGTGGCAGGGGGGGTCCTTGAGGTGACACTGGGACATGGCACAGCACAGGAGTGATGCTGAGGAAAAGCCACTGAAACTCTCAGCTGCTGTGCTGAGTGTGAGGGGAGCACCAGAGCGGAGGGTGATCCTCGCTGCGCCTGCCGAGGCCGGTTCTTGTCACTGCCCCGCTTCTCATCCTCCACCAGTGACAAGCTGCACTTGTGTCCTTTGGAGATACCTATTTTGATCTTGTTCAGCAGCAAAGTGCACCCTCCACCCATAAACCTGTAGAAGTTTTGGAAAGGAAAAAGGCAATTACGGGAGATCAAAAGGAAGCTGGTGAGAGGACAAGCAGGGGAAATGGTGTCTGCTGCTGGTTTCCAGTTTGCTCAGGGAAGTGGAATGGGTACCACAGCCTATGAAATTAACATGCTTCTATTAAGTAATAGGCATGGTTTACTGTATTTTCCTTCCTATCCAAAATCATCCACAAAAAAATGGCCAACAGCTCCCTTTGCAGGAGCAGGAACATTGTCATAAGTACCAAGGGGGTCACTGAAAGTAAAAATAACTGTAGAATTAAGTAATTGGGAATAAGACCCTTTGAGCAACCAGGACTTCATGAACATGGCCAAAGGAGGGCTGAAATGAATTGGAAAGTTACTGTGTTCAAATGCAATTTTCACATTTTCCTATTATACAAAGTAAAAAATACTTTGCCCACCAGAAAAGGGCCTGAGCTTTGCTGTAATAGAAGTTGAGAAGTAGCTCTGCTGAAGTCATTGGTGTGAGCTAATGAACTGTGAATATACTTTAATATATGAAACAATACCTGGACAAGGATTCCTGTTGATTTCAGAGGGACTATTTGTACAGCCAGTTACTGCTCTGTACAAGTCTATGAGCATGTGGGTTTCTGCTAAAATAAGATTACATGTCTATTAGACTATCCAGAAGCTACAAAACTGCAATATATGGTATTACCATGCTCTGAAGATAGGTCCTTGGGAAATTATTCAATAGAAATATGTAGGAGACCAATTTCCTCAGTAACAGCAAATCTTTCAAGCACTGCAGTTTAGGTGACGATTCAGCTCTTGGAATAGAATCCATTTAACTTTGGATTTGGAAAGGACAGTGCTGGAAGTTAGGGAGCAGCAGATTTATGTGTCACTGGATTATAGTGGTGAGGCTATTTTGCAAATAACCTGCCCTCTGAAACTGCTGACTATGAGATGCTTTAGGAATATTGACATTTTGCCACAAGTGAAGAAAGCTCACGCTCAACTCATATCATCAGATGACTTAACAACACATTTCCCTTGCATTAATGAAACAACCCCCGTGTCCTCATAACAGTTATAAAAACATCTTTCACTTATTATGCTACCCTGCAGCAAGGAGAAGGGTATTGATCCAGGCCTATGCTTCATTTACAAAAAGAGATTTTCTGAGGAGGAAACAGAGGATATGAAATACTCTAAAACATGAAGCAAATGGCTTCATCTCAAAGAAGAGACAGCCCTTTGAAGAAAAGTAAAATGCTCAAAGTATCTTAAGAACAAAGAAACATAAGCACCTGGGTCTGTGAACTGCTCTGGAGTAAACTATTTCTTGCTGCAGTCATAATAGAGGCTCAAGCAAAGGGAAATCCTTAACAAAACAAAACAAAATCATGGGAGGTCACTCCAGAGAGTTTTATGTGGTTTATGCGTAGGGAACTGAATAGAGACAGGCTGCATTTTTTCCCCTGTGAATCACAGGACCCTTGCTGGCACTGTGAACTGACTCAAGAATTCCACAGTCTCTATTCAGCCTTGCCATCCCTGCTCCAAAACCTGGGATCCACAGGGGATCAGTGATGACAGCACAGTTTCCATATGAGTGCTTTGGTAACTTTTCCAGTGCTCTACAGCATTTACTCCTGAATTTGCCTCGTTGGTGGCAAGAGGACAGCAAACACCCAGTGCATGTGCCCTGGGACCCGTCCTCTTGATGCTCTTGTCAGCCTTGCTCCTTCTCGTGGCCAAATCTTTTGGTGTTGGGTGAGAAAACCTGGCTATAGGCAGGGACAGTGCTGTTGCAGGTGCATTTAAAGAAGGAAAAGTTGAGTTTCACAGCTGAAAGCGCTGCTGAGAAACCTGAGGTCTGTCACTACTTACACAGAAGATCTGACACCAATGTCCTTTTGAAATACTGCAAACTGTGCCCTGCCTGCAGCACCAGATCCATCCATGGCACGAGAGCATGAGGAAGTGCTGCCTTCCTCTTCTCAAGGGGTCATTTGTCTCCCCTAACCCAGAACATTTCAGCATTTTTATATTTGCTTTCCGTGTTGTCTTCTCAGGTGTGCAGCTCTCGAGGAGCAATCTGGGCTCTGATTCCTCAGAAATGTGTCAATGTCATTCTCTGTATCACTGAATTCTAAAATCACAGTTTCAGTTGCTACAGCATTTATTGCATTCAGCTTTCCTCTTTTTCTGAGGTTGAGTTGTTTAATTTCCTGAAACTCAGTAACAAAATCAACACAGAAGGCCAGATCTGTTCCTTGTGTTCTAAATACATATTCAAAAACTCTCAGCTAATTAGTGCTAAATTAAAATGCAAGAGGAATATCTTTTATTTTTAGGTTATATGGATAAATCACTTACTTCCTTTACTGTTTCTGAAGAAAGCTCAGCCACTGCATGCTGTTAGTGCCACCGAGAATAATAAAAAAAGTCATCACAAAATGATATCTTGATAAAACATGACCTTTAAAGCTGAAGCTGTGGGAGCAAACCAGATAAAAAATGTTTCCAGAATGCACACAAAAAGGTCTGCAATGGAAGGAAAACCAATTATTCTCACATTCTTAATTATTTTAGAAGATTGATGAAATTAAATTAGGTATTATTTTAAAACAGTGGGATTTCATACCATGCTGACTACATTATTCATTTTTGAATGAACTTTCATTTTCTTTTTTTACGAAAATGTTGATTTTTGTACACATGCTTTTCATTTTTCCACACATACCATAAAACAAGGACAAAAAATTTCACAGCAGGAATTGATTCCTAACTGGTCACTTTAAGCCATGTGGTCTTCCTCCCTTGTAATTACTGACTATGTCCTTATCCTTTTGAAAGGTTCCTAGCAGCATACAACAGCTGGGGTCATTCTTCTTGCTCCTGAGCAATCTTGGTTGGTACAAACACCCAGATTCACAAAGGAGCCAGCCACTGTCTCAAGGTTTCTGTCTACAGCTCTAATGCAGGGGGGAAAAAAAAATTAAACTCCAAAGATCTTTGCCAGCATTATTTCATTTTCTTCTCCTGAGATTCTTGTCCTGATTTTTAAATTACACACAAGTGGTCTCAGAGTACTTAAGCCAAGGTCAAATTTTTTCTATGTTTTTGCATAATGCCTTAAAAGATGAATTTCTAATCTCTTATTCTGACTGGGTAGGTCATCTGCCCTAAATATAGAAAATAATATTAAAATTCAGGCTTTACTGATGTTGAAATTAAATGAGATGCTGTGAGGATGGGCAGGGTTGAGGGAGTGCATGTGTGACCTTTTTCAGTAATCCCAGTTTGGATCTATAGATTAAATCTATTCTCTTTGAAGAAATACATTACCACAAACCCCCCAAATCAGCCAGAAAATACACAGCGTCAGCATTACAGGGTTAAAACTTGAATTAGGTTGTGGAACCAAGTCCGTGGGAGGGGGTCTCATTCTTAATTGAACTGAAATCCTGCTCACAGCGAGGAGGAAGCGTGTGAAACACCCAGCTAGGTTTTAAATGTTAGTCACACTCCACAAGGCTTTCCTGGCTCCTGTGGATTGAGAAGGTAGAGGAAGGGTAGTGAAGGACTGAAATGTGAAGTTAAGACGGACATCTGTTGACCACTGCAGAATTCCTGTGGCCAAGGAGCTGAAGGACAAAAAGCTGACCCCATGTGTGTCATGGCAGGGAACTTGTAGCAGCTCCACGGAGAGACTGACAGATGATGGATGATGATTTGCATTTGATTTGGAGGAATTTCCTTGGGACCAATTTAAAGGGTCCCAGTTTGCCTCCCTCTCTTTCCTTTCCCTTTGTACAATGTGCTAAGGAAGGGACTAAGTCCCTTTCTAAGTCTCACCTGTCTCCTGCTGGTTTGTGCAGCCGGATCTCGAATCCCAGAGCAGCTTGTCTCAAACCCCAAGGCACCCAGAGACACCTGCAGAAAAGACACTTGTTACATCCAGCCAAAGGCAGATTCTGTAGATAATCTTGCCAGAAGCAAAATTCTTTTTAATTTTCCTATTTCACTCCACATGTTATTAAACATACAATACCAGTGCAGTACAAAGCTCACAAAAGAACAACACGGACACAGTTCTAAGATGCTGAGAAAAACAGACTCAAGGTTCATTTAAGTAATTACTAAATTCCTGATGGAGAGGCAGCATATTTTCTGTCTTTCTACATATTTATTATTTCTTTCTCCTCTGCTCTTGATGAGCTATTCAAACAAGGTGGCAGAAGTTTCATCTGAAAGAAGTTTTTGTCCAAATTTTTCTTCAATATAAATTTGTGAAACTGAGTTTTGAACAGACCCACTTGACTGGTTTTTATTTTTTTTTATGTTGATGTCTTCCTTTCTTCTTTCTTTCCTCTGCAACAGCTGGCAGTACTACTGCCAGATGCCACCAAAATCTACTGAGTATTAAAAGCAGGCCAGCCCTAACCCTTGGCTTGAAAGAGTGATGATGTTTCAGCAGCCAAAGGACACAGAGGAACTGAGAGAGACAGAAGGAGCTTGTCAGAGAGCTACAACATCAAACTAACAAAATAACAGACCTGAAATTCAAAATGCAGCTTGGTAGCTCCAACAACAGGGAGATGTACTCACACATTTACTCTTTTTTTGTCCTTTGGTGGAAGTTAATTTTCTTGACTGATTCTTGGACTTCACACACAATTGCAGAATTTGTCTGGAATGTATAGGTAAGAAAAGAAAAATGGGCTTGGAGTCACTGTGAACAGAAAAATCCAAGCACAGTCTTCTTCCTTGCTGATGGGCAAGGCAAAGGTATGATAAGTAGATGAGGAATGCAGTCTGGCACATGGCCATTCCCACCTGGATACCTCTCACCTGTCTGGTGAGGTTAAACCATCCTAGTCCTGCAGTCAATGACATCCAAGGTGATACAAATCCGTGGGTTTGTCTTGTCTCAGTGGAATCAATGGAATTACAGCCTTTAGCACGAGTCCAGAGTGCTAAACCCCCTCCATATCTGTGCATCTGATGTCTTTGCCCCATCAGGATCTGGTGTGCCTACACTTATTGGTGGCAGCCATATGGTTTGACCAATTTGATTCTCCAGCAGCTGATTTGCAGCAATGATTCATTTCCACTTCCAGAAGTTTCTGGAAGTTCACAAAGGGCCAGAATTGCCCCTTTTAATCCTCTCTCTCTCTGAGCTGCATCTCGTGGTGCACTGTTGAAGCCAAGCAGCCTGAAATTTAGCAGAGGGTGATTTCCAAGGTGTTGGCCATTCACTGAGAGCTAGAGCCGAGGCAGTGGCTACTGAGGAGCCAACTGGAATTGCTAATGGTAAGGAGCTGAAGCCAAAGCAATCCAAGCCAACAGAATCATTGGAAGCCAGCGAGACCTGTCTCTGGGGTCTGTCCTACTGAACATATGTTTGGAACTTGAAAAAGGAAAGGAGCATCTCAAGGGACATGAATCAGACCAGTTGAGCAACACTGGAAACTTGAACATTGCTACAAAGCCAAAACGTCTTTGTTTCAGCATATCCAAAATTTATTACAGCAAAATACTTCAAAACAGCAGAGAAACAAAATTTGACCCAAATCGATATTTGGAAGAAAACGTTGACAAAGAGCATAATCTATATGCCAAGTGTTCCCTTAGGAGCAGACTAATTTTGTGCAGACATTCCTGAATAGGAGATACATTCATAAAAATGTCTTGTCACTGGGTTTCAGCACAGCATGGGAACTTCTCACTGAATTAGTTTCCAACCACGACTCAATCCCCTCCTTTCTCTCCTGCTCCCTCTCCTGCTATGACCAGTTGGGAGCAGCCACTCCCTCTCAGTCTCTCCACAGGGGTTAATTCAATCTCCTGTGTTGTGCAGCCACTGGGATCGCCCTGAGAATTTCCAAGGTAGAAAGAGAAAGTAGAAGTAAAAAGCAGCTCCCTGCAGGATTTGGGAAGCATGCAAAATACAATAGCAATAAAAAACAGTAATGAGCTCATTATAATGGAGATGGTCTCATTAGCAGTGCAAATGCCAGTCATATACGTGGCCAGTCCTTTAACACTGTCCTTCCCTGCTCCAGAGGTATAAATTCTATTTAAAAACATTGAATTTGTCCAGTTCTTGGGCCGCTATCCCTCCCTGTGCTCCCCAGAAGGCCACTGCAGTGTTTAATGCCCGGACATGTGGGATGTGGGGGGTGAGATGCACATCCCTGTGCCCTGCCAAGGCCACTGCCTGCCCTTCCCCTCCAGGCTCCCACTGCCACCAGAGCAGGGAGAGGAGAACTCCATTTGCTGGCAAGAAATATCTCGAGCACACGATGGGAAAATGCACTTGGAAATCTTTTAACTGGGAGGAAAACAGTTTCCATCACCGTGCTGGTAATGAATTTAGGGCATTTGCAGATGCACAGTAAGAATAGGGATAATAACACAGTTTCAGACATTTGGGGCCAGTGGGAGTGCAGTACTCATGACTGTGCATGTCCTGCTGCTCCAGACACTCCTCCCAGGAAACTGCAGTGCAGGATGGTGGCATCTGCCTGTGGCTGGAGCGGGTTCATCCCTCCTCTTCCACTCCAGACAGGTGGTGTGGCTTCTTCCCTTCCAAAGCCTGAGGCGGAAATATCATCTTGGCTGAGAATGTGTTGGCCACTGGTCCTTCTGGGGGAAGAACTTGCCAACCCTGTAGATAAAATTCTTGTTTTCATTTGTAATCTAGGCTACCAGAAATGTAGAACTCCATCATGATCTGCCAGGTAATAATGAGCCACGCTCTTTGAAAATGTACTTAAAATTGAAAGTGATTAAAGATGCTCCAGCCTGCAATTGCCTATTACTCACTTGTGCTCTAAACAGTTCGTTTTTCACACCATTCTAGGAAGTTGCAACTTCTTAAAGTGATGTTCCTGGTAATTAGGGGAGAGCAGCAGCAGCAGGCACTGAGTGTTATCTGTGCTGCAGCAGTGTTGGGAGTGCTGCCTTCTGCAGATGATAGAACAGGTGTGGCAAAGAGAGGCAGCACCTGGGCCCACTGCTCAGCATCTCCCCACCCAGGTAGTGACCACTCACCAGGACTTCAGATGGTTCAGAGAAAGGCTGGGCTTGGGGAGGCTGAACCCAGCTTGGTCTGAGCTTCTGAGATCAGACCTGTACTCAGAAGGGAGCTCTGGTACCCTGCAGGACCATGGCACTGCCTGTAGTCTGGGCAAAATTCCTGCCTCTCTGAAGCTGGCCTAGGAATAAGAAAAGGCTTTTAGAAATCTATTTTTAGGCTCTCCACTTTTTAATTTTGAAGCGTAGTTAAAGTAGCTACAACAGACAGACACATCCTGCCACTAAACCTCAACATTCTGCCTTTGCCTTCATGGCCTTTATTCTGTACACATTTTTGATTTACCCATTTTACTTTTCAGACAAAGTTAAATGAGACCCAGTTGTTTCTTTTTTTTTTTCTGTTGCAAAAGTAGTGCTACTTTGGTCGATAAATGTATCACAGGGATACCACAATGCTTAAATAAAGTAGCAATATAAATAAATAATTTTCAAAATCCCATGCACTTGAGACAATCACTCCATACCAGACACAGTAATTGCAGGATCAAGTGGTGTGGTTGTCCTGGCTGCCTCCATGCCCAACCCTGGGCACAGAATGACCCCTAATAATGGCTCAGATACTTTGTGACAGTGAAAAACATCACTTTTATGTGTATGGGCTCCTCTGGCTGGAAGCTGCCTCCCTGTAGAGATGCACCTACAATACACAAAGAGCATTGTTTCACGTGTGCTGGGGGGTGTTTTCAGTTGTGCTTCCCATTTTGCTGCTCAAGTTGTTGCCAGGACATCCTCACTCCTGTCACTTATGACACTGCCTGACAGAGCCAAACCTCCTGGAAAGAGCCAGGGAAGGAGAGAAAGGAGCAGTGCTGGCAGAACAAAGGTGGGATGGAGAGCCAGGGCGTCAGGCGGTGCTGGCTGTGGTGGGTGCAGCTGTGCTGTGACACGTCTGCAGTTCTGATGGAGACAAACCTATGCTTCACTAAGCATTTTTCTCTCTCCTGTAGCCTCTCAAACTCCCTGTACTCAAGTGTGTGCTCCCAGCACTCCTGGATTCGTAGCTTGCCTCCCACAAGCCTTTGGTTTGGCAAGTGGCATGATGCTTCATTTTAGTTTGGAAGAGGATATTGTTTCACACCAATGCTATTTCATCTTTAAGCAGAGGGCAGTGATCATAGCTGCCGAGTTTGTGAATTTTATCACAATAAAATAGCAGCAATTGTTTTTACCTGTTTGGAAAGAACTGCACACACAACAGTGTATGAACAGCAAGTGGCAATATTACAAATAATTACCCGTGTTACTAATGACACGGACTTATCTCAATATTAATAAGAATAATAAGCTTGTTCAAGATGACAATCTCATTTAAGCTCAAGAATTTATCTCAATAAAAAGCAAAAACAGAAGTATGAACAGGAAGATGTATGGAAAGGCTACAAAGAACCTGAGTCATAACTGTGGTGAACAAAATAAACCTGCCTTCTTACTCTGGTATGCACAATTAAAAACACCCCAAACCTTAAGTTGTATAGGATGTATTTATGCAAGGAAAAAAGCTACAAGGCTGAGGATACTCCTGGGCTTTACAGAGCAGTGAGCTCCCCAGCTGGAGGAGGCGAGAGGCTGCAACACGGCACAGCAGCAACGGGGACTCGTCTGGCAGCTTGGGCAAGGGACAACTTTCCAGTTCCGAGATGTCACCCCACTGCTGGGGTGCTGCAGAGGCTCCAGAAAGGCAGGAGCTGGTTACCTGGTGAGGAGTTTGTGATGGCTGGGCTGCCCCCCGTGCCAGGCACAGCTAAACCCCCCAGGACCAGCAGGTCTCCCTTCCCAGGCAGAGCCTGGAGCTGCCTCTCACTGCTCCCCGTGCAGGTCAGGCAGAGAGATCTGCGCCTCAAAGCACAGGAGGACAGCTGAGAACACGAGTTAGCAAAAGGAAATGAAAGAACAGCAAGTACCAGATGATTAATGGCACCGATATGAGCCCTGCTGACAGCACAGAGCCTGGGCACCTCTGCCGAGACAGATTAACTTTGTCTCCTGCAACATGGGAACTAAAGGAAGAGAAGCTACCCACTGGGAAATGTCTAAATCCATAGGAAAGTAATGAGAATGTTCAGGCTGAAAGAACTGGCTGGAGAAAAATTTTGGCAACGTCTGCCACTCTTATCTGAGTGCTTAACATCCACTCAGCTCAGCATGCAGATTCTGGGTTACCAGTCACACGTCTCCTGGCTAAAAAGTCAAAAGGCAGTGGCTCAGGAATTGATCTTCATTTTTTTCTGAGGTGGTTTGAAAACCTTCCTGAGTTGTGTTTTTCCACCCTGACCTATATTTCTGTGGTGATACATTTTTCTGTTCTTTTTTTTTTCAAAGGATGGCCGAGAGCACAAGCTTTGCCTCAGCTGGGTTTTACCTCCCTCACTGCCCTCATCTCTGCATGGTAAAATCATGGCCACACTTGGGGGCAAATCCCTCCTGGACCACCAGCCTCCCATCTCGCTTACAGGATTAGGGGATGCTCTGGCAACTTCAAAGGCAGAAAGGAAAGTCAAATACACATTGAAATACTTGTTGCCTGACCGTGTCTCTGTGTGAGACACGACGAGTTTTCCATCAGGATTTGTGGCTTATTTATTCATGTCATAAAAAAAGCTGCTCAGTGGCAAGCAGAAGTCACTTGTGGGTTAGTCTTGGCATGAAATTTCCACAAAGAGTAAATAAGAGCTTTTCCCAGGCCTTGGGGTTATGACAGGGATCTGCATCCTCCTCTGCCTGAGAGCGTTGGACTTTTATTTTCAAGTGATGTGAAATACAGGTCTGCACTCTGGAGCCACATGGAATTACCTGTCTGGGCCACAGCACAATGCACACTTCATAAACAAGGGCCTGCTTTCACTTTACGTGGCCGGGGCACTTGCACCCAAGAAAAGAACCAGAATATAAATTTTTTGCTTACCACATTTCCTTCCCTCGTTACCCTCCAGCTTCGCTCTGCTGAGGAAGTTACAAAACTTTAGTGTTGTGTCAAAACACTGGAGACCAGCAGGATTTTAAGGCCTGATTCATAACTCATAGAACATCAAAGGAAAAGTCCCAGTTTCCCGAGTTCCTTTTTCTCATCTCTGCGTTTGGGGTCTGGCCACAGCTGATTTTTTGATATGCAGAATAAGCACAGCCCAAGCTCTCTGACTTTGGCACATCCTATTGGGCTGAGGAAGGAAAAGCCCTGCACAACATCTTCTAATGATTCATATTTTGGGGAGGAGGAACATCACCTCTAGGAATTCAGCTTTATTGGATACTGTAATCCAGAAGAGATAAAAGCACTTACTAATTACTGCTGGGTTTTGTTTCTTTGAAGAATTGGGTTAAATCTCTTTTGAAAGAAGTCTGTTTGTGCTCGTTAGATGTATAATTTAATTTGTTTAGGATTTTCTCCTTTTCTAGGGTTTTGTTCTAATGATATCTGTGCTTTTCCTTCTCTTCATTCGCTTTCTTTTCTCCCCAAAGTTATGAACTTTTGATACATTCTAGATTTATTTTCTTAATATAACAATCATCATCCCCAGGTTGATGCATCTTCTTTGGGGCCTCATTTTTCCTCTTTTTTCCCCATTGAAAATTCATTCCCTTTAAAAAAAGGGAGAAAAAAAGGGTGCTGCTCTTTCTTGCCTGTTTAATAATTCTGAGATTTATTTTCTTATGTACCTTTCCTGGCTGAAACCTGTATTTGTGCTACACTGAAGAGAGAACTCAAAATATATACTTTAGAAAAGAAAAAAAATTGTAATATTATAATTTATCTGTCAATCACTACTATGCAACACTGCAGCAGCAGAGAAAATTGGGCTGAAAGGGAACTTGGGGCTTCATTTAACTCATAATTCTTCCCCAAGCCAGGACCAACTCTGCCTACATCATTCTTGACAGATGTTTTTCTAACCTGTTCTTAACAGCCTCCAGTGGCACTGGGTACACAACCTCCCACAGCAATTTCTATTAATATGCAACTGTTCTCACTGTTAGAAAGTTTTTCCTGATGTTAAACCTGAATTTCCTGAGCAGCAGTTTAAACCTGTGAGTTCTCATCCTGTTTACATGTATTTGGTCTTGTTAAGTCAATCCAGCTGAGGGAAGTGGTTCAGTCACAGCTCCCAGGAGCTTTCTGCACTTGTGTTCCTTTGCAATTTTAGACACATTTTGAGAGACCCATCCACTGAGAGCTGCACCCAAAATGCAAATAGAGAACAGCTGTTTGGCCTGCCCATGTCTGAGATCTCTTGGGATTTTGTTGTGTCCTGGGGGGACAAAGGAAAAGGAAAAACCTGAACCAGGTTACACATAGGTTACCAACTTGGAGTGTTGACCAGGTATTTCTGCACTGACCACATCAGGATTTGCATGATTTATTATAAGTGAGCTCTTCCTCTCATCCTGAAAACAACACCCCAAAATAGGTAATACTTTTAGCTTGGTGTACAAATAAAGAAACACTTTGATGGACTTTCTTATTTCTTATCTATGGGATGGGAATATGGACACTGCTATTGACTCCTAAATGCTCTCATGGCTCTATAAATGAATACTAATGTTGGAGGCATCTTTGCCTGGTAGATTCATTTGGGTCAGACAAATAACCCTGCCAGATTTCCTACGTTAAAGGGGATTATTAAAAACCTCCAATATATTTGCAAAATGCTCCAGGACGTAAGTCTGAGGTGTGCCCTGTTGTACAGTCCTCAGATTCAGGGATGATCAGGGGAGTTGATAAAACTCCTGGGTGTAAAACTGCATGAAGGGAAGCAGCTCAAAGGCTTCACACAACAGTTTCTGGCCCTAAGGCGAGAGGGCTGAGAGGGATTTTACTTCTGGCAGTCACTGGTGCCCCCCAGCCTTTTCTCCTTCTCTCTGAAGCAGCAGTGTGAGCTTTCCAGGGCTTTTCCACAGGCAAAGGAGACATCTGCTAACCAGGACACCAAACAGCTGGGTCACAGCTCTTTTGCTGCTCCTGGCAGTGATTTTGCCAGCCCCTGGCACTGGCCTTGTCTGGCTATTAGCATTTGTTTTCATCATTAATATTTTTTACTACAATTCTAAATAACAATGGAATAAATTATTTCTCAGAAGTGATTTTTTATTTACTGCACCCTGCAGCAATGGGAAGTGAACTATTCTTATTGGATTGGGGTGTGATTCCTTCATGCAGGATGAGGGGGGAATTATGGTCAGAACAAAGAGGGTGTTGGAATCAGACAGGACAGGAAGGGGGTGCCTCAGACATTTGAAAAAGCTGGCTTCTCCAGTTCTAGAGCAGTTGTAGCCTTGGAGGCACAAACCCTGAAAATGTGGAGGTCCCACAGCATGACAGACCAAACTGGTAGGAAAGCAGGGAGGATCTATCAGACCACAAATGAGCAAAGAATTGAAAGCTTTTTTTTGGTTTGTTTTGATTGATGCGAAATGATTGTGCTGCTGGCCTCGGGAAAATGAAATACTGAACAACAAAACACCATCATTTGGGGCTAATCAAAGATTTCTTGCTTAGCCTCAAGCTGAAACGGTTTTGGTTTGTTTGATCCAGAAAAAATGATAAAAATATCATAGACACATTTAGAAATGAGGCATTTTGGACTGGAAAAAAAAAAGAAGGACAAAATTATTTTCTTTTCCAAGTTTTGACCAGCTTTCTTGTGTGAAACTGTTTCAAAAATGTGCCTCAAATAGTTTTTGTCCAAGGAAAAAATAATACAACCACATCTCTTGCTTTAACTCAAGCTGCTTTCCCTTTGGCAGGGCACCATAAATGCATCCTGAGGACTGTGTTTCCACTGCCCTGTGATCCCTTGGAGGTCTCAAGGTGAGGTGTCAGGTCCCTGTGCAGACCGAGGTCCTGCTGTGCCCAGAGTCACCGACCAGGAACAAAATCAGTCCCAAACCTACCGAGCTCACATTTTGTTTCCACTGCCTTGGAAAAGAGCTGCGAGATCTGGCCTGCAAACCCCGAGACTCCTCTCCAGAAAGAGTTTGACTTTCACCTCTCCGCAGAAAATGTGGCTGCAGCAGATGCTGTGCTGAGCCTACAGACACAGAGAGACCTCGACTAGCAAGAGGGATGGCTTATCACTTCCCTCCTAAGTGACAAATCAATAAAGCCTCTTCAGAAGCAGCCCCACAGGTCACACTGCAGCAGCAGCAAGGCTGTAAGCACAGGCACGGCTCAGTCTCACAGCTGGGAGCCAAGGCCCAGGGCTGCAGTGTAAAACCTCAGACGTGCAGGGCCAAAAGAGAGCAGCATAAAACCAAGAGAGGCACACTAATTTCCACAGAAACTGCCCTGTTTGCTGCACACCCCTGAAACAGGGAGGTGCCAGGTGGAAAATGATTTCTAGGTGCTGACCCGCACGCAGCACAGGCAGGACACAGTGATGGCTAAAGGGCAGGTTCAGAAACAAAAGGCTTTTGCAAATGGAAGACCTTAGGTTGGGCCTGAACTTTGAGCAGTCAGAGCAACATTTGAGAGGCTGATTAGCTGCCCTGAAGCAGACTGAGAAAGTCCCTGGTACAGCCCTGAGCCAGGCTCTTCACTCCCACCCACAGTGGGG
This sequence comes from Nicator chloris, assembly GCA_013400495.1. NCBI lineage: Eukaryota > Metazoa > Chordata > Aves > Passeriformes > Pycnonotidae > Nicator > Nicator chloris. The sequence continues at coordinate 424,741 of WAAE01153461.1, forward strand.
CTACACCCAGTGGTGGCATCACCCCACTGGGGTGGCTCTCCTGGCTTTCTTGAAATCATAGTGTTTAGCAGTCTCTTGTAAATACTGAAATAGATCTAATTATTCATTTAATGGGGGAAAGGAATCTCCTGCTGTGTTCCAAAACCAGGCAGAATGGCTGGTTGCAGCAAAGCAGGCAAGAAAGGCATGTGGCAGCCCAGTCCCATCTGGAGTAGTGCAGGAAAGCTCTCCCTCACTCTGCAGACATCTGCCAGCCCTGCACCTCTCATCAGAACTGTTTGTACAGCACAGCAGAAAAATCAAGGGATTTTTTTGGGTTTTTTTTTTGCTGCTCAATAAAACACACAAGCCCAAACCACTGAATTCTCCAAATCCAAATAGTACCAATGCAGAGCAACCCAGCCATGAGCTCTTCCATCAGCTGCCTTAGAGGAGGGTGGACCTCAGCTGTGATGAGGTGCCCAGAGAACCTGGTTCCCATGTGCTCCTCTTGCACTGCTTTGCTCCTCTGTGGCTCATGGAGCAGAAAATAGGAGTGCCAGCAGAGCAGTGGCACTGCTCTGTGCTCCCTGGCTCCCTGGCAGCTCACTTGGGCTGTAATGAATGGGAAGTGAAAGCTCCTCGGGCTGACAGCCCCAAACACCAGCTGTGCAGTTGCAGGTTTCTCACAGCCCTGTTAGAGGACACAGGACAGAGTGCAAAGGCAGTGTTTTTAATCACCTTGTGTGTTATCAGATCCCCTCCTACTTGCACAGATAAGATGGATGTCTTTGGGTGGCTGGCTCCTGACAGAGCTGCCATCATTCCTCCCTCTTCGAGCCTGCTTTCTCAGTTTTGTTTTTTCAATGTGTCACTTTCTTTCTCTTTTCTTCCTGCATCCATTTTGCCCTGGTGTTTTGTTCCCCCCAGCAGGCAGGGACAAGCTCTGTGCTCCACAGAGCCCTTTCCCAAGGGAGCACCCCCAGAAGACCCCTTCCACCCTGGAGGGGGATTCAGAAAGCCAATATTTTTTTCCTTTCCTTCTCCTCAATGAACTATCATTTCCAGCCCTAGCATGGCCCAGGATGTTGAGCACCCCCTCGTTTTGCTTCGCCCTTCCCCGTGTGTGGCTGGGTGCCCAGAGATGCTCCCATGCCATCCATGCCTGCAGATCCCAGGCTGCTCCCTGGGCCAGGCACAGCAGGGGGAAGAGAAAGCACAAAGCCCAAACCCTGCCATCCACCAGCATCATGAGGCAGAAGGGAATTCCCTGAGTAAAGCTGAGGTGGTTGGGATGCAGATGGGAAACTCTCCCTTTCCAGGCAGAGCATGAGTCAGCTCTGTCCCATCAAGGGACCAGGGAATGGTTCCAGCAGCAGAAAGCACACAGTGGAGTTGCCTCTGTAGTGATTGCATTAACTCCTTTATGGCTTGTTTTCCAGCCCAGAAATAATCAATAGAAGTTACAGAACATATTAATTATGCTTTGCTTGTTTTTGTAAAATTATGAACAACTTTATGAGCTTCTTGTCAACACCAACTGCCAGAAAGGCAAACTAGCAGACTCTGTAATCTCTGCTTTAAGGATCTGGCCATTCCCAAATTTCTTTCAAAGTCATGAATATTTTAAAACTAACATAGCCTGTGGCTCCTTTAATTTGATTTTTTTCTTATTATTTCTCAATTTCTCAGCCATCTATATACCCCTACATCCCAATTTTAGACTTTTCTCTACAACCACAAGCTGTTTTATAATTACAGCTTTTATTGTGTTCCAGAAATGGGTGCTGTCAGTCAATATTTGAAAGTTCACAGTAGGTTTGTGACAGAGCAATCCTGAATCATCTCAGTTTATGCAGGAACTCAGGCTGTGTTTATTTTACTCCTACCCAACAAAGCAGATATTGCTGTGAGTGTGGCCAGCTGAGGTCACAGCTGGTGGGTCAGCTCAGCTCTCGAGTCAGGGCTCCATGTCCTGCTGGTTACCAGCCTGGGCTGGTATTTCATCACCAACCTCAGGTCGGGTCTGTGCTGTTGCAATTCATAAATGCACAAATATTTGCTATGGTTGGGATCAGAGTGAAGCCTCAGCCAGCAGCAGTTGCAGGGGGGCAAAAGCCTTTTCCTGTTGCACAAGGGAACACGCACAGGAAGAGAAATTGGTGCTGTGGCCCAGTGTAAATCAGCTCTTGAAATTAAGACTTTGCTCCAGTGATGACTAATCCCTTTGCATAATTCCCCTCTGGATGCTTTGGATACAAACATGTTGTTTCTCCTGTAGTGCCAGATTTCAGAGGGTCTTTCTTACTATTCGTGTCAAATCTAGTTGGGTTGCAGGTCTGTCTCCATAAAATGAAAAAATTGCTCATATTTGGAGACTTAGACATACAAATGTTTCCAGAAGAATGCAGGCCCATTTTAAAGCATATGTTTCCTCCTTTGTATCTGTTTTGTCTAGGGGTTTTTTTGCAGACTTCTTAGGAAATGTGTTGGCATGAACAATATGTTTCAAGCAAAGAGAGCAAATACTTTCAGAAAACAAAGTTTTTAAAAGTCATAATGTTTGATTCATCATGGTAAACTTCTGATTTATTTACTGTCCCTCCAGGAAGGGCATCATAATATTGCCCAAGACAGAAAGGCCCAAGAAACCCTGTTACAGTCTTGAACAGCAAATGCTGTGAATTATCTGTACCATCCACTGCAGCCCAAAAGCTGTTCACAGAAGGGTTTGCTACAATGACCCACTTCCAGGGAAGCTGTCTTCTGCTCAGTGGAATTTTAGGTGGCCAAAGGGAAGAAAAGATCCAAAATTAATCAAATACAAATTCCTCAGTGTTCACCCTCTTCCAACATCCCCAGAGGTGACCCATTGGCTGGATACACCCCATGGGTGCTCTGCAGGGCAAAAGAGGAGAGGTAAAAGCAGAATAAGATTTCTCTGTTCCTTTGGAGCAACATTTATTTGTACTTCCCCAAACCATCCACCTGCCAGCATGATAGTCACTTATTTCCTAGTGACAATATCATCTAAAACCAGATCCACTTCAGGAAATGGGGACTGAACAGAGCAGTTACAGGAGTGAGTAAGGATTTCTGAGCCTGTTGGGCAGAGGATGCTGCTCCAGTCTCTAGAATGGTTGAGGGTGGAAGGGACATGTGGAGCTCATCTGGTCCAAGCAGTCACCTAGAGTGAGTGGCCAGGACTGTGTCCAGATGGCTTTTGAATATTTCCAAGGATGGAGAGTCCAAAACCTCGTCGGGCAACCCCTGCCAGTGCTCAGTCACCCTCACCATCGTGGTGCCCAGAGTTCAGATTTGCATCAGCCATGAAAACCTCAGACAGAGACAAGATTGACAGAGAAAATAAATGCACACCTTCAGCCCCAGCTTCCCAGGCTAAAGCAGGAGCTGAAACAGCCCGTGGGCTTTGGTCAATAAGGGAATTCAATGAGTTTAGTAGATTCCTCCTCTGCAGATTCAAGCCCACTTGAGAGATTTGTTGTTATCCAGGAAATGCCTCTAGGAATCTTTCCTTTAAATCTTTACAGATTATATCTGACATGGTCGAACAAGCCAGAACATGGTCTCTGCTCTCAAAATTCACTAAAAACTGAAAAATTAGCTTTATGTCATGTTCCAGCCTAAACTGATCTTTTGTATGGCACAGTTTCCCTCTAAAATAATTTGTACCGGGTCCAACCCAACATGCACGACCTTGTCCAATTTATACCCCTGCTCTCTGTGCTCTGTATCACAGGGCTTGTTCCAGGCTCAGTGAGCTGCAGAGATGTTCTCTGTACACTTTCCCTTGTGAAGAACACCTCAGCCCTGATAGCAACAACTCTGCCATCATTTGTTTTATTTCCACTGTCTGCTCCCAAGCACCTTCATCAGAGGCTTCGAGTTAGGAGTTAATTAAACTGACAGCGCTGCTTCGCTGCAATTCAGTGCAAAACAATTGAACTTTTATCTGATCCAATTTCTCAGAAGTGAAACCAGGCAGTGCCTGGTGAGAGAGGGAGATCTGGAAAACACAGTCACGGGTCAGTGGGGTTGTGCTCCCTTTGTATGACTGCACCCAAGACACGCAGCACATCCACAGCAGGAGTGTGGCTGTGCTGGCTGTGGGGCGGTTTGACGTGGAGGAGGTGATGGAAAGGGTCAGGGAGACTGAGGAGTATAAATGGGGGAAGCCACTTGAGGCTTGACCTGGGAAAATCCTATTGAAGAGAGTTGTTTGAGCTCTTAATCAGAATCAGGGAGAAATGCCAGTTCAGATGTTTGTGGGGTGTTGGGTATTTTAAACAAACTTTAAAATCACAGAGCCCAGCATTGCTGTTTAATAATTTTTTGTTTATTAAAAAAAAGAAATCCTTAAATCGCATCTTAGAGTGACAGCTCAGATACTCAGGAGTCATCTGTTGCCAGCTAACACGGGCATGTCCAGGTCATTGCTGTTGGAAAATCACAGCCTGACTGAGCATGGTGGGGTCACTGTGCTTCACTCAGCCCCCGTGTCTGGGGCTCTGGGCAGGTCACCTTTGAAGTGAACTTGTATTGTGACTCAGTGGTGAGTCAAAGCGAGCTGACACTTGTTTCTCAGAGAATGCAATGACAAGAAAACCTGATCTTCATATTGAGACAACAGCCAGGCTTGGGCAGGATACAGTTTTTCTGTCCAAGTGAAGATGCAATTTTATAATGTCAGCTCACTTTATCTGAAAAGCAAGGAAAGAAATCTTGGTCCATCTCTATAGAGACATTTCAATTTTTACACAAAATGTGCTTCACTTGAATTTCAACTTTGTTTAAAAAAACAGATAAATCACAGTTCCTTTTTGCTTACATTTGCTTACATGCATCTGAAATTTGACTTAAAAAAACGTAAGAGTAAAAAGAGAGAAGAGCTTTTCAGGTCAAGAGATCTAAGGGAGAACAGCCTTCTTTGTCAACAAATTGTGTGAGGCAAGAGAAGTTTTTCAAACAGTGCCAGCAATTATGAGTAATTGTTAATACCAATGGTTGTTAAAGCACCAGCAATCAGTGTGATCAAACACAGCTCTAACACAGTCCTGGGAAACAATTCTCTGTAATTTTGGCTGAACAAAGCAGTAACAACAATCACAGATTTTAACTCTGTTGAGTAAACAACCCCTCTCCTTCTCACACGATTGGCCACGAACAATGCAAACATGCAGCAGCAAGAGGTCAGGTTTTTATGGGCACCTGATAAGGCCACAAGTGCCACAGTTGTGCTCACTTAGCTCTCAGGTTGTGACCTACCCATGGAGACACCTCAGCCACCACTGCCCGGGGTTATTTGCCAGTTTGTGGGATGCACACTCTCAAACCCGAACCTAGAGAGGAAATCCACGCTGTGTTAATCTGTGAGCACTCTATTGTGTTGTTTAACCATTGTCCAACTTGCCTCAATCAATCTATTCTTCCACCCTTTCTGCAGCTGTAAAAACAAATTATTTAAAGGGTGTCAAGGATTCCAACTTTTTATTTTACTTTTTGCTTTATTAAGGTCACATTTTTTCCACAGTTTACTCATAAGGACTTTCCACTGTGCTGTTCACTACCTCTTCTGACTAATCATCATTTTTCCATAGTTAAAGATGCGTGGGGATGAGAACAAAATTATGCCTTAGCTCACTGATATAAGATAGTATGACTAGATAAAGCTCTAATTTTACTCTGTGCTGGATCCAAGCCAAACAGTCCATAAAGGTAAAGGTAACTTTTCAACAAGTTCCTAATGTATAGTTATTAAACAAATAACTGCAGACTAAGGTAACAGGTGCATCAATAATGTCAGGGAAGGAAATAGCATTAAAAAATGGCAGGTTTCTATGTTTCCATTACCATTTTTACATGACTAGCTCATCCAGCACCACAAATGCCATGTCAGGTTCTTACTACGAGAGGATTTTCCACCACATTGCTCTATAAACTCTACGATTTTTTTCTCTAATATAGCATTCAAATTGTATTAACTGTTCATATTAACTATCTGTACAATCAAGTAACAAATCACTGCATTGGCCAACTGCTGAAAAATGCTTTGTCACTGGGTTATAAGCAAGGATTTAAGGTGTAAATCAGGGATGTCAACCTGGCCTCTAGAATATTACAATAAAGGCTCTACCAAGATCATAATGCAGCAAATGCAGCCACTCCTGAGACTTTTAAAACACTTTGCTGTTTGGTTGTAGTGTTTCCCCACAAGACATTCACCTTAAAAAATCCCTTTGAAGTTATTTTAAGAAGCAGCCAAAGGGATCAGGGTATTTTCTTTAATTGTGCGAGCAGGTGAAGGCATGGGTTCGAGCTGTGCTGCAGCTGGGCTGTGAGACTTGCTGGGAAGGAGTGAGTTCAGCTGCACTGCTTTGCTGAATCAGGGCCTTAGGACTGGTGAAAATGAGTAATTTGAAAAGTACGAGCTCCGTTTGTACTTCTGCTAATTGACACAACACTCTTCTTCCTTAATATGGAGAGTCATGAGCTGGGAGCTCTCTCCCCTTCTCCACCCTAAGCCCAGCAGGGATGGCTGTTCTTGTGTGGCCTCCAGGAACCAGTTACACGGATTTAGATAATCATTTCCAGACCTTTTCTTGTACTTCCTCACACAGACTTTCCTACAGATGACCTTTGGGAGCTGGAAACTCTGAGTGCTGTGGAGAGAACATGATTTCCTGACGCTACTGTAAGTGAACCTTGAAACAGCAGTCCTGCATGATAGCCCAGCAAAGGCAAAATGTGAACAGCAAGAATGAACAGGGAATTATGGTAAAACAAATAAAGTAACTATCATCAAGGGAAAATGAAGAGTCTCACTCTTCAAGACAGGAGGAACTGGTGCTCTTTTTTGGACTCCATCTTCGCTTTTGAAAGCAGAACTTCCAGCACTTTCAAATCAAGATTAGTAAAATAGGGAGACTCTCTCTCAGATAAGGGGGGAAAAAAGGAAAACTGCAGAAGTCTTCCCCACTGCAATAGAACAGATATTTTTAAAGTTGTAAGATATCTCTTAATACTCATCACAAAGCACTTGGGTCCAGATGAGGGAGATCCCAGCATTTCACACAGCATTTATGCAGGAAATGGGAGAAATAGAAAGGCCTATGGGGAAAAGATTTAATATTCCAGTTGAAAGAGGTATTAAAAACTGGAAGGCAGCATGTGCCACTTCCCATAACAGTGACACTCAGCTGCAAACATGCAAGCAGAAAGCACAGGGAGGGGAAGAGACTCCCACGAAGGATAGGATTAAGCATGCTGAGGACAGGATGATTTCAATTAAGGAACAGAGATGATCCAGGCGTGGGTAAAAATATCTGTAGCAGAGAGGAAAATTCTTGGAAATTTCCCAGCATATCTTCTCCTGTCCAGGCTCAGGCTCTGGTGTCCAGCCTCACTGCTGGGCACGTGGGCTGGGGAGAAAACCTGAGCAGAAAAAATGATGCTTTTTTAGTGCTGCACAGCCCAAGTTGTCCTTCTCTTGGTCTTTGAGAGAGGTGATGACACAAACAACACGGGAGGCTGAGCTAAAAACCTCTGAAAGACATAGGAGGCAAACAGGTAAAAAAGAAAATCAGCCTCTGTCTTTGTACGAAAGGCTTTTTGCCACTGAACAAAATGAGATGTACAGGCAGCCTTCAGAAGTGTGATTAGCATAGCAGGGCAGCAACAGGCAAGCACGAAGGAGGGAGAAATGCTCACGTCTGCTGAGATGCCTGACTGCACTGGGAGGGGTTTCACTCCCTCTGCCTTGAAGTCTCCCTCTTTGAGCGCCACAATGGGAATTTCTGCCCCTTTGAAAGACTGCTTTGAAGAGCTGTACTTGAATAAAGAGATCTGATGTGTACCGTAGATAACGCTACAAGTACATCTTCCCAAAGCCTCTGGTGTGCTCCCCTAATGAAATCAGTTTATTTTTTCCATGCATGTATTTGCAGAGATGACATTAGGAGTATCTGGACCCGCGGAATCCTGAGCACACAAGTGAGCTGGGAGACCTGGCAGAGCAGCAGGGCTTGTACTCTGCTCCTCAGCACTGGCACCAGCAGCTTTTCTGTTTAACCCAGGGCAGCTCTGTGTGCTTCAGGGAGAAGAGGAAAAAAGGGTGACAAAAAAAAAAAAAAAATTTGAAAAAATCAAATCTATTTGTCACCTTGGGGGCAAAATAATGGTAGGCAAATTCATCCATCTCAGAAGATTCCTGTCATCATCTTCTCTGCAGCTTTGTTTTTTTCCCCTTTTCCACTACATGTGTGTAGAGAGCAGCAGAATGATGAAAGCTGAAATAAGGATGATTTGATTGACAAATTCAGCAGATATTATATAGTGAACACATTCTCCAGAATTGTTTAGCAACAAGATTTATCTTGTGTAAATAAGATGGAGGGTTTCAGCATGGCATGGAACCATTTCTGTCCATCTGGCTTTGCAAGGAAATTACGTGGGGAAAGTGGAATTACACTTCAAGCAATAAAAAAACAACAACAACAACAAACTGAAATTATATCAGTAAGATTAAAACAAACAAACAAAAGAGAATCCTGACTAATGCTATTTAAAAATATGGAGCTGTTCTAAGAAATATAAAAAGAAGTGAGAACTGATGGAAATGAAGAACTAAGGTTTGGATTCAGTAAACGATGCTTACTTGATTACACCCATATGCAGCCACTGATGAGCTCTTGAGCAGAACTGATGAAAAATTGGATTGTTTACATGTATCAAACGTAGCAAATGGGAATCTGAACTCGATGTGCCAAAAAACCTTGAGAATAAAAATGCTAGCAATAATTGCTACATTTTATGTGTCAATGGCATGCCAGCAAGGATTCTGCATCAAACTCTGGCCACTGGGAAAAGGTTGGCTATGTGAAACTGTAATATCACTTATCTACCAAGCAGGCCACCTGATGACTGACAACTTTAATTTCAGCGTGAAATTGGCTGACTGGCTGTTGAAACATCCATCCCTTCTGACAGGGATGGTAGTCTCTGGATATTTACTACTAGAACCTTCCATAGTCGTCCTCCTGCTCCACTCATCTTCATGTCAAGCAGCAAAGAGAGTGGCCTTGGCCAAAATCACAGGAGTGAGGAGTGGGGCACTGATGCCTTGTCACAGTCTCGAGGTCACATTGTCCCTGCCTCTGTGGAAAGGTTCTCGTGCTCATGAGAAAATGTAAGTACTGAGGGTTTGTGTACCCAGAGCACAGGTACCCAGGACTTTGAGGTAGGTGTGGGAGTAAAAATCAAAGAGATTTGATTTTACATGGAATGAAGACGTGGATCAGGAGTGCCCGTTTTGGACCAGAATCCTTTTTGTTTTCTTCACAGGCAAAGATAGGCGCACCAGAAGAAAAAAGCTTGACTTTATTCTTGGCCTGTGTGTGGATGACCTTGCATGAGAAAGATATGATCATGTTTTGGGTTAATAGCACACATTACTTTGCAGCACAGAATGCTACCATCTGCCTTTTCAAAATAAATACTAACTGGGAGAAAGAATAGTCAAAATAACCATGAGTGCTGTAGACTTACTATATTACTACATACTGAATAATACAGTGGTCTCCTGCCTGGACAGAAGAGATATTTAAATATCTGATTATTACCTGTGATTTGGTGAGCTGGAAGAAAAGTGTATCTTGTTTTTAAGCTGCAGTCTCATAGATACAAAGACCTGATCTGGTCCTGAAGCTGACTGCTTTGAATGTCTTTGCTTATTTAGGATCTTCATTAGTACTTGCAATCATTTAATTATTCTGATTTTGGTATTTGCCATCCACTCTGGGCTGAGGGAATGTTTGCAGTCAAACAACAATTAAAACAGCAGCCAGAGAGCAGATTCCCAAATCCTTCCAAATCAGCCTTGAACTGTGAGCTCCTTCCTCCAGGGCAGCTTTCTACCAGAGGAACCACCAACAATTCCAGAGGCTTTGCCACAGCATCAGGCACAGATTTTGCTTTGCCTCCAGTTCTGTATTTAATCATACTGAGAGTCCTCCAGAGCTATCTAGGTTCTTCTAAAATATTTGGTCTCATCATGAAAAGGGTCCATAGAAGGCATTCCTCCATTAACTGCAACGAGGGACATTCCATCAGCCTATGCCTGCGAGTCCAAGAGCCATTCCTTGGAAAGAGGCAATTAAAAAATTCCCAAACTAGAACACATATCTGCCTAAATAAAAGCCTTTCTTATGGTTTTCTGCCTGTTAGGATCCTATTTGCCATTGTGCTTCTGTTGTTTTGGCTGCCTGGTGGCCCAGAGTAGCTGTAAACCTTCCCCACAGCAGCTCTGGAGTGACTTTGCTGTGCCAGAGCAGGAGACAGGATACTGATGGTGTTTAACTTTCCTAAAAACACCATCTCAACAAGGGCCTGAGGGAATGGTAACGTGCATGTGAAGCCTGAATGCTGCATTGACTTTTGGACTGCAACAGAAGGCTTCCACAGAATTGAAGGATTACTGCTAATTTTTGTTCAAAAAGGAAAAAATTAGAACTGATGAGGATAACTTGTACACACAGAGCATGCTGAACACTGCATCAGCCCTGAGACTATTAGCACATAATTAATTGAAATGGCTTGGCACTTGGGCTTATGCTACTGACACTATGAGAGTTAATGTTGGCCCACTTTCTGTGCTCATTACAATCCATGTCAGTAGGATGGACACATTTGGAACCACTTCCTTCTCTTTGTTGCAGTATTTGCCAACAGCAGGAGAAATTGATGCTGTGAAAGGGAGAAAACATCTCCAGCACTGCAATGGAGGAACAAATTATTCTCTGGTGCACATTATAATTGCAGCATAATCTGGTCAGAGAAAATTAACTCCTTCTTCTGGTATGGCCCTGGGAATTGTTTTGTGATGCTATGAAAGGATGCTTTGATTTGTGGTGCTAAGTAATCATAAACAGCCTTGGCTCTCATAAACACATGCTTGGGGCAGCTTGAGGGGCTGTCTCTCCCAAAGCTATAAGTCTGTAAGTTTATGAAGTTGTCTCTCAGCAAGGCATCTTTCCCCTTCTCCAGAATCAGATCTGCAGAGTAGAACTTTCATTTCATCTTTCAAGTTTTTCATTCTATTTAATTTTTTCTTAAGGCAAACGGCTCTTCACTTAAGGATGGGTCTTCAAATCCTTGAAGATCTATTCCTGAGAATGAAAAACGCAAAAAACCAGATGTGCAGTCAGCCCTCAGTGCCTGGTTAAGGGCAGAGGGTGGTGGTGAGCACACCAGAGAACTGCCAGAACTTCCTCCTGGAACATCCCACCAAGATCAGCCTTGCACAAAGCTGAGTGTCTCAGGTGGATGTGCATAAAAACGAAACAAGGAACTAAATAAATACCGTCAGATTTTTGTAAGCTTCACGAGATAAAATTTCAACTTCTACTCTGGGGCGAAAATCAGGCTTTGCCAAAAAATATTTTCCTCCCCACTACTGTAGTCAAAGACTGGGAAAACCCAAAGGGCTGTTGCTTCTCAAGTTGAAGGACAAGGCCTTGCTGTGGCACCGCAGACCAGGGCAGATTGTCACTGTGTGTCCCCTGAAGGCAGAGGGGCTGTGCTGCTGCCCCAGCACAGCCCTGCTAGGCCTGTGTGCCTGCACAGCACACTGAATGCAGCTCCCGAGGAATTATTAACGCTGCAGTGTCACCAGGGGCTGGTTGATGACCAAGGATTTCTGCCTGGCACCTAAAGGGAGAGCAGCTTTGAGGAGCAGCCCCAGCCACGCCGGCCGTGCAGCAGAGCGCTGGTTATCCCTGCCTGTGTCACTGTCACTGCCATCAGAGGGGACAGCTGGCATTGCTTCAGCTCCTCGTACTCCTGCTAACAATGAACAGTGTCTCAGCACGCTGCATGTCAGGAGGAGGTTTAATGTGCTGGCTGAATATTGCATGGAGCTCCTGATTTGTGTCAGCAAGGCCCGTTAATTCGTAAGCGTCACCGGAACTTATTTCCCCTACATTTAGAGCAGGTAAATTACTCTGGGGAAAGCCTGGCTGTAGCCATCAGTACTTGCTGACTTGAAAGGTTGCTAAGGGAGCTACTGAGGAACAGACAGACCTCAGAGTGCAGCAGCCTGCTCAAACACACCCCTCTAGGATACCTGATGGTGTCCTCAAGGAAAGCTCATGAACCTTATTCTTGCTGCTCCTCCTTGCAGAGAAACCTCCTAAGATTCTATCTCTGCCAGCCTGTGCTTCTCACTCCTGTGATCTCTGCACAGACTTCTGCTTCTCCAGCATCCCTGGACTTCCCAGCAGCTTTGCTGACCCCATGGTGCTGCTGGGAGCAGTCTCAAATGGCTTTTGCAACTCCCCTCACCTCTCCTGTTGGGTGTTGTAAAACAAACCCCAGATTCCTCGCCTAAAAATCGCCCACAGAATATGGACCAACTGCACTGATACAAAATACTGTGTTCCTGTTTACCACCAAAAGGGAAAACTGCTGAAACCCGAAGGGAGGTGGTGCAGTTGGGTTCCCTGCTGCCCTGGGGGCTGCAGTGACCCCAGTGCTCTGTGCTGCAGCTGTGATGGGCACTGAGGCTCAGGCAGAGGGGGCTGAATGCTCCTGTGGCTCCGTGCTGGAGTCTCCAAGGCTGCAATGTGTATTTCGATACCACAGAATCCCAGAACCCCTCATAAAATATTCATCGCTTTTTTAATGCCACGTCTTCTAATTTTAAAACGCAGCCCCTAAATAATTTAGCAGACTCATGGAAAAAAAAAAAAAAAAAGAAAGAAAAAAAATAAACAAGTCTCCAACAAACAAAACACCCATCTAGGTTGTGGTACAGTTACCAAACTTGTCAAATTTTCCTGACATGTTGCTTATTTCTTGTGAGGGGTTTGTGGCTGTGCCCCCTATCACCTGGTACTGAGATTTTTTGCTGCCTGAAATCCAGAAGTACCAAAGATCTGATCCTGCCAAAGGCAGTGTTGTGCTTAGGGCATGTGCAACATCACATTTGCAGGTTCGTGACAAAGCAGCTGGTGAGACCCTGCCATCAGCTTCGCCCCAGATCCCACCTTCTCAAGCTGCTGTAAACTTGTTTGTGCCACTAATCTTCAATTACAGCTCCTCACTGGATGCCCCACATCCCTCCCATCCCACACACGTCCTGGTGACAGTCCCTCAGGGCCATCTGGTCACCCAGCCTGGACTCTGTTACAGACCTGAGCACACAGAGATGGAGAGTCCAGACCTTTCCTCAGCACTCAGTTGCATAATTAAAGCACCTAATTTGGTTTGAATCTGTGCGCTGTCTGCTTCCAGTTCTTCAGCCTTGTTTCTCTGTGCTAAACTAAAAGGCTAATGCACCCCAAACTTTCTCTTTTTCCTTGTACAAGGAATGCTGTCCCACAGAAACAACCCCAAGTTGCCCTCTAATAGCTATTTATCAACACACAAAGAGACTCAGTAGTCTTAAAGATGAAATAAAGCTGTAAACCTCACTAGCCAGTGGCTGTTTCTCAATATCCAGAGTTTGCCTCTCTGGTTTGTTGCTGTTCAGGGCTGACTTTGGACAGGTCACTCCTCTGAATGCAAACCCAGTTCACCTCTCACTGCAAAAATACAGCATGGCCCCTGAAATGGCAAACATGCCAGCTGGCTTTCACAATTTAATTAACTTTTCCCCAATGGCCTTGCTTAAATAGACTTCAAAGTTCAAAGGAAAAAAAAAATTACATTTTAATAATTCTCTTGACAAAAATGGGGAGAAAGTTTTCATTATTCAGTGTTGAAGTCATGGAAACTCCTGTGCCTAGCGGCTGTTTTGCCTTTTATAACATCAATAATTTAACACTTAATTGTTGTGCATTATTTGGTTAAAGCAGATTATGACTCTCACATTTGCATTTATTTTTCAGTAATGGTGAGATAGCTCTTCCTCAGTAAGAATATATTTGGACATCCATTTACCCTGCAAACAAAATCAGTGAGTAGCTCATCTCTAATGTTACTATTTAACCACTGAGAAATGAAGGCTCTCTCTTCTGGTGTATGATGAGAAATGTCTGTTTATTACCAAGCCATTTTGATGACTTTTCTGCAGCGCACTTTCAAACCATTTAAAACCCATATTTTTAGGCTAAACTCTGGGATTAACAACCCCATTACACTGTGTTTAAGCTAAGTGGAATTTCTTGGTGTATCTTCAAAGGGCAGGAGACGTTTCTTAATGCCTTTCATTTATCAGAAGAAATTAACCCCCCTGGAGCAGTCTGGATGCAAAGGACAGCCCTGTCATCCCTCAGGACAGCGATGGCACCCTGTCACTTGTCACATCTTCGAGGACTGCACAGACTGCAAGGCTTGGCACCGCTTTCCCTTCGAATTAGGGACCACACAGAGCCCACAGGCTTCGCTTGAGACTGGTGAAGGGCAGGGTAAAAAACTGTTGAGCACCTTGGAACTTTTCCAGGACTGAGGGAATATCCACCATGGACCTGCAAAGCCCAGGGGAGACTCCCTTGTGCTCCCCAGCTGCCCTGCTCCAGGTGTTTGCTCTGGGGACTTCTGCTCTCCCCTCTGCCCATCACACTGACCTGCTCTGATGGACAGCCCTGCACCAGGACAGTCCTCCCTGATCCTCTCAGCTCTTAAGATTATAGGTGAAAATCCCAGGCACTGTTAATTATGGGAGATTTCAGTGTTTTCACCTCAGAAGAATGAAAACTTGATTTAACTTTTAGGAAATAACCACCTGCATTCCTGCAAAGTCTGGCAAAGGTGGGAACTACTGAATGCTCACTCGATGCTTAGGTCACAGCAGCACAAATGATAGCAGAGATCTGAGAAGGAGAAAGGGTCTTTCAGGATTAGAAACCAAAATCTGGACTCTGCTGGGATTAAGTAGCACAGAAAATTCACCTGCTGTTTTAAACCCAACAATCTTGTAACTTAGAGCAATCTTGAGAGGCTAATCAGAGCAAATCACTTTCAAGTATTGATTAAAAAAAAGGGACTGTTTTACCCATATACTTATTTTGCAAAGATGTAAAAAAAAAAATTCTAGAGATTTCAAAGAAAGCAATTTTGCTGCTCAAATCTTGTGGACCTTTTCTATATTCTACCCTTTTGAACATACCCTGATGCAGAGAGGCAAGAAGTAGGGACCATGACCCCAGTGTATAGACATGTAAATTAGAAAAAGTTAATAGCTTTGAAAAGTTTACAGGTTCAAGAGGAGCACGGGTTCTGTGACACATTTGATAAGGTTTGAATTCCTGAGCGTTTGCACACAGAGCATAACATTCCAGGGCCACACTAAGACAAATCTGTGTTTTGCAGAACTCCAATGAATTCAGCTCTGACAGCAATTAGTCTCACCACCTTATCATACACTACAAAAAGTCAAGTCACACCGACTACAAAACTAAAGGTTGGATTTTCTGAGGTTCCTAATGCCTGCTCAGGCATCTGTGCAGATTTTAAAAAATGTGCATTAATGAGACTCCACGGAACACTGAAGCTACTGCAGAAAAACTGACTCCCTGAGCTGCAGGTTATGATCCTACTGGGAGAGAATTTGTTTGTGTGTTTTGGGTGGTAGTTACACTGCCTGCTCTCTGGAAATAAGCAGCCTGAGCAAACTGTGCTACTCACTGAGCTAGAAGATAACATTGCAGGGTGATTACGAGCATCCATAATAAAAACTAGAAATCCTCGGGAACAATAAATACCCGTAGCACAACCTGAATCCCCTTCAGCGATAAGAATGAGCAATGACCTTCTGAGCACCTCACCTCAGGAATGTCTGCGAGGTGGCAATCTGTCTGCGTGCAGCCGGGTGAGATGTGATTAACAGGGGCCGTGTCAGCCTGCGAGCCCCGCTCGGGATGAGGATCCCTCCTGCTGCCTTCGGACCTCTGCAGAGCGGTAATACCCGCAGAGGTGTCAGCAGCCGATCTTGCCCCTGGCGCGCAGCTAACAAGGATCATTAAACTCTGATGAACATCCATTTAAATTGATCTTCCTTCGCCAAAAACCTGGCTTCTGCCCAAGGCAGCTGCTCCTGAGCGGGCGGCTACCCTGGTGGGAGGAGGCTGGGAAGGCAGGCTGGGACAAGCCGAACCCACGCTGTGTGGTGTCCAGGAGGTGTTCCACGGGAAAGGCAGTGCCGTGGGCATTGCAGCCAGCACAGGAGTGGTGCTCCCCGGACCCTGCATGGCAGGAACAAAGCTCAGCCTCTCCGAGGAAAAGGCTGCTGCAGCTCTCCGAGGGGGAGGGCTGGTGGCAGAGAGACACAGGCTGGTAACTGGAGTCGCTCTGTTAGAGATGGGGAACCGGCAGACACCCAGGGCTCTGGCCTCAGAGCAGGGCAGGAGCACACACAGAAAGAGGGGTTCCACCTGTGAAAGTCCATGGAAGGTGTTGCTGGGGGCCTCGTGGAGAGCAAACCCACATTTTGCTCCATGCTTGCTGTGGGCCTCGTGGAGAGCAAACCCGCATTTTGCTCCATGCTTGCTGCGGGCCTCGTGGAGAGCAAACCCGCATTTTGCTCCATGCTTGCTGCGGGCCTCGTGGAGAGCAAACCCGCATTTTGCTCCACGCTTGCTGTGCTTTTCCTGTGTCTGCTTGGTGGTGACACTGTGGCCCCTGCAGATGGGCACAGACCTCAGGGAAGTGCTACAAAGCAGCTCTGTTCAGATGCCTCAGCCCTGGAAACAGGAAATACTGAGTAAGGATCCAGTAAGTCCGTTGGCATTTCCCTGCATGTTGGGTGTCCAGGAAAGTACTTGTATGTGTTTAGCAAAGCATTTAATTAAGTGGAGCTGGGTGGCAATATTTACTCAGCTAATGCCTCTTTATTGGCAATTGCTTCCACTTGTACAATGGTCCTGTCTTTTGTTTTTAAAGGCCTGTGTTTTTCTCACTGCAACTTGCTCTTAGAAAGAATCCAAAATCTTTTGAAAATGACTGGTATTCCAAAACCTAGGGAAAAAATTACCTGCTTTCTAGATAGCCAGTGCTATTTTGCTGGTTGCAAAGAATACAGACTTCCCTGGACTCGTAGCCAGTCTATAATCTGCTGTACTTTATCTTGTATTTAAATGCTGTATTTTCACATCACTCTCACCCGGTCATTCATGGAGGAACACTTCACCATTCATTATTGCTAGCACAAATTACAGCTGCAAATGGAACATTATCTAATTATTGTTTTAGGGAAAGCAAAATAGTAAAAAAAACCCTGAAATCCTAAAAGGTGATTTGTGGGCAGATTTAAAGGGAGAGCAAGCTTCAAGATATCTGTTATTAATGCTCAGCTATGCTGACCTTTGACAAATAATCTTAAATCACACAGCAAGAGCACAGAAAGACCTGACCCAAATGTCATTGAAAAAGCTTACACTGGGTTTTAGTGGGATCTAGATCAAGCTCAGCACTAAATTAATTTCTGAGTTGTTATAATCTTTATACTTGACTATCTTTCATGTTGTACCATATGGTTATCAAAATGTATTGCATTTGCATCTGGGTGTATGCATGAGCTATACATTAACTCTCAGAAATGAATCCTCATTATGAGAAGAAAGAGGGTGATTTAATAGCTGAGGAGGTCTAAAGGTACAGATTCACCACTCAGTAAAGTGTTCCCCTTGGTCTGTTTTATAAATGGTGTTTCTTGATTTTTCTCCTCATTTTATTTCATGCCTCGTACCACTGGATGATGTTTCCCCTGTGCCACTTTGCACCCTGTAAAATGGAAGGATAGTTTTGCTGAGAGGAAAAGAAAGAAAAAAAAACCAAACCCAAACCACAAACCCTCCCACCAAGCCAAGGCACCCTCGTTTCCCTGTGACTCCCACAGGGTCTGGCTGCAGAGCTCCTGGAGGGGATCAGCCCTTGCCCCTCCACAGGTACTCATTTGGGAAACTCTCATCCCCCTTTGGCAGAGCTTCCTGTTCCAATGGCACGCTCCTTTGAGAGGGAGGATTGAGCTCACAACCAAGATTTTGTTACGCTCTGGCTTCACAAACAGGAGCTTAAAACCTCAACAGAGCCTTTTTATATACGGAGTAAACAGCAGTGCCCTGAAGGAGCTCGCTGTCTGCCGCAGATCCATGAAGTGAGAATGGGCATGATTTGCCAGCAGATAGGAAGTAATTCACTGCCTTCAAAGTTTGTGGCTCCACAAAGATCAGAGATCCAATCGCCTGGTACCATTTTCTGCAAGTACAAACTGGGAGGTGTGGAAATGCAAGAAATCCTTCCATGCAGAAGTCGAGCTCTACTTTGACAAACTCTGGAGCACACAATCCTCAGTGGTTTAGAATTTTCTGCCTGAGAGTTCGAAGGGAAGAGAGAAAGTGTAAGATGTGCAAGAAATTACATTTATTTATGATTCTGCTTTAGTTTAGAGCCCGCCCAATTTATACCAAAACAGAAACACTGTGTATTTTGCATAATACACAAGTACTCATAGAAAAATGTAGTGTACATAAAAGTGGCCAACATTTTTTAAAGTGACTAATGATTTTTGAGTGTTTAAATATAAATAACTTTAAAGGGAACATAATTTTAATAACCCTTGAATAAACCTTTTTAGCTCTTCCTAAAGTAGCTACTACATTGCACTGTGGAAATACTCTTAGAAATTTGGGGCAGCTTCTTCTTTTAAAATTCATTCTTTTAAAATTATGAGCTTTTTTTCCTCCATGAGGACTGTTAGGATGCTGTCCCTATGTAATAGAAGTCCCTTTGAGGTTTCTCCAAATAGCTTACAAAGGCATGGCATTTTCTTAACATAATGTCCCAACCACCCTCTTAAACAGCCAGGACTGTTTAAAAGCTTTGGAGTTTTTTTCCATTTTGCTTTGGGATGTTTCTTAGAAAATAAAACCAAGTGGGTATTAAAAAAGGGTTCTGTAGAGAGCTGTTTGTGACATTTTCCAAGTGCACCTTCTTTTGACAAAATGCCCTATCATATCTTTTAAGCTTCACCCTCCACTTTCTACATTCCACATTTTCGTGCATTTACCATTTTTCCTTCCTCCATCTTCAGTTATTCTGCCCACTACTGATTTTGCTCCCAAATATTCTTTTTCTGTTGGTGACCTGACTGTGCTGTTCCCGTGTCTCTGATACCCCTGTCCTTCCAACTGCTCTCCTTTCCAAACCTACTAATTTAATTTCTTCTTCTACTGCTCAGGGGTCATTGTCCTTGGATTAATAAACAGCAAATTTGATAACAGAGCAGCAGAAAGACCCTTGCTGCACTGCCTCACAGATACAGCTTCCAGAGATGGTGACACTATTTGTTTCAGCCTCCACAATAATATGTGAAATATGATTAATCTTTAGTTCCTCATGATGACACTGGGAACCTGGACTGTCTGGAACAACTGAGCCTCTGAAGCATGCACACAAATGTTTTATTGGTTGACCCATTTTGGGTTTTTTTGGGAGGCGTGTGAGGTGTGTTCTGGTTTGCTGCTTTTTTTTTGCCTTGAAAAGGCGTGCTGGTAAGAACATAACCTTGGGGACAGCAATATAAATTCTGTGTCTTGGCTCAACAACTGCTGTGCCAGGAGACAGAGAAGTCAGTGGGATGCCTGAGCATGGTCTGAGGGCACCATATAGCCCATGAATATTTTTTGACCTCTTTACTTCCTCCTGCCTGCATGACTGCTGTTGAAATGAAAAGTGAAACCAGCCCAAAATACAACCCTTACATTTACATTTTTTGAAAATGTTCCAGCACTTGGTTCCATCTGTGCAAATCAAAATCCGTGGCTGGATAACACACAGAGCCTTATTAAAAAATACTAAGCAGAATTATATGGAAATTAGGATTTCATTGTCTTTCATCTATAAAGGCTAATAACGCTACAGAGGACAACCTTCTTATCAAAAATAGTTTCTAATACAAATTGCCTTTGACTGTATTTACAATGTCACTTTTAATCAAGTAAATTGTCAGGCTACTGCCCTTGTGCCATCTACATGACACAAAAATATAATGGAGAGGGAAATGGGCACAAGTGCTTTCAGCTTTAACTGGCTGCCCACTTCATACCAATTACTACCTATTTAGTAAGCTTGCTCTTCTGCTCTTAGAAAAACACTAGAAATAAATGTATGAGCTCCTCTGAAGGAGACACCATGCAGAAAAAAAGCTTATTCCACTTACCAAGAACATTTGTCTTTGTAATTGCACCTCCTTTTCTTACTCCTATGCAATTAGTAAATACAAGCTAAAAATAGCCACTTGAATGCCAATGTGGTCCCTGACTGTTTCTCTATTATGTCAGTCTCAGGTTAGCTCAATATTCCATTTGTTTGGGAGTTAACAGCTCTATTCAGATGGGTGCACTCCTGCAGGTGCCTTCTCACTCGGAGCACATACTCCCATCTCCACATGCAGCTCCCACCAAGGCTCAGGAACCCCAGCTGTGCTGTGCCCTGCTCTCAGCATTCAGCTGCCACCCTGCAGCTCAGCCACACTCTGGCATGTTCCCTGGGCTTCCTCCCTGCCCATATGGTGACACGCTTTTAAATACAGACGGAACTATTTCCACCTTTTCTGGGGGTTTTTTGTGTGTGTTGCTGGTGCTATTGTCTCTTCTAAGCTCCGCCCAGAAGTAACAAGCATTTAAAAGCAGAGACTGAATTTTCCCAGGGCAGATGATGCCCAGCAGCTCACCTCAGCTGCCTGCTCTGGCTCAGCATGCCCCTCAGAGACTGCACTGTCCAAACCTTCTCTCTGCACGTGTTGCTGTCACCACCTTGCACAGCAGAGCCAGGACAGGAGCTCCCTGCAGAGCCAGAATGGAAAGATTTCCACTTCCAGCCGAAAGGAGAAAGCACTGAGCACCTTGCATCCCTACACAGGCACTGGAGATCCTCCAGGGTTTTCCCTGGCTGCTGGCTGGGTAGCAGCAGAAGGAAAGCACTGTGTATTTGCTGCCCACCACCACGGTGTCCCTGCTGAGCAACAATGTGGTTTCACTGGGAGCAAAGGAGCTGGGTTCATTTACACAACTGTGGAATAAGAAATTCAGGAATAACGGGTCCAGACCTCCACTGGCGTTCTTTAAAAGAAGAAATAGTTCTGAGAGCAGTGGAGTTAAGGTCCAAGTGTGCATCCTCTGATATTCAGAAAAAGTGAGCTTATTAATCATTTCCTCCCCTGTGAATTAGCAGAGGTTCTTCACTGAGGCCAGCTCTCTATTTTCACAAAAGGTGCAAGAACTTAACATAATTCCATTACCAAATACAGGTGAAATACTGGGTTTGAATGTATTACTGAAGAACTGACAGACAATGTGGATAGGCACATCTAAGAAACTGGTCTAAAAAAAAAGCCTAAATACTAAAATGCTTCAAGTCAGAAAAAGCATTTTTTCTTTCTCCTTTGTTCATTCCTCTTTGCTCAAAAGACAGGTTTTTGCCATCAGAATAAAATTATTTCAGCTGGAGAACAAATACTCTCAAATTTAATCTTGTGCATAAAAAATCTCAGAGCCTGATGGATTATTAGGCTATGGAGAAGAGCAAAGCATAAATGCAAAGAACAAGAACAGGAGCCTAAACCTGAGGAAATCAGGGAAAATTCTCACTTGGTTCATATGGATCAGGAGTCTCCTTCCCAAGTTTTAAATCTCTAGCCTAATTTTCAGAGGTGTCTGTTAAAAGCTCCATCCAACTTCTGTCTTCTCGAAGCTGGACTTGTTGGAGAAGTTGGCTTTAATCTGGAATTTTGCTCTTGAAATCAGGACAATGTCAGGCAATCCTCTTCTTTTATACCTCCGTGAGTTTTTGCTAAGGGCAGAGAGCAGAAGTCAAGTGGCCAAAGTCTGCAAACAGCCCTTGAAATGTGGAGGAAAGACCCAGCATTTACAGTAGCATAAGGGTCTTGCAAAGGGCCTGCTTTATGATCCTTGAAATCAAACCTGGATGTCCACCTTAGCAATTTTTAGATATTTTACGTGAGAACAAGTGGACTTAGAAAGAACTGATGGAGAAATTGTCACTAAGAGTTGAACAATGTCACCAGGTGGCTTCTTGATCCAGTTTCTGGATCAAGACAGTAGGGGAGGTCCACTCTAGATTTTGGACTGACCTAAAGCAAATCAAACCTTTCCACAAGACCTTTCATGTTGAACCCAAAATGAAGCTTACTTTTTTTTTTTGGGGGGGGGGGGGGGGAGATGGTATTTTTTTGGATGTTGTTTTACTTTCCTCTCAATATTTCCTCAAAAAGAAAGTTTCAAGGGTTTTGTTTTGAATTGAACCATCACTCATTCACGTTTTCTTCTAAGTTTCTAAACTTTTCTGTTTAATCCAGCTCAAATCTGAGCACAATTTCTGCCCACTCAGAACTTGTGTTTTGGTTGAGGCAAACTGATCTGTAGTTTTCTATCCTGTGGGACTTCAGGCCCATAGAAAGCAACACAAATCTTCATGAAACCAAACCTCTGAGTGCCAGAGGCAGGGACCAGAGCACTGGTGACAGGCTGCTCTTGCCACCGAGGGGTGCCAGTCCCACCACCTGGTGCCTCAGTGCCCACCCACTCCTGTGGTGAGACAGGCTGGAGACAAACAAGTTGCTAGATACTAATCTGGCAGTAAGGAAGGGAGCCTTTTGACAAAATATTACTGATCAGAGAACACCATCCCTCCTCCCAAGGAGAGGAAAAGGGAATTTCTTCCATGCTTTCCAAAGGCAAACTTTCAAGGCCAGGTTTGCAAAGGTCACTTCCATGTGCAGAGCTGCCGTCCTCCTCCTGACAGATCTGGTCATAAATTCAGAGCTCCAAAATGAGGAAATAAAAGTTTTGATTATATGCACTAAATTTCTATGATACTTTTCATCTCTTTCCTATCACTGGGAACTGTTTCCTGAAAACTGCCTCGTAAAAAGAGTGGTCCTATCAAGTCTGGTGTGTTACCTCCGAGACATGCTGATTTGGCTCAATACCTTGGTGACAGGGCCTGCAGCAACTCCCAGCCCAGTGCCCTGGCTCTGTCCTGCCTCAGGCTGCTCCACTGTCACATCAAACAGCCAAGCTCTTCTCTAGCAGGTCATGTCCTTTTTATTTAGTGACCAGTTGTCCCCAGTAACAGCCCCTCTGTCACTGGAGGTACCCACAGTCAGTTTTATCTCTTGCAGCACTCACCATGTTGAAGGCATCCACAAAAAGCTCTGACTACAGCACGTCACCATCTTTGTGTTCACCCTGAAGAGGTTTTTTGTTGCCTTGTTAAGGTCTTTAATTCTCCTGGCCCCCTTAACCCCTGCACCAAGGGCTGATGCAGCTGCTTCACTGCCCTTCCTCCCTCTCCTCTCCTTCCAGAGACCCCAGCCCAAGAAAATAAAGCACACTGGGGAGAAAGGTTTCTGCAGCTCTCTGAGGAAGCAAATACAAGAACTGTTGATGCACTGTGCTGCTCCTGATGGCTGCTGCTCACCCCTGCAGCACAGATACCAGTTCTGGCCCCAGGAAAACCAGCTTGGAGCTTCAGCTTTTGGGCAAGACCTTTAATTTGCCAGAGTCTCTGCTTGTTGGCAGCTGAGTGGGGATAACCACTGCTTTTCCCACTCCCTGTCCATGCAGGTTGAGCTCCCCAGGGCCATTGCACACAGAGATGCCTCAGCCAGGGGCAGCACCCCAGATGCTCCAGGAGCTCTTGCATCCCACTCCTGCAAAGTATTTTATATATAACAAACACTAAAATCTGCCTGAATGAAAGAGCTAGTAAACACACAACAAAGAGGAATGACCATTTTTAAAACCCACAGTCCTAAAATTCCCTTTTGTGTTTAACCACTCCAACACTCAAGGATCTGAACCTTAACCCTTTTTAGGGAATAGTTTTATCAGCCAACAAATTTGAAAAAAAAAAAAGCTTGCAGCTACCCATACTAAATAGTACCTTAATTAGAATCTTAAAACATAGCTCCTATACAAAAATATACACACATGCACACCTCTACCTATCACACATGTGAAGGCTTTTCACACAAGCCAATTGGGCATTAGTTCTGTTGCTTTTTATAGAAAAAATAATTTTATCTATAGGTTACCAGCTTTGCTTATTGAGAAACTAGTCTGCAGAACTAAGACTGTGTGTTAAAATACTATAAAATGAGAAATAAATATCCGTTTAATGGTTGGATTGCAGCATTTCTTTTTCTAAATACAAAGAATTTAGAACATTGAGAGGAAAGGACAAAAGAATGAAGTTAATATATCTAATATTTCTTTTCTTAAGGAAAAGAAAAATACTGCAGGACTAATTTTCTCAAATCCCAAAAGAGTGAAAGCTCCTTTTCCCCCCACTCTTTCTCAATGCAATTTTCATTCTTTTGTGAAATTAGAAAGTCTTTAATTTCCTTTCTCATTACAGTTTGAGTTATAAACACAAGCAGAAGCTTCTGGGGATTACATGTTAAACAAAAAGGCACACAAACCATCCATGGCACCCCCAAAGTGTCCCTGCCCATCGAGAGGGGACAGCAGGGCAGCTGCAGAGCTTGGCCAGTGTTCCCAGCTCAGCTGCTGCTCCTGCTGCCCGGGGGTCACCGGGCTCAGCATCCTTCATGTGTCATCTCTCAGACTGGCTAAGGAGTGACACTCTCCTTGCAGTGCTGCCATCCTTTGTGAGCTCTGCCTGGGCGAGCCTCCCGGTGCTGATCCACTCCTGCAGCCCCGGGCTGGAATTCTGCCCCTGCCCGGCTCTGGTTTTGTCCCGAGCTCACAGCTCTGGGCTGGAATTCTGCCCCTGCCCGGCTCTGGTTTTGTCCCGAGCTCACAGCTCTGGGCTGGAATTCTGCCCCTGCCCGGCTCTGGTTTTGTCCCGAGCTCACAGCTCTGGGCTGGAATTCTGCCCCTGCCCGGCTCTGGTTTTGTCCCGAGCTCACAGCTCTGGGCTGGAATTCTGCCCCTGCCCGGCTCTGGTTTTGTCCCGAGCTCACAGCTCTGGGCTGGAATTCTGCCCCTGCCCGGCTCTGGTTTTGTCCCGAGCTCACAGCTCTGGGCTGGAATTCTGCCCCTGCCCGGCTCTGGTTTTGTCCCGAGCTCACAGCTCTGGGCTGGAATTCTGCCCCTGCCCGGCTCTGGTTTTGTCCCGAGCTCACAGCTCTGGGCTGGAATTCTGCCCCTGCCCGGCTCTGGTTTTGTCCCGAGCTCACAGCTCTGGGCTGGAATTCTGCCCCTGCCCGGCTCTGGTTTTGTCCCGAGCTCACAGCTCTGGGCTGGAATTCTGCCCCTGCCCGGCTCTGGTTTTGTCCCGAGCTCACAGCTCTGGGCTGGAATTCTGCCCCTGCCCGGCTCTGGTTTTGTCCCGAGCTCACAGCTCTGGGCTGGAATTCTGCCCCTGCCCGGCTCTGGTTTTGTCCCGAGCTCACAGCCCCGGGCCGTGGGCGCTGGAAAAGCTTCTCCTTCTGGAGCACATTAAATCAGACCTTTTCACCCTCAAGTATTGCTAAAGCCTCGAAACCAGGTCTGGAATTACCAGTTTTCTTTTTGCAAATTATAACTGCTGGCTGTAATAGTGACTCTGACCCTCATCATATCAAACTCCCATGATTTTTGTATTACACCACAAGACCAAAACATTAGGAGTAACAGCAGAAATGTGCTGACTCCTTCAGGGGCAAAGCCCCCAGCTTTCTCTTGAGTTAGGTTTGTGCCTTCAGGTGAAACCCTCAGGATCTGTCTTGTGGGCACTTCCAGCAAAGGAGAGGGCTCCAGGGTGCTCTGAGCCCTGCTCAGCCTGACCCTGAGCATTGCCAGGGCTGGGGCAGCCACAGCTCTGTGGGC
Organism: Nicator chloris; assembly: GCA_013400495.1. Classification (NCBI taxonomy): domain Eukaryota; kingdom Metazoa; phylum Chordata; class Aves; order Passeriformes; family Pycnonotidae; genus Nicator; species Nicator chloris. The sequence continues at coordinate 450,528 of WAAE01153461.1, forward strand.
TCAGGGAGGCTGGAGGAAAGCTCCCCAAGCATCCTCACTGACACCATCACTGACACCTCTGCCCTCTCTAGGAGGTCCTACACCTCACATCACACTTATCCAAGAAAAAAACCCACCTTTTTTAGCAGCTGAACACTCACACTTTCCAGTATCCTTTCTGTATTTGCAAGCTAAAAGATCAATTTGTTCTCCTGTCTCCATTCAGCTGCCAGAAAGGTCATTTTTGGATGAAGTGTGCCAAACAACAGAGAATATTTTGGGGGACAAAACCAGTGTGACTATAGAAAGAGTCATGTGTGCTTGCCCTCCTTGAGCGTTTTAACTTACAGAAATCTAATTAGGGAAGACTTAATGTACAGCATTGCATAAGGATGCCAAAACTTCTAACAAAATATATGCATTACCATTTTCTTCATGCTTCATTAATAAGGAACAAAATGTCTCTAGATTTTCTGTAACATATGCACAGAGTGATTTCAAACCAGACTGAGATTCTTTTCAAATGAGGGTTATAATATACTCAAGCAATAACTATGCTTTTTTTTTAATTTTATTATTGCTTTGCTTGTAAAGTTGTTTCCATGTTCTGTGAGGACAAAGTTATTTGTCATTTTTGCAAAATATAACTTGTTACTTTGATGGTTTTTAGGACCTTTCTATTTCAGCTATTGATTCAAGGTTGAGTGTAGCCTACAGCAGAGCTGAGCTTGGGGAATCAGAGTGCAAGAGCAAGACTTGGATTTTTCTACAGAAATTATATCTTTTCATACAAATTAGAGCCACAGGAAAACAAAGTTTTGATTTATCTTCTAAATCATATATAAAGCATAAGGCTTTGTGCCATCAGATCACAGGAAGCAAAAGGGATTTCTAGCTCTTCCTCATTTGTTGATCTTGCTCAGACTGCAAACAGAAGAATTTATTCATTGGATAGATTCTGGAACAAAGAACCTCCAAGAAACAAATGCAACCTTTAAGATTTCTGCCAAGGACTGTAGAAAAAACCCAACTCTGAGTCCTGTTTTGTCTTCTGAGGCAAAGATGCCACTTCCTTCCTCAGCTCTCTGCACTGAAGGCAGGGCTGGAGCAGTTTGGGCAGAAGACAAGTCTGCCCTGATAGTGATAAATGGGGCAGGTGTACCTGCACTACTAAAGAATTTCCCTTTTCATACCCACCTCCAGGAGGAGTCAGGTAGAGGCACTTCCCTGTGGCATCTTTCCCTGAACATGATCTTTCCCTGTGTAGGCAAAGAGAATCAAAGTGATCTCAGGGGTACAGAGATCATTTGAGAGTGAGGCCATGTGGGGGAGAATATTTGCCCAGGAGATTTAAAAAAATCTTCAACTGTCTTTGAATGTGTGTGTGTGTGTGTGTGCTCCTACAGCGAGGTGTTAAATTGCATTATAACTATTGAGACATCAACATTTGCCAACGTTTGTGATTCAAATATAAGCACAGAGTGCAAAACTGTGAAACTATTTAGAGTCGTCAGGGTATGGATCTGTAAGCAGAGGTTTGTATATCATTTGATAGCTATTTATTTCTTGTTAATGTTTATGTAATGTCATGATGTTTATGATGGCCTGACTTTCCATGTGAGGGGATCATTTCTGATGGGTAACTGGCATCCAAATCACTATTTTGCAAATACAGAATATTTTCATATTTGGCTGGTGAAACAAAAAGACTTCCTAGTGTGAGTAAGCTATTAAAATGCTAATAGATCCTATTTGAGAAAGCTTACTCAGACCTCAGCAGGAAACACATACAACATTTACAAAGATTTAGGTTTGTGTTTTTAACATGAAAGGGTCTCCCTTCCCATGGAACTGTAAGAACATTTAGATAAGAGTGAGGATAAAGTGATAAGCCCCAGCCAAATGAAGAAGAATGAAAAATATATGGATGGCTAGTGAACTTAATTATGTTTGTGAGCATGGAGTGATATAATGTGATAGCAACCTTTTATATTTGATGACCCAAACTAAAATCTAAATGTGAAGATGGCCAACTTTTGTCATTTTCCCCCCAAGTTACTTTTGGCTGTTTCTGCAGATCAGCCCTCTGAATTATTGCACACCAAGGAACTGCTCCACTGCTGCTGGGGATTTTTTCCATGACCTACCACACTCTGCATGAGAGCAGGGAAAGGCACAAAGGGATGTTTTTGCTCTATATTGCATTTTGAGTGACGAGTAGCACCTTCCAGACAGCAGGACGTGTGTGTCAGAACTGCTGGGAGCCGTGACACAAAGCCCAGAGTGTGAAAATCAAGAGGAAAATCTTGTTGTACCACTCTGTCCCTGGTGACTTGAGGAGCAGAGCTGGCACTGGCTTCAGCAGGGCTGACTGGGTTTGTTCTGTATCGAATTATTGAACTGAATCGAAGCTGCAGGGTCAAAGTAAGCAGAGAATTTGAGAGGCCTATGAAAACAGAGCCCAGATTTGCTGGAGAGCCTTAACCTTCCAGAAATGTAATTAAACAAACAGGCAAGGAGTGTTTGGGATTGAAATCTCTGTTTAAACATCCGCTGTTGCTTTATTGGAATATCAGAGTGGAAGATGAAGTTCACATGTTGAAAAGGCCAGAAGGCTCCTTTTGTCTTCTTTTTGTCTTTTATTTTTTTGTATAGTCTCCCACTGAAACTGGATGTTGGGTAAACATGACATTAATGTCTGATGGCCAGTAGAGTGACATGATTTGAATTCTTGCATTAGGAAACAAATTCCTTGTCAAAACCAAATTCTTTTAGTCTGGCTCAATGCAAATAAAACACACAAACTAAACTCACTGACAAATGGCTTGGATATTCAAAGTTATCGTTGCTTCAGAAACATCTAATAAGCAATTTGGATTACTTTTTTTTAAGTTTTGGCTCCACTTTAACCCTGAAATGAATGTACATAAATTAGTTTATGCAAATGTCATTACAATTCATTGCCATCAGCTTAACATATTTCCTCCAAATGGTTGAACTCCCTTCCATTGTAGGGAAAGTGCAAGGCTTAAGACTTGTCTGAGTCACTTAAAAAAACCAATAAATGGAAAAGAAAATGAGAGATTATTTAGCTCATGGATTTATCTTGCTTTCCGAAAACAAAATAATTCTGGATTCTACTTACTGGAAATCTGCTTGGTTAAGAAATATTTAAATGAAAGCAGCACAGGACTGTTTTGCTTTGTTGGCCTTTTGTTGTCTAGGATTTTTGGAAAGGTTTACAGTGGAATTATAAAAGCAAAATGGAACAGTAGGTTAGCATTTTGCAGAACCACACAGAAGAGCAAGACATCCTGGTTGGGAAGGCCAACCCCAAACCCAAAGTGTAAAAGGAGCTTTATGATGAGCAGCTGACTGCTAGAAAATTCCAGCTGGCCATAAAAATGTCTTTTTCTAGATACAGGTTGGTAACAAGCAATTTTTATGAGAAATGTCCTCCCACACAAGCACTCTCTGAAGGACTCCCAGCACTGATGGCTGCAGACCTGGCCCCCAGTCCCAAGCTCAGACCAAGAGGAACAAAGCCTTCCAGAGACCTCATCAAACATCCACACAACCCTTGGAGACACCAGGTTCCTCCTGGGCACCTACAAAGTCAGGTCTCAGCTACTGAATTTGGAAAAGGGGGAGAGCAGCTGTGTGAATCCAAAGTGGGGGTCAGGGATGGGAAAGCCCAAATCTGACCTCAGAACTGGCTCAGAGCAGAGCTCCAGATGATTTCCCTGGTGCAGATCTGCAAGCCAAGCCCAGCTTGGCCATGCTCACAAACTTCCCCAGCCCTTATGGTCATCACAACCCTTTGCAGAACTGGTGGCCAGGCGTCCATCCCATAATCTCCATCCCTTATCTTGACACCATCTCCATATCTTCTTTACTCTTCCTGCCCTTTTGCTGTGACTATTTATCTTTAGGGGCAATAATAATAATAACAACAACAATAATAATAGTAATAATAGTGACAGCAGCATATTTCTCTTATGTGGCCCCTGCAGAGATGGACACAACGGAGCCCTGATCTGGTCTGAGGCCTTCAGGCAAATGCTCCTTTAATGCCAGAACCTCTTAGAAAATACACAACAAATAGACCAGAAGAAAACTAATTTTCTGCTTTCTTTGTCTTTAAATATACTGCCAATTCAACAGACAGGATCCTTTCATCATCTAAATGTCTCTCCCATGTGCTGCATTCCAACAATTAAAGGCAGCAAAAAGCTCAAGTTGGGCAATGCTTTCAGCAACTGCAGTTTGTGCTCTCAGCAAGCCCAGCCAGTGGTCCTGGAAATCAGAGCCAATGGCTACAAAATTCTCCAAAAGCCTGGAAATCTCCCAGTTTCAGAGATTCAGACGTGTGTGCTGCTGGCTGGCATGGTCAGCTCACACGTGTGTGCTATGGAAGATTTGTCAGGCTGAATGACAGTAAATAGAATTATTATAATATAATATTAATTAGAATTATTATAATAGAATTATTTCCCCATTCTGCACAGTTAGTTTAACAAAGAAATTCATGCACCTCAATGAAGTAGAAGCCACAGACTGATCTGAGTAGGATCAACAGGTTTGGTGATTTTTTTAAAAGGCCCAAGTTACACTGATCCAACAGCATGATGAAGATGCCCATTTCACCTGTATCAGTATCACTGTACCTTGAATATTATGTTTTCAATTATAGCAGTGCTGAACACAGAAAATATGAAGCACATCATATTAACCAGGAGGCATTCCTCTAATTCAGGTACTTGTTCTATAGAGAAAATCACTTAAGAAATAGATCCAATCTATTGTGTTGCTAAGATGTCAGTACAATCTGCTACATACACGTAGCAAATGTGAGCAAGCCTCAGTTTCTACCTTCTGTGCTTTTCTGCAATGTGTAGAATCACAGCAATTAATTCCTGCTGTTTAAAGGATATGTGAAAACCTATTCTGACACATACTCTGGGTAGCTGGGAGTTAAACACACAGAAGAGAATAAGTAGTGGGTGGGAGTTTCAGATGAGTGGTAAATAACAGAAGTGTAGTGATTTCCAGTCTTTTAGCAATCAGAGGACAGATTATTGACTTGCATAAGAGATGGCAAGGGAAAAGGGGGAGAATGAACCTAATACTGCAAGACACAATCAGTTAAGAGCTGATTTAGTAAAATAATGCTGACTTCTTGTAAATAAGTTACCCTCCTCATTGCATCCAAATGACAATAAAAAAAAGAAAGCTAATTCCAGTGCTGCCTTTGTGTAAATGCAACTCTTGTACATGCCTTTTATTTTTTTTTTTGTCTTTAGAACACAAGCTACCAGACAAGTCAAAAAGGAGATAAGATTCCAGTGGGATCCAGATGCTGCCTAGAAGATGTCACAATTGTGAGTAGCACACAAACAACCCATCACCTGGTGCTGCTGAGACCCAGGAGGGTTTGTTATCCTTGTGTTCATGCTGAGGAAAAGCTGAGAGAAACTGGCTCTTACCCCTGCTCAGAAATGTGGGAAAGCAAAGTGCACTGCCTGGGTTCTCTCAGTGCAATAATACCTCACTAACTACTTTAAATTCACTGTTTTGAGAACAGCTTGGCTTTGAGCTTTTTTTCCTTTTTCCTTTTGAGTTTCCAGGTTGTAATGGAATTATCCTTTAGAAGAGAATTTGCTTTTTATATGTCCTTTCACACATTCCTCATTCAAAAAACACATAGCACAAGAAAACAAATATTTCATCTCTGTCATAACTGGCCCCAGTTTACCTGAATCAGTACTTTATATGGGTCAGAGAAAAAGCCATTTGCTGGCACAGTACAGCTTAATCCTCATTTTATCAAGGACTACGGAGGCTTCTTCAAACCACACCAGATAAATTATGTACTTGAGACAAGAACTGTGTAATTTTTCTCCTGTGTTAAAAGCAATATTCCTGTGGCCTGCTCTTTCTTCTAGGGCCCAGATGTCTTCAGCCCTTTCCTAAGCAGGCATAAAACAAACCCTGCTTTCAGTAAATTGCTCTTTTCAGGCAGCTCACTGGTGACCTGATGCTTTTCAGGCAGCATCCCTCTGCCAGGCTCAAATCTCAGATCCCCCACACCTTCCAGGACATGTGCATGCCCACACATACATTTATATGGATTTACAGGGGACAATTTCAGTTAGAGCTGCAAAAGAGAGGTGCTAACTTTAAACAATTATTGTTTTTGCTAACGTATTTTGCTCTATGTGAATGTGCTACTTTTTTTTTTTCCCTTAACTGCAGTTAGTGGTTTCTAGATGAAATCATAACAACCACTAATCACTGCCAACCAGGTTGTGTTCACAAAGGGAAATAAAAGCTTCAGAATACATATGAGCTTCTGGGCCACAGTGTGTACAGAGCTTGCAGGATTTTGATCTGTGCACGTCCCTAAAGTACCAAATGTTGAAAATCCAAAACAACTGCCAAAACTCACATTTGGCCCTGATTATTTCCTTGTTTATCGTGGTTAGCATTCCCCAGATAAGAGATAATGTTGCAAGTTCAACAACCACAGAAAGTCGTGAAGACATATTTAAAGGGACACATAACTATTATTTTTTTGGTGTAAAACTTGGTAGATTTTAATTGAACAATGTACAGCAGTGTTCAGGTCTCCCTTGTGAAAAATTCCAGGTAACAAGACAGATGAAAAACTGGAACGTTTCTATCAAATCTGCATTTGTCTTTCATCTATTAAACTGCTTTTTTTATCAGCTTTTTCAGCTGCTTTTCTAATGTATTGCTGTAAAACAACCCCTGGAATTCCACCAGAAGGTCATTCTGCTGTGTAGTCACAAAGATCTCAGTGATGGAAGTTTCTTGTCCATTTGCTCCTAAATCTAGGTTATGGATGTAAAAATAGCAATTATTGTGTTGCTGTTTCAAGTCACCCCATGAAGACACAAACATGGAACTTACTGTCAGGAGCCCTCATTAGGCTGAAGAGCAGCTTCTAACAGATTATTCTTTGGTCTGCTCAACAGGAATTTGCAGAGATAAGCACAATTTTGGGTTTGGGGTTTTTTTTTGTTGTTGTTGGTTTTTTTTTTTGAGTAAAAACCCAGCCAGCATCCTTCACACCAAGACAGCACCACACAGCTGGGACTTAGGAGGAAATTATGAAGGAAGGACAGAGTCATAAGGGTCCACTGCAAGGTTTTTTTCTCCTTTGAAACATTTTTCCCAAGCCCTTGCTAGCTCTTGGGTGGATCAGATGGTTGATTGCTCTGCACAAAGAGAGCAGTCTCCAGATCCATGGAGAGCCCTATTGTTCCCCAGCACTCTTGGCAGGGTGCATCTGGCACGTCTGCTCTTGGGTAGCACTCAATAAACAGGTGAACCAGGCATGTGAAAAGCTAATATTCTGCTGTTTTGACAGTATAATTGTCTCTAATGATAAAAGAAAACAGCTGCTTCAAAGAGTCTTTCACTTAGAAAGTGTTTGGATCCTTATACTTTGACTTTTATGTGGTTTATGGTTCTGTGAAATGGTAACATCTCATTTTATGAATGACAGACAGATGGAGTGTGCTGCAAGGTTTATTGATAGTAAAGCAGATAATATCATTCAAGATACTTAACTGCAAGAAATACTGGAGATAACAAAATACTGCCTTCTCTCACTTTTTAAGACTCCTGTTATTTATTTTCAACGGCTCCAAGTTTTCTCTTTATTTGGTGAGTTTTCAGTATTATCACCTGGTAAGCCTAAAACTTTGTGATCTTTTGTCCAAGTGGACGAGAGGAGCAGCTGTTTTAATTAAATAATTGAAAGCCAGCAGAGAGGTTGCCCAAATTTCAGAAGGTCTGTTTGCAGCAGAGCTGTGTGCCATCCATCTCCTTTCCTCCCTGTCTCCCTCCCACGGCCCACATTCCTCTGATTGGATTTTCATGTCCAAATCCCATTCTCTTAATCAAAAGGCAAAGAAAATCAATCTTTTGGTTTCCCAAAATTTGAGTAAAGCATTTAGTCCAAAAGCACCGAGACACTTACTCTGCAAAGCTCTGTCAGACCCAGATTACAAAATTGGTTAACCCTTGTCACTAAAACCATGGTAATCACCCATGAAATCTGCTGCTCTGAACTTGCTCTTTGTTATTTTAGGAAAGGTTTTATTTTTCCAAGCCTTTGCAAAAATCCATAAAATGTATTAGGAACAAATGCATTGGGGCTTTTTTTAGTTGTTTTTTTTGGTACTATTTGTTATCAAAACATCACATTTTGGAGGCAGACCCTTCAAACACGTGGTGATATTATGCAACATTTGACCTGGAAAGAAAAGCATCTGAAATGCATTTTTATGAATTGCTAGATATTTACTCTGACACAGTAAATCCTTGAAAGGAGAGATTCAGCTCTGTTGCCTGTCTTCCTTTGTGGGGATTTATGTCTCTAGAGGACACAGAGCATGGGCTGGATGCTTCATGCATTGCTTTTTCTGGGCTGCATCCTTCCAGCAGTGCAGAGATGCTGCACCTCTGTTGCAGGGCCCTCCAGAGTGATGCAGAAGATGTGCACAGCTGAGCCCTGTGGTTCCCAGGCAGGAAAGTCTGGGATGATAATTGAAACCCCAATCCCAGCTTTCTGCCTCTGGGACTCCGGAAGGCGCAGGGTGCCCAAATCCATCAGGGACAGACACAAACCCAGAGTGAATCTTGCTCAGGTTTAGTGCTGAGCAGGAGGAGGAGAAGGGCTGCTCCTCCCTGTTCATCCACTGAGCTGCCCCTTGCCCCGTGGCCTCTGTTCTGCCACGTTCAGGGCAATATTTACCCCACAGCTGAGGTGGCCTGAAAGAATGGATTTTTAAAGCTAAGCCTCAGGCTGATGGACACACTTTTTCATGGGGATGCTTCCCCATGCCTCCTATTTGGCATAAGAAATAAGAGTTGGCACAGGGCAGGCATTTAAAAAAAAATAGTGAGAAAATAAAGTGGCTTAATACACAATTCACCAGGCCTGCTAAGTTCTGTGATAGCTGAAAAATAGCTCAATTTTACAATCCCATTGCAGCATTAAAAATCTGCATATACATACTATGAGCTATGTCTATGCTGAAAAAGGAATAATGAGAGATTGTGCTATCCCCAGTGATGCTTAGTCAAAACAGTATATTGAATTTTAATATCAATGATTTCATGAGAATTATTCCACAGGAAAGTAATCAGGCATATATACCATTGATGTTTTACTGAAATGTGTACCAGCAGCATGGAAAGTATGTTTTAATTTCCCCTTTCATTTTTATGTGGAAAGAGACAAACTTCTTTTCTGCTCATCCAAATCTATGAATATTCAGGTTGCTTAACTGAAAATGCTTGGAAGGAACAGACAGCAAAGAAAATTATATTGTATAATTATATTGTATAGATCTTTTAACAGGAGGGCTTGGAAGGATGCAAAGTTAAATTTTCAACACCTTACCAGCACCTAATTTAGAGAGAAGAGTTTGTCTGCAACAGTGTCAGTGATTTTGTTCTTCTCAAAAGGACAAACACAGTCAGGAGCACACACAGTGAAAGCCACAATTTCCCTTGTCTCCTGCCATCAACATCCAGCATGAGCTCTGTCCCACGCTCTCCCATTATTATGCAGGTAGGAATTTGAAAACTGCACAATTCAGAGAATAAGCAGGGTGGGCACAGAAACAATCCAGCTCGGGGGCTGCAGTGAGCTGCAGGCTGCAGATCGTTGGTGGGACCTCTACAGTGAGTGTTCTCTGCAGCCTGAAAACTTCTCACAGCTGCTCAAACAAGGGCCTCCAGCAGAAAAGATGATAAAACCCCCTGGAATTACACCTTTATATGGTTATCTCACAACAGGATCCCTTTGCAACCGAGACCCACTGGTATTGCTGATCCTAGAACCTCACCAGTTCGGGTCTGAGGGAGCTCTGCTTTCCTTTGGGTGTCTCTGTCTGACTCATCCTGGGGCTGTACTGCTGTCTGAGAAATGAAGAAAATAATCTCTTTGCACATATTTTGGGTTGTTTTCCCACAGTGGCTGCCCACAGGCTGCCTTTCTCAGCTTTCTCACTGAAAGAATACCCAAAAGGGAGATCCCTCTGGTTTTCAGTCCCTCTAGAAGGAGTGGCCACTTGGTGTCCAACCTCCCCAGTGCTCAGCCCAAATCAGGGCACTGCTACCCTGAACTGGGCTGGAGATCCCTTCTTGTGTCTCCATGGAGATCCAGCTGCAGACATCCTAACCAGGAACCTCAGAGCCACAAAAAGCACTTTTATCCTTATCTCTCCCACAAGAAAGAGTTTTTAAAGACACCAGAGTGGTCCCTGCTTGTCCTCCCCATCTCTGGTGAGATCCCTACTCACCACCAGGACCCAGAGGAAACATCTGGTCCTGGAAAGAAGCCTCCAAAAAAGACCCATCCAAGCAATTTAGAGCTCTTTGTCTCAGATTTTTCAGTGGGTTGTAGGATGGTCTGCTGGAGGAAAAGCAAAGAAAATGACTTTTAGAAAGAAACAGAGGAAAGATATAGATTGTTTATGTCTCACGATAGACACATACAGCAGCTGTATCAGGTGTCAGTGGTGACTGCTGCTTGCAGTCCAACATTACAAGACAAATTCCCAGCTGACAAAACACAACTCGATCCCCAAACAATTGTTCCACAGTAATATTTGCTGGAAAGTCAGTGCATAGCTTTGGGAACCCTGTAAAAATTCCTCCAGGGAAGAATTTCCCTACTGCAGCAAAGCCAGTGTTTCTACCAGCATTTATCACACACCTAGCAGCTTTATAACCTTTTGAAATGTGCAATAGCTGGGCTTGTGACAAACTTCCTGATCTTTCACAGGAGACACACAATGTTTCCCATCCGTTATGCAAATCCAGATTGCAAAATAGCTTCTCTAGGAATTGCCTGAATAAATCCAGCAAAGCGAGTTGGGAAGCACTTAAAGCCAACAGACCAGGTCAGTAAGGACAGGGTTGGCCTAATCCATGAGGTAATTAAAGACATAAGTAGGAGATTTGAACATTTATTTATACAGTCAAGTTTTGAATTCCTCAGGGGGGAGGTGTGGGGTTGGACCTGGAGAAGGAAAATTGAGCAGAGATGCAAAACCTTTGGTGTATTTGATTGCCTCTCATAGAATGTTTCTATCAAACCATGCCAGATGGGTCAGCAGATTGTCTTGCTGTTTTTGCCACCTGCATGTGGCAAACCTGGGGGGCTCCTGTGCTCAGGGCAGAGCCAACGCTTGTGGGAGCAGAGCTGGAACAGCTGCTGGAAATATTTCAGTTCAGAATCCAGGGAGGCAGGACATGCAACAACTTGCAGTACTGGAAAATGCAGCTTAGCATAAAGAGCAACAGAAATTGAAAAGCCTCATCTGAACTGGAGCCAGTAGCTCAAGGATCTTCCTCTTTGGCAACTCCTCTGCATACATCAGAGTGGGAAAACATTAATTATACCACAGCAATCCATGTCTTCCAAAAGACAAAGCCTGTGCTGTTTCCCATGCCGCCGTCTGCCGTCACCCCTGTCCTGCAGGCATTGCTGGATCCAAAATCACATCCTGCTGTCCAGCTGCAGCTGAGGGGCTCATCAGCCTCCCAGGGAGCACAGCCCAGCAGCCCCTTGAGAAAGGAGACCACTGCAGAACTCTGCCTCATCTTCTGAGTCCCACCAGGTCCTCTGCACCTCCAGCCTCCCAGCCCAAGGTGAAACAAGGTGATGGCCTCTCCCAGGTTTGTACCAGACTCTGGATCAGCCTCGTGGCTTTGCAAGATGAATTGGGCACTTCAGACTCTGAAGATGTGAAAACAAACCCTACTGCAAATATTATTCAGAGTTCAGTGATCCATGTCCTCCTAAGGGCAATCATCAGCTTTCTGCTCCTGCCAGCATCACCCCTGACAATTGCTCGACAAAAATTCCCTCCAAGCAGTTGTTCAAATGGAAAAAATCCAGGTAAAATGGAAATCTTAAAAATCACCATATGGACTGCTGATGAACTTTATCATCTAACCTTGAGCCACTGGAAAAGAAGTAGGAGGGGAAAAGACAAGTTCAAATGGTCTGAGTTAGAAGTGGAACTAGTTATCCATATCTCGACTGAAATACATTTATGGGACTCCTGGAAAAAATGTATTTTTAAAATGTAATATGCAAAAGCAAAATGTAAAGTGTTGGTGGCTTGAAAGCACGTTTAAAGTGTGAAAGACGAAAGACTCAGACACATCCATTCAGCTGTCCAACAATTTCAGGGGCTGCTGTCTACAGAATGAGCCCTGATGTACCCAGGCATAAATGAAATTCAAAAATTGACAGCTATGAATACGTCTTCTCTTAAATAAAAATGCACAGAGTAACCTGCATTCGAAACTCAGCACCTCTTGCTGGCTCTCCCCTCCAAACACATCCAGTTTTATTTATGTTTAGTAGGAAGATTTGTGTCAATTTTGCATTTTACATAAACAGCTGCCTGGTGATAAGATGCACTGGCACAAAGGATCCCGAATGTTTACATCCACAAACTGTTCTATAAGAACTTAATATATTGGCCTTGTTTTTCATCAGTCTTGACCTGTTTTACAGGGGCATAAATCAGAACAAATTACATTTAGGTGGTAGTAAAACCAAAACAATTTCAGTGGACATTAACTTTTAAGGCCTTTGCAGCTGACAATGGGGAAGAATGCACAGCAACAACTCTGCCTCTTAGACACCTCATACAACACTGCTGCAACTTTAAATTGGTGCACAAACACAGAAAGGATAAATTAAATAAGAGGGATATTGCAATTCCCCATGAACTCACTCACTGTTTCCAATGCAGCTTAAATATCTGTGTGAAAACAGACCTCAATTAAGACATTTCTCAGATAAAGACACATATTTGGAGTTTTCATTGACAAGTTGTGAGATTTTTTTGTTCTTGTGTTGGTCTCACATTTTGATGGCTTTAAAAGGTTGCCTCATTATCAAGGTTGAGCATCCCCCATCTTACAAATACAACATTTGTTGCAGTAAAAATCTTAATTTGCAAAAAAATTGGATTAATGCAAAAGAAATAGAGAAAAAATATTAATGGAGTTTTCATATTGATGAAAAATGTAAAGGAAGTTATTATTAGCTGCTTCTAGGAAAAAAAAGTACTGCAATGCTAATCCGATCCTTGTTTCTAGGAATCAAAAATCCTTTCAGTGAATTGTATCAACCAAGTGTCAAACTATGGATTGATCTCTCTGCCTCAGCATTCCCAATCCTGACAATTTGCTGATGCCTTTTCAGCCAGACTTTGGTTCCATTCCCAACACTATTTTTGGGGCATACTGTACCATGGTTCTTGAACATACACTGCTGCTGAAATCCCCATAAAATGACAGTAGGGCCTTAGAGGATTCAATGGTATCTGCAATGTTCTAAAATATCCATGGCCAAAGCCCATTCTTTACATGGTATTGAGGCTGAAACAGATCACATAGCACACTTTGCAAATATAAAAATTGATTATTGAAATATTTAAGTGGTTTGTCCAAGGTCACACATAAAATTGTTTGCTTGAGAGTTATTCCTACACCTTAGGAAAAGTCCAGGGGATGAAATCAGTCAGTGTTTCTGTACCCAAAGATGTGATGAAGTGACAACTCACTACAAACCACTGTTTTCCTCCATTTCCCATTTCTTTACAGAGGCATGTGGCAGTGCAGGGCAGAGGTTTGTGTGCTGTGCCCTGCACACTCAGGCTGCAAAGGCAAAGGATGAACACAGGGCGGGGGAGCAGAGGGCAAAACGGGCAGAAATAGGGGGAAAGATTTTGTTTAGAGCTTTGCAAGAGGCTTGGGAACAAGGTTTAGAAGTGCTGAGATAGAGGGTGGTGTAGCATGGGCTGAAGGAAAAGATCAATCTGATAAAGACCTTTAAAAAATCAGGGTGCAGGATTAGAGACTGAGAGGAGCACGAAGAAATTTTATGATACTAAAATCACATACAGCATGAAGGAGGAGTAATGCTGGAGCACACAACAATATTTTACACATTTTATTTATTAAAAATCCACTCTCAGAAGTACCTATCTGCCTTCACTGCAACTGCTCTTCTCCAGAGAACAAATGTGGTCTATTAGTTTTCTTTTATATATCCTGCATTGTTGCAATATTGAGCAATGCTTGAATCTAATTCTTCTGACACAGTTATGAAAAATGTAATTTTTAAACCTTAAAATATTTACACAGCTAGTGAGACTCACACAATTAGAGCCTGAATCAAATTGTCATTTATATGTGGTATACAATGAAACTTCTGTTAAATTCAATCAGTTAAAATAAAAGCAGCAATAAAGCATCACCAGACAAGAGGAACCCATTTTTGCCCGCCTCCAGCTGTTTGTTTATTTATGTGTTCATCTGCTTAATAAATTCTCACCAGCCTTGCAAATATGCACATTTTAATGACAATTTTGGAGAGGCAAGGGATGGGATTGGGGTGGGGAGGACACAAGTTTTATTCTCAGCCAGGAACATGGAGTACTTCAGTTTCCATCTGTTCTGTGGTGGACTTGGTTATGGTGACATTTGGCTGCTGAAATACCCTTTTTGTACTTGCACACCCACCTTGAAACCCATTACAAGGAGTGTTTTACCACTCTAAACTGTCTCAGTGGGGGCCAGTGCCATCAGCATCCAGGTCAGCAGCATATTCAGTGCTGAAAGGGATCCTGTGAAGTTTGGGTGCTTGCTCAGGATGTTAAACTTCTTCCCCTTCTGACAGCCAGGAACACGTCAGGGTCAACCCCTGCCCTTGGACAATGCCCTTCATGAGTGGATTCTGCCCCATGAGTGAAGCTCATCAGAATTTTTGATCAATATTAGGAATACTGTTATTTATCACTAGCAAGAGTTTGCCAAAATAATTAATTTTGCTTCCCTTACTTCGATTGGTCTTTACTGCTTGTAGGAGCTCCTGTTAGACACGAGCATGCAAAGAGCCTTGAGTGCCAGTGTGCATCTAATCTTGTTCAACAATTTCTTTTCATTAGTGGGATAAAGGCACTCTGCTGCATTCAGAGATCCACTTTGTGCTCTTGGAGTATTTGGCTTAACCCTTTTAACGTGATTAAAACAAACTAAGATCAACACAGCCAGCATTCCTCAGAATGACACAGACAAGCCTAATTGCTATTGAAACTTCATAAAGGGAACAAAAAAATCTAAAACTTTTTCTCCTTTTACTTTAAGTAGGGTGGAAAAAATCTAATTGATTGTGATCAGCAAAGCCAATACTTTGAGATGTTGTCAGGGTTACTGGATTTATTGTCCTTTCTCAGCAGTCTTGGCCATTACTTAACTATTGGATTAATTGTATGCAGAACAAATCATCTGCCATTTCATTTTATGACTCATTAAACAAGTATAGCAGATAACCATTACTGCTTTTTGGTGTAAGAAGGTTTCAAAACTTATGCACTGCTAATGATGCTAGAATTAGGAAAAGCAAATACCTTGCTGTGTGCAAAGGTCAGAGTAAGCCCTAATGGAATACTTATCTGCCCCAAAAGTAAAATAAATCAATTTCCTGAGCCTTGTGAGAGGTGTAAAGCTGAGACAGGAGGCTGAAGGGTGAAGAAATTGCAGTTTGCTTGCAGGTGGCTCTCAGTGGCATCGTGATGTAGAGCACTGCTAGCCACAGAACCCTGAGCACCTGCAGGAGACTGTTCCCTGAAAGGAGGGATCTGCCTTGCACAGAGTTGGGGCCAGCCAGGAACATGCCTGGGTTTTGGGGAGACTGGTGTAAAGTGAGAGAGGCTTTGCAGAGGGGCACACACGTGGCACACTTTGGAAGGACAAACAAGGAGGGCAAGGGTCTGATCTGGCCAGGATGGGAAGAGTACAAGTCTGGGCTGAGATGAGTTCTCTGGAGGTGTCTCCAGCCCTTTCAGTCTCAGCCTGTGCTCTGCCCCAACGCCCATCACCATCTGTAAAATCTCCCGAGGTACAACACCTCCCTCTGCTCCTCTAACAGGGGACAGCTTTGCAATCTGTTTCTGAAGCATCACACAGGATGCTGATCACACACTGCAAAGCCTCCTGCAGATTTGGAGGGAAACAGGGGGAAAAAAAGCAGAGCATGGAGTGAAAAAAGTGGAAAATTATTGTTTGTGCACTAATAAAACTCTTGTTCTTTGTAAGTTGAGTGTGGACTCGTGCACTATGCGGTGCAGAGCACAAGATCAGTTAAACTTAATTGCAGATGTGTCTTCTCTCTTTTCTGGATTTCTCTTTTTTTTTTTTCCCCATGGAGATTAAGTTCTTATATTGTTCTTTTTCAGGGAACTAATAATAAGAGCAGCAGTAATCTCTCACTAGTGCCATTAAAAGTATCTTTTATTTTAATACTCATCCCATATATTTGTTGCAATCTGACCTTTAAAGCTGTGAAAAGTGTCAATCAAAGCATATTCATTTATCCTCAACATTTTAATTACTGTTCTTAATATTGATCCCATTTTACCCATTTTCTACAGTTATTGTATTACAAATATAACCTTTACCTCCCCTCTCATGCTTAAAATATTAAAAAATATATGAAGTTAAATCCTGATGATACCTGCTGTCAGAGATAAAAAGTTTTTAGGAGATGGAAAGAGGCAAGTAAGACATGTAAGAAGTCAGCATAAAGAATTGCTAGGAAAAGTTAGGAAAAGCCTGTGCATGTGGGGTGATTTCCCCCGGGCTGAAATCTGGAAAAGGGAAGAGAACACCTAAAATGCTCACTAAGAAAAATCAAAGTGCCCCAGTGGGTGCTGCAGTAGATGGCCTGTGGCAAGGAAACCCACGTTACAAAGGTGTTACAAATTCCCAGGAGAATGGAAGGGGCTCCTTTGGGTTGGGAATAGGGAGGAGAAATGCAGAACCTGGCCCTTGGTGACTGGGTTGCTGCCCCACCTCTCTGCTGCCCCGCTCCAAAGGTTGGATCCCACCTGAGAAACCCACAGCATCAGAGCAGGAAGGGACTTAAAACCACTGCGATCCTCCTCTTTTAAACGAATCTCATTTCTTATCTCCTCCCTGCCTGGAGCTGTCGTTTCAGATGGAAAATCCTGGTGCTCAAACAGCAGGGAGGCGTCGGGCTCGTGTGGCATCAAGGTAACCCCAGGACTGCAGAGATGAAGTCTCTGAAATGACTCCCTGTCAGTGTTACAGCATGTTCTTAGAGCTTGCATGATGTCTGTGAGTCGTTTGGCTTAATCCTCTCCCTGATGAATGAGTTTTCATAGATCCAGGACAAACTCCTCATTTTTCTTTTCCATTTAATAGAACTCCCCTGTGCAGCTCCTCTGGAGCTGGCGCCTCGTAGGGCTGTTTTGTCATTACCCAAGTTGCTGCAATGTCCTCCTTTGAGTAAATGCTACATTTTTTTTCCCCCTCCAATTTACATTTCTCCCACCATTCCGTGCAACGGCATTAGATAGGAAAGATGTCTCAGATGTTTAGCAAGAGAAAGGATTGCTTTGCTGTGCTTAGGAATAGAAACATTTCCTTGTTCTGCCAGCTTTCCTCACTTAAAACTAAAAGAAAACAAATAACTGTGGACTGTCTGAAGGGCTCAGAGCAAGGTGTCCCCACAGCACAGCAATCCAAACCTTTGCAGCTTCATCAGCTACTGCTTGCAAAATGTCCTACACTGAAAAGAATCCCTAAAATTGCTCTTATTATTATTGTTACTTTAGTATTTTATGTATATTTGTCCATAAATTACATTTCTCTGCCCTAATGCCACAGACTCATTCGTCACATCAGAGCTTCTCCCCCTTCCTTTGTTTGATACTGGCCAAGGAGTACCATGGAGAGCACTATTATTTCCTCAGATACGTTTTTTTCTTCACCCTTTTCTATTTCACTTCATTTAACATACGAGTACATGCTAGGAGTGCAAAAAGAAGAATTGCGGTGCATTACCATCTGAATGCAATGAGAACCCATTTTATGCTGCCTTAACTTTGGATTTCTAGTGCTTTGAATGCAACCGGGGTAAGCATTTTGCTTAACAATGGGGTGCCATTATTAAGAAAATAACAGTTAATGGCCATATCTTCCTGCTCTAAGAACTCTCAGCTGCATTGGAACATGAGGCAAATCCACTATTTTGCTGCTCGAAATGAAAGCACCACTATAGGTGAGATGTTTAGATTGCACTGCCAAGCACTTTCCTTCGAGCAAAATTTAAGCTTCTCTAGTAATTGAACTGATAATAAAAAAATATCTAAAATAATATTATCCATTGTTTGCAGACCATTAGAGCTAATCATCTAAGGAGCTTGCTAAACCTTCTATTTAACTCCCTTAGTGTTGTGGGTCATTTTAACTGGCTTGGTGAACACCTCAGGTGCCCAGGGGCACACCTGGTCCTGAAATGACAGCATCCCAGGGGCCAAGCAGAGGCTGGAATTCGGGCAGAGCAGCTGCAGGTGGGCAG
Source organism: Nicator chloris (assembly GCA_013400495.1). NCBI lineage: Eukaryota > Metazoa > Chordata > Aves > Passeriformes > Pycnonotidae > Nicator > Nicator chloris. The sequence goes on from WAAE01153461.1 coordinate 468,958, forward strand.
GACTGGCTGTGGCAGGGCCGGGGAGGGTGGCAGGAGCCCTGTGCAGGTGGGTGAGGTGAGGTGAGGTGAGGTGAGGTGAGGTGAGGTGAGGTGAGGTGAGGTGAGGTGAGGTGAGGTGCCTGGCACGGCTGCTGGTAACAAGCGGCACGGGAGCAGCCCTGCCACAGCCCCAGCTCTGGATTTCCATCATAACCATCCTCTGACAACTGCAGAACCTCCCAGGTGGCCAGGGCTGTTATAGGGCACACAGGCATTCATACAGTCATGAGAGCTTGTGCCTTGCTTGCTGAATTCACCGGTTCCACGGACAGGCTCACTGAGGTGGCACTCGGCAGAGCGGGGCAGAGGGCTCCCAGTGCTCACCCTAAAGAGGTCTGGCATTAAACAGGCTAAATGAGGCTTCTCAGCAGGGAATGAACATGGATTGTCTATCAATCTGTCATGGCAAAAACGAGCTCCAAGCAGAGGCATTATTGCTCTTCTGGACAAGGATGCACCGAGCTGCCTGGGAAGTGGGCTGCGAGAAATGTGTGAAATAAAATGGCATGGGAGCAGCAGGAGCAGGGAGAGATGGAAATGAGAGCAGAGATGTTATTAAGGCAGACAACCGAGATAGCCTCGGAGCTACCAGCATATGTGTCAAATAGCTGGTTGGTCAAAGAGTTTTAGTCACTGTTCTCACAGCTCCTCATCAGCAGACCCTGACGACAGTCAGCGAATTAATTCCTTTCAGCATCTCTGTGAGTTACTTTTAGAAACCCAACTTTCCTACCTTTCCCTGTCTCCACTTTACCAGCAAAGTTTAAAACACTCCACAGAAGTTTTCAAGGGGTTAAAATCTATGGCCCCTCTATTCTATTTCTAATCATGTGGGGTAAAGTTTCACATTCCTGACATATTAAGTGAAAATAATTCTTTCGTATTTTGAACTACTTCCAATGCCATCTGGAGCATTTTAACACTAGATGACTCGCTAGCAACCAGTATAAAATCCAAAGTGCTTATAAGAAAGATACATGGCTACAAGTTACCCTATTAGTATTCAATGGTTTGTTTTATAACTTTTGAAGATACCAGGCTCTAATCTGCACGCAACTCTAATTAATGTTAATGGGAATTATGTGAACATCCAGAGTAGTTATATGGCCCTTAAACTCTTGGTACAACAACTCTCATTGTCTACTAGTCTACATTTGCATAAGCAATTAATGTCTCATTAATGTCTCATTAGGAACTCATATGGTGTGAGGGAGGAAAAAGCCTAAGTGCCTCTATGGAAACTGCACTAGGTCACACATGAAAATGACTTTACTGGTTTAATCTTGTTTTGTATTTGTACATGCAAAAAAAGACAAAATTGCAGAGGCACGGTTTGGCAGAGATCAGTGTGTCTGCTGTGGGGTAAGGCAGACCTGCAGTTGCAGGAGATGTTTCCAGCTGGACACAAGACATTTAGGCAGGAATCATTAAAAGGCCCCTGAGCTCTGAGAGCAGAGCAAGCTCAAAACATTTCGTGCTTTAGTGTTTGGGATTTGGTAATTCCCATCCCTAACTTCAAACAATGGAGTAGTCCCACTGAAATCAAAACCTTTACTTTGCTGGCCTGTAGCCATCACCCCTTCACCCTTTGGAGAAATCCATTTTGCTTTGAGGTTGTTCTGTTACATTCAATAATTGTAAAAACTGAACTCAGGATTTGAGGCACGGCCTCACCAGTGCCCAGTACAGGGAGGTGGTCACTGGCCTTGTCCTGCTGGCCACACTGTGGATAACACAAGCCAGGACATTATGAAAAGCCCAAATCCTCTGCAATATTCCATGGTGTTGAGTAGCTTTGGTGCAGCTGCTCCAGGGAGGGATTTAAGGACCAGCATCTGAAGGACTGATCTATTGGAGAGGAGCTGGATGGAGACTCTGCACTAAACACACACTGAAAGGTTGATGCTGTCTGAGAGAAACCATTTCTTTCCCAAGGAAATCTAATGGGATTCATACTCTGAAGTCGAAGAACATCCTGACTGTTAACTGGAAATATAACTAAATGTTCATGGGGTGTTCATGAACCCTGAGAGAGCACACCCAGCACTCGGGTCCCGTTAGCTGCTCCTTGTACCTTCAGCATCCTCTCGGGCTGCTCCAGCCAGTGCAGCTGTAAGGAGCAGCAAGTTTATTCTGGAGAATCCCAAAGGTACTCAGGAGGTCTAACCAGGCTGTGCTCTCAGATGTGCAGTGCTGTTTCTTACCACGATATTCCAGCTGAAGTGGGAGGAATTTTACTGACGTGTCTTTAGTTCAGTGGGGTTAGACAGCTCTGTCAGCCACAGAGCCTTGGGCCAAAGCTTACAGCTGGCACATAAAGGGAGCTGCACCAAGTGCTCTAATTTGCAGTGGAAAGGGAGATGGAAGAATTTAAATAAGGATAGTGCAGTCCAAAATGGAGAGACACGAGCAGTTAATCAGGAGAGCAAGCAGAGTGCTCAAATGTACCTGGGGTAATTTATGGAGAGAGTATTTTTTCTGGATGAGCTGTTTGTTATGCAAGTACATGGAGTTAATCCAATGCTGATTTGTCAGGATATGGACCATAGCACTTGAAGAATACTCCTGGCAAATATTTCAGATCCAGCTACTCTGAACAGTACCTCTGATACCACTCAAAGCTGCTAGAACTGATGTTATCTGGACTAAAGGAACACATGAAACCAAAAAGACTTTAACCTGGGAAATGGTGAATTTCTGGGAAACTGGACTGGTTTGAAATGGTTGGATCTGGTTCTTTCTGCTTTGAACCAGTTTGAGCCAGTTGGATCTGGTTTGAACTGGTTGGATCCAAACAGAAGGAACACAGTGGAAAAATTAATATTCCTAAGCTGTGTTTTCAAAACCATGTGAATCTTCAAGACCCATTTTACACCTGCTGAAAACAGGGGTAGCTCCTCACACGGCTGGAAGTCAAAGCTAGTGTAACCTTGTCCTCTTCAGACAATCACCAACTCAGAGTCCACCAGAAGTGAATTAAAAGTAATGGGAGTGGAATAAAAGTCACTCCTTAATTTGCTTGAGGACCCAATTCTTCTCTCTAAGAAGGTACCTCTGTTTTTAACAACAGAGAATCAACTAGATCTCAAGAATCAACTAGATCAACTAGAGTTAAAATATTGCTGCTAGATCAACTAGATCAACTAGATCAACTAGAATTTCAAGACCAGCATCTAGAGAAAATTGAAATTTTTAAAGGCAGTGTACGAGTAGTTGAGAACTGTGGTTATTTGCAAGGTTCTCTCCACCTCCTGCAGATGTTCTATTGTTTTGCAGAGTGCATCTGTATTTCTCACTGAATCTCAGTAAACTCTACACTAACCCAGCTGTTCTGACTGAAATGGGATTTCCTTTGTGCACATCAGGAAAAGCTCTCCCAAGCACATCCTCCTCTACATTTGCACATTCTTGTAAAATAACCAGTGTTGTTGAGATAACCAGAATCTTTTTTTGAAAATTCTTTTTTGGTCAAATGACCAAAGTAACCAATGATTCATGGTCAGAAATACTCTGCAGTGTGTGTGAGCCCTCCATTACCGTGTGAAACACTGCTTTTCCAGTAAATCAGGGCAGATTTAATATATTTTCACTGCATGTTTGGGATCAGAGCATCAGCATACTTAGCCTTCACCATCTTTAAATACACTGCCAGGGAAAGGAAAACAGCACCACCACAGAAATTATGGAGTCAGAATCACCTCCTATAATTCAAAGCCCTGGCTTCAGTGGGGCTCAGCTTCTCTGGCTGTGAGTAATGTGAGTGTTCCCACCAGCCTGCTGCCTGCCAAGCTCATGGTTTGCATACTTCAGTAGAAATAACAGACAAAACATTAACAGTGTTTATCCCCACATTTCTGTTCTGCCCTTTTGTAAGAATTGAGGCACTAATCAATATTTCCAGAAGTGAACACGATGTTAAAAAATACTTTTGATTAAACAGTTGTACTGCTTTTTTAAACAAAGATTTAAATGTTACAGACAATCTGTTACGTTTTAGGAGTGAGTGTGTTTTATTAGGCTACAGAAGTCACTTTGGACTTCAAAAGTAAAATTTTCCATCACCTTTTAATTAAAAGTCTTTCTGCAAGAATATAATTTATCTCCAGTTGAGGCAACAGCCTATGTGAATAGAGCCTGCCTCCATTTCAGTAGATCAGCCCAAAGCACCAGATGTTTTCTGTGAGGAATAAAAGCCTTTTGGGTTGGGGATTTTTTTCTGCTCTTAGCTGCAGTCCCCAGGCCAACACACACAGCCATGTTGGCATTGAACAAAACAGTCAATTGGTTGGTTAATAATGATGATTTCTTTGGGCTTTGATCTACTCAAGTGAATGATCAGAAAAATATTTGCAAAATGGGGGTGAGTAATTATGTTCTCCAGCATGGTTTTAATAAGAAAACTAGAGGAAGAGAAATAAGCACAATACTGAGATAGTGATGAACAAGACTGGGTGGAAATCTTAAACACAAGAAAAATTGGTTTGTCCACATGCTCTGCAGGCAGAGCACCAAAGCCTTCCTTGTAAACCCCTTGGCAGTGTGCTCAGCCCGGGCTGTGGATCCCAGGGTCTGGGCAAGGCTCAGTCACCACAACTGCACCAAGACATTGTGACCACGGGCTGCTGGGCCACACCAGCTGTGTGCTGGACAAACCCAGAGCTGGCAGGCTTCTCCCTGTCTTTGCTTGCCCTGCAGAGTCAGCTGGGCTGTGACACCCATCACTGTGTGGCACCCATCACCCATCCCTGGGGCCCACCCCTGGGAGCTGGCTGCCAGCCCCCCGGAGGCTGTGCTGGAGGCTGCCTGGGCCATTGGCTCCACAGAGCTTTCCTTACAGGAGCTGGAAAAGTGGCAGCACATCTGCTTCCCGAGCTCAGCCCTCCCACTGCCAGCACCAGCTGGAAGCAGCAATATTTTAACTCAGCAGGAGGGGCTGGCCAAAAGTGCCTGGCAGGAGAGACACTGCTCCCTTTGCCACTTGGGCAGCTGAAGAGTTGTCACCCAGCAGTCAGGTGTCAAAGGACAGAGGGAGTACAAGTCAGAGCCCTCAGTCTGCTCCTTGTGTCCTTAACTGTTCTCAGACTGAAATCTCAGTCCCACAACTGTCTCACTTGTCCCTAGTTGGAGACTAAACCATAAAGTGAACACGTGCACTGCTTGTGATGACAGATTTTGCTCTCTGGGTTCAACAGTTCACCTTAAAATAGGAAAACCTTCTTTTGCCAAAAATTTAGACCGTCTGCATAAGCAAACTCACTGGCAGGAGTTTTCTCCCACATTCTTTCTCTCCTTCCTGCTTAAAAAATTATCTTACTAGCAGTAGACCGTGTAAAAAAAGGTTTAGCATTCAGATCTGCGAGTATAAAACACCATAAGTGAGCAACAAAAGAAAGGGAGGATGCTGCTGTGTCCCGAGGTATACTAGAAGTGGTACAAATTTCTAACATCCTGTTTGTTTTCCTGCTATCATGGCAAAGTGTGGGTGCAATACAGTTTTCAGTGTTTCACTTCTCGACGCCTTGTTAGCGACAATTGCGGTTCTCGGGAGGACGGAGCAGTGGAGTCTCTCGTACTAACTCCATCTGGAGTGAATCTTTGGGGAATTTCAGACTTCACAGTACAAGCTATCAATACAGAAAATCATAACAGCCTCTGGTTGAACAAATATTACTGCAGTTACTGTAGAGGCAGGGCTGTTAACTCCTTAAAGCCCCTTTATCTGATGCTCTCATTTCAAACCACATTTATCTCCCAGTATCTGAGTCTGAGCAAGTCTTGTCTGTCTGACTGTAATTACTTTCCTTCCACCCCTCTCCCCAGTACATGTAAGTAAAGGCTTTTACATCTTACCTCCCAAGCTACTATGAAATGCCTTTGTTTTTGAACACAGTAGAACAAAAACAATGCTGTATTATTCAGCAGCCGTGGGAAATAGTTCTTTATTTGGATGCAATTAAACTTAAATCGTTAGCTCTGCTTTTTATCAAAAGCCTCTATGAAAAATGTATAAACACAGCAATCTTTGCCTGCTCATTTATTCACTTTGCATAAACTATACAGAATGAAATTGAGCTTTATTTCATTCTTGCTCTTAATAAGGTGGATAACTAGCTGGTAAGTTCTCAGGACATGTTACATGCTGTATTGATCTTGTTTCTTTAATCTACTTCCAGAAAAAAAAAATAGGGGCAGCATTCTTGATGGTGCAAGTGCCAGTATTTCCCCCTTACTGACAGCGTGGCTCTGTGCACCAGCTGAAACTGGTGGATTTGGGCCCATTTATTTCTCATTAAGTCAATGGGCATTTTCTCATTGATGGTGACATCTGAGAGCCTGCGGCTGATTCTCATGGCACAAATCCACAGAGCTTTGGAAGTTACAAATTCATCTCCAACGTTTCTTAAGCTTTCTGCCCAAGTTTTTGGAAGCAGGAGGAGCTCTAGCTGGAGTTTTCTGAGAAGTGTTACTGCAAGGAGGTTCTAGGGAAAACAGAGGGAACCTGCCATAAGAGACAGCCAGTCTGCTACCAAAATCAGCATCCATGGGTGCACAATGCTCAGGCTGCTCTGAGGAAGAAGCAGAGCTTGCACACTTCAGCCATGTGGCTCCAAATATTTGGGGCTCTCCCAGGCACAGAAGAAAACTCTGAAGCTCCCCATCCAGTTAAAGAGCACTTCCACCAACATTTTGCTTTCTCAACCTCTCAAATTTGATCATTTTCCCCCCAAAGGAAAAACAGGTTCATTTCCACCATAGTTGTGAATGAAAACTTGTTCACAACAAGGGGGGTTCCTGCAGAATGGAAACGTGGAAGATTTCACAGGTTTACCTACTGGAACTATCAGATGGCTGAAGCCACAAAGTTATGAAGAGGATCAGGTTGCCTGGGCAACAATTTTTCCAGAGTCAGCAGATCAGTCTTGCAACTTATTTTTAGCTTTTCTCAAGTCGAGAAGTAGCATTGCAGAGGAATGCTGGCAACAAACAAACAAACGCACTGATCCTAGAAGTAGTAAAAATATTAGTTTGATTGCACTGGTATGAAAGAAAATACAACCTAGACTTCTGCAGAACAGCCCAAATCCTAAGCTTTTAAAGTGAGAAGTCAGGTTATGCATGGCAAACACTCTGATTTTGTACCTGATTTTCATGAGCACAAAGTCAGCTACTTACACATATAAATGTCTAGTTATACACCTAAGAGATAACCACCTTTCCTTGCACAGAGCCCAAAATCTGTTGCTACATCCCACAAAGCAGCTCTAATCTTTTATTTAGCAACTCCCTGAAATTTATATTCACATTACATGCATTTCTACGTTTGTGTAGTGTAAACATATTTCAGAATTTGCCACACTTCTCAGCTGCCATGAATTTTATTTTTGAGCTTGCTTATGTAAAGCGACATTATAAAAGAAATGAAACAAAGGAGATAAAAGCATGTACAATTAGTTATGGTGTTCTGAGATAGCTGTTATTACCATTTATGCCCGTGAGCAGCAACATGTGCTCAGGAATTCAAGAGTCACACAGTCCCTAAGGAAACAGTTCAGATATTTCAGGGGCAAGCAATTGCAATAAAGCATTTGCTGAAGAACCTGAATCTCTCGTTGAAGAGGTGTTATTTCTACCTCCATGATAGTGAAACTTCCCAAAGATCAATGAACCAAGTCTGCAGACACTCTGGAAGCAGCACTCATCCCACTTTCATGGATTATGCCATATTTAGAAGTACACTTGAATCTCAGTTTTTAAGGAGAAATTCTCTCTGACAGCCACTTCCCAATCAGCAGCAACTGTTACCTCTCCAACCAGCAGAAGTTTAATTTCCTAGCTCAGTGCAAACTTCTGCACAGGGTTACACGTGGAGAGGATACTCAGGTACATATTTTATTCCTTGTTAAGCCACTAAGTATAGTTCTAAAGAGATTTCTTGTAAATGCAAGTCCAAGTGTTCTCTCTGGCATGCACAAGTGTTTTACACAATTAAACAATCTTGTTCTTCCCAGGCAGCTGCCAAAGACCTCTGTCTTTCTGGACCTGTTCTGACTTGCTTGTGCTCAGGCTCTGCAGAGGAAGGATGCCAACAGAAGTAGAGTTTCAACTGAAATTCCCTGTTTGGAGAATCTCCTGTCTTTGGAGCAGCTGATACAGGATGCTCTGGGTTCTGATGCCAGTCACTAGTTGTGTCCCTCTGGGTTTCAGCTGTGCTGAAAATGAGGGTAGCACACCAAGCCCCTCTCCTGTACAAAATATGCATCCAAGATAAACAGATAAATGGGAGGAGGGGGGAAGAAAGACCCAGTCAAGTATCAAGAGGCTGCCCTTGGCCAAAACACGACGTCACTTGTGGCATCTGTGCAAACTGCCCCACTGTGGGAACCTTCCACAGCTCCCTCGCATAATTCGAGTACAACATTAATTAATAACATGCACTAATCTGCAGTTAAGCTCCCTTTGTACCCAGATGTTGATATGACCCCCAGCTAGTCACTCCTGTCTAGGCTGATATATCATCTGTACACTTGGGCAGCTTGCCTCTGCTCACAAACTCAGAATCTCAGGAGCACACAGCATCCACTATCTCAAATCATGAATCCCAGGGTATTTTTTGCATCCAGCTCCTATCTGTTATTTCTCCATAACTGGGACACACAGTGACTTATACCCCCTTACCTGTCACCCTTAATTTGGATCTGGATCTATGAGATTCAGCTGTGTATTTCAGATGCTACAGGCATTTCAAAACCTGGTGCAATATGAAGGTTTCCTTAGCAACAGTCACCATAGGAAGTCCTTTAAAGATGCCTTTCCTGACTCTTGTGATTCTGCTTTTCAGAGATTTATAAAGGTAAATCAAATATAAAGTTTTGACGTGAACTTACAAAATAGTGGCAGAAAAATAAGTGTATTGAGTTTGAATGCAAATAACTTATTTCTGAATATGCTTTGGAAACATATCTCCCACTTAAGCCCATGGTATTATACCCAGTAACCTGCACAAAAGCAAGCAGAAGGGATAACTTTTCTAGAAAAAGTAGTCAAAAAATATTCCTCTCTTCCGAAGCTTGCTTGTGTGATCACCTTTGATAGGCATGAGCCACACTATATATTTATTATCTGTCGTGTTAGGATAATTACACAGCTGGTTTATGAACCATTGAACTCGTGTGTTAGCTGATGATGCTGTAGGTTCAGCTGCAATTCGTACCCAGTCCATCTTTCATAATAATCTAATAATGAGACATCAATTAATTATCACAGCTTTGAAAGGAGAGTGTGGAAAATGCCATGGCTTCAGAAATGTCTCGAGTAATATTTTATTTTCCCTTTAATTATATCCCAAAAGCAAATCCAGCCGATGTAGCAGCAGTGAAGTTACCACTTGTAAATGGCAGCCCTAGCAGACCATTAATCAATAGCTCTCTGCAAGGAGATGCCTCTTCTGTGCTGAGCAAAACATGAGTCTGATTTTACAGGAGGCATAAGCAATAAAATACCCACTGCTAATGTCTAATATGATGATTCCCTTTTACTTGTGCACCTGACACTGTGAAATATTACTGAAATAAGCTGTTTTCGAGAGGGATGCTTTCAGCATCAGTAAATCAGCATTTCACTGGCAAGGATAAAAACCATCCTTATTTATGCAAGACCCCTTGCAGAAATGTGCTATTTCTGGAAGAGGCAGACATCATAAAATGTTTTCTTAGAAAACAGAGCTGTTGTCCATGATAAAGAATTATTCATATCTCAAAGCAAGGCAGAAGCATGGAGGGTGAAGAATTTGAAGAGAAGCCTTCAAAGCTTTGTTAAGGCAGGGACCTCGTTATAACTCTGCTGTCTTTGCTTGGGAGGCTGGCAAGCTGTTCCTGCTGCTGTGAAGAAAGCTTTACATCCCCCAGCAGCCCATGGGTCGTGCCCTCTCCCAGCACATTTGCATGTGAACCATTTAATAAATAAAAAATTTCTAGCTGATGAGGCTGAACCAATGGTAAAGCCAAGGCTGCAGACCAGAGGAGGCACCAGCAGAAAACCTGGGCACACGATGGGATGAGCTGGAAAAATGGGACAGCACCTCTCAGCACAGCATTTTTTGTTGAGCCAGATTATTGTTTGTTGCAATAAGGATTTTATTAACAGATTTCAGGTGATCAGACTCGGGGCAAAGGAGATGAAGGTAAATTCCACAAAATATACTGCAATTACAGAAAACTGTGCAAGTCACAGATGCCAGGGGGTTTCTTGAGTCTGCCAACAGGCACAGGGCAGCTTCAAAAAGGGGACATTTAAATGCATTTTGGACAATGGCATGTACAGACAGTGCCAAGTTGTCCCTCAGGGGAAAGCTCACAGGGCTCACAACTGCAATGTTAACGTGGGATGTCATCCTAGAGATACACATGATGTTTAATCCAGGATTAAGGGATTACAGTCCCTTCTCCCAGGTTTCCAGCATGTACAGACAGGTTTCTAAAGCTCAGATGGCAAACAAGGACAATTGAAGTCATGCCTCCTTTAATTCTATGCCATAAGCAGAATATAACTTGTCCCAGTATCATGAGGCATTTTCTGGGGTTAAATTTTAGGAGAGGGAATTATTTTGCCTCAAACAACATCACAAACAGGTCACACAGTTAGTTGTGCACAGCAATACGTATCTAACTCAGTCTGAATTTTTTCCTGGTTTTGGAATAAAGGCTTGGATTGACTGACCCAAGCCTTTAAGCACTTCTTGTTACAAAGTCATTAATGGAATATAAACTGTGTGCATGCAGGGCTCTGAAGACAGATGGGTTGGAACAAGGGGGACAAAGGGTATTGAAAATTCCTTATTTTTTTCTTGGAAAAATCCATGAGAAACACACACACACACACATACACAAAAAAAAAAAAAAAAAGCGGGGGGGGAATTAGCTGAATGCAGCTGATCTACAGAAACTGAATTCACCTCCCCTTGGCTCACACACATTAACACCTAGAGAACATCCCTGCAGGGAATGTGTTAAGTAAGGGATAACTTACAGTGTTTCTACTGCATTACAGAGAAATTTCCATTAACCTGAGAGTAAATGTGGATAACATGCTTTATGAATTTCTTAGTGGGCACTTTAACTGAGCTGTAAAATGCAGCAGTGTGAGATCACTTCAGATCATGCCATTACCAGGTTGCAGATCATCACATTAGAGCTGAGCTGTGGTGACAGCTGTGAGTACCTGGAGTCAGCTCCTTCCAAAGCTTCAGTGCAAGAAATACCACAAGAAACATAATTAGGACTTTGAAAAATGCAGCTTATGTTTCTGAATAAAGCATGAACTTGGCTGGTGTTTGCTTTGAAGCTTGAATAACACCTTATGTTTCAGTATTTGCTGCACAAGCTGTCCCTTGATCAATATTAAACTAAGATGTCTTTCCCCACTCAACGTTATCCCCGCACGTGCTGCTGGTGTCCATCAACAAATGCCCCTCAAAAACACCTTAACTAATCAAAAAAACGTGAATTGGGGAATTCCTGTTGCATCAGTGTTCAGAATTCAGGTGTGTTTTCAGACAAACTCTTGGTTTCACTCCCTAATCAAAACAACACTTCCCAGGGTGTGACAGGCAGCAGAGCTGCTGTTTGCTGCCAGTGAAACCTTCACTCAGTGCTGCTGAAAAGTGATCTCTGGGAGTGCAGCTCAGCTGAGTACTGTCACACACCCCTGCCACCCGGCTTTTCTCAGCCTTCTGATGTTCACCTTTTGGAAACCCTTTTCTCAGGAACTTTTCAGTGAACTATAGAGTGTTTACATTGTTTCTTGGAGGAGGAGTTCTCTTGATGGACACCTGTCTTGGCCAGTGTGATGGGAGAGGGGTTGACTTTGCCTGCCAATGACTGGGCCTGTTTGATAGACTATCTAATGGAGTCAGTGATGTAATAAAGTGAGTTCTCTTGTTTGATAGACTATCTAATGGAGTCAGTCATGTAGTAAAGTGAGTTCTCTTGGTTGAACCTGGGTCAGAGCTCGTGCAGTGTTTTTAGCCTGACAAGTGTGACACACTCCCTCTTACACGGCTGCAAGAGGCCGATCAGGTCTCAGTCCCCAGGGCCAGGATTCCCAAAGCCAGAGGCTGCCCCCGCAGCCCACCTGCCCTGAGCACCACCACAGTGACACAACCGCCCTTACAGAGGGGCAAAGTCCCTTTTCCCAGCCACGGCTGTACCTACTGGGGCTGGATACTTCTGCAAAAACTCAGATGCTTTCTCAGAGCATCACTGCAAAGGACACGTCTGTTACTGATGGCAACATGAGCAACAGAATCTTGAAATGCCTTCTTGTCATCAGAGCATTTGGGAATCAAAAGATCCCTTAAATCAATACCTAAATCCCAGTGCTCTCTGTGCTATACTAGCAGGTAAGTTAGTGCAGTCTTTAAAACCAGACAATCTGGGCTTTTATTTTTTAATGTACTTCTTTTGTTATTCTACTTCTCCCACTACTGCTGTTCCCTGTTTGCCCTTTCTCGACTCAGCCTCACAAATTGGGACAATAAAGGCCAGGAAAAAGGTCTTTATTCTGCAAGAGTTTCATTTCTTAAAGTGGTGATCTTGTGTTTAATGCACTTCAGGAAAGGCAGTTTCTCTGTCAGGTTTCACCCCTGCTGGTGAAGGAGAAAGATGTGTCTGAAGTTATTTATCTCTGGCCAAAAAACACCCTTGCTGTGCATGTGGGAACTGAACCCTGCTTTTTCCCTCCAGAGGCAGCTAACCTACCTGGCACACATGCTTCTAGATGTCATCCAGTCACGTGGATGCAATGAAGATGTTTTGTTCCAATCCTCTGGGTAAAGAGGCAAATAAAGGGAACCACTTTGGAGGGATTTTGGAGAGGGCTGAAATCACGGCTTCACAGACATCCTTGCCAATTATTCCAACTTATGGAAGGAGGCAAAGTTTTAAATCCCAGCAAACAAGCTTTTCACCACTTACACAAGACAACTTTTCATTTCCCAGCTCACACGTACAGAAATAATTTGAGGACTGCTTGTGTATGGAGAATGCATTTTTCACACCAGATAGCAAACACATTCTTCCAAAAACCCAACCCATTCTCTGTGGCAATGTTTACTATACATCCATTAGAGGAATATTAATCATAACTTTTGAAGATGAGCTGTGTAGCCCTTGGTTTGCACACTATTGTACTGAGCATATGTTTCCTGCTACAGTTGACAGGTGGTACTATTTTTTTATTCAAAACAATTAACATCAGGGTCAAAACGGTTGGATATCTTACTTTTCTGTTCCAGGTCTGGAAAAATGTAATTAAAAATAATAGACAGGTGCTTGCTTTTATTTTTAACTGTGTGCATAAACAGCAGTTAAACTGGAAGGAAGCAAGTTACAGTTCTGATGCCTCAAAAGGCAAATCCACACACTAGAACTGAAAAGCACTGTTCCCTCTCAGGTGGCACAAGACAACAGATACCTTGCCTGGAAGTGTTAAAAAAACCCCAACATCCCCCAAATAGATGTAGGACTTCACAAGATTAGTTACCATGGTGACACTCAGTCAAAAGTTGGGCTTTAAGATCTTGGAGGACTTTTCCAACTAACGATTCTGTGACTCTGTAATATATAGAAATTCATTACTATCTTCTAGCAGCATGGGGGAACTGAGTTGTCTCATGGACAGAAGAGGCTCATTTCCCAGGGGTGTCTTAGCAGAAGCTTCCCTCTGGTAACTCCTGCATTTCTGTGGCTGGTGTGTACTTGACCACTTCCAGAGCAATAAGGATGATAACTCCTATTTAACTTTGTTTCATGTTTTTCTCCCCCAAAACACTTAAAAAGTAAGCACAGAATTGTAATTTTGTTCCTGTTCTAAATACTGCTTGGGAATTCTGTGGCTTCTAAAACCCTAGGCAACATTTCCTTTGAAAATCTTCTTCTGATTTTACCATTGCTTATAGAGGACAGAGCACAACCCCTGTCAGCAGGTGCCCCCCTTTGCCTATTACTCATATAAATAAATAAAAAGTGTGTATAAATATCTTTCAAAATTCCAGATCATAGGAGGTTTGAAAATCTGCAAGGTCTGCTCTTTCAAAAGAAAGGGGTTTGTCTACTTTCTCCTAAAAGGGTCTGAAATATTGTCATTTTTTTTATTTTCTGAAGTCAACAAGGATAAAGAGAAGAAATGAAAAGGAAAAAATCCTCAAACAAAGCCATTGTGGAAATGAGTAATAAGGGTAGTTCTAGAAGAACATTTTAAGGGGATTTTTATTTCCAAAGATCCTTACATTCTTCGATTTACTAAAATGAACCCTTTAAACTAATGGCTAAGTAGAAAGTTAGTAAAATACTCAGTTAATTACAGATTATTCTCCAGTCTAAAGCACTTGTAGACTAAATTGAACCAGTATTTTAAGTGCACTTCTGTCATCTAGTGCTGACAGAAATGAGATTAAAGTCCCCATCAAAGTAAAAACCCACCCAGTTCATTTAACCCTATTTACTTCATAGGGAGAAATTTGTAGTCACTACAGAGAAAACTATAACACGAAACTAATCTAAGAGAATAAATCTCTGAGCAAACCTGGTCACTGAACTGCCATACTATGATCATTCCAGCCAAAATGAGTTTTAAAAGTTGTGCTGATTTATGCACTGAACTACCTAAAACTAGAATAAAGGCTAGTGCCTTAATAATGCACTTTGCTGGAGATGTGAGAAAATAAACATCTGTGTAATATGTAGCATTAAACTTCTATTAATGTAACTTTAGAACTATTAATTATGTCCACTGCTATGTGATTTCTTAACCAGTTTCAATACAGTATGGCTATTACCATTGTTCAGATTTATTTCCTGGCTTAATGTCCTATTTTAAATTTTAATTTCAAGCCATTTTGAACTCAGCATATAAACTGTCATTTCAGAAAGCATGTTCATTACATTACAGAAATGATCAGTAATTTTGTCATTATCTGAGCTACAATCCAGCTTCTCAACCACACACCCTGATTTTTCTATTATTTAAGAAATATGCATAAATTAAAAAAAATTAGAAAAAACCTCAAGTTTATTTAAAGGTAATTTTTTTTTTCACAGGGATTGTTTTCTGTATTTAAGTCAATGCTATTTTATTTTGGCTGTTACAAGCCCCAAGGTACTCTCTGTAGAGGAATATTAAATATATCTGTCAGTCACTGATGGCTGAGCATGACTCGGCTGATGACTCAGGGAAAAGCAGAATCAGAACTGGAAGGGACCCACAAGGATCATCCAAGATCAGCTCTTGGCCCTTCAGAGGACACCCCAACAATCCCACCAGGGCTGAGGATGCTGTCACAGACCCTCATGTGCCTGCCCTGCCCATGCCTCACACTCAACAGCCTCACTTGCAGCTGCACCCAGGCTGAAATCACTCCCAGGGTGAGGCAGGAGCCTTCAGGACCTGTTCCCCCCATTGCAAATTCACAATTTAACCCAACACCTCAGGGGAATTCCCACATCTGCCTGTGGGAGGCCAATGTGGCAAGGAGGAGAAAACTCACCTTGATGGGCAGTTTTGGGGTGACCAATTCCTTCTGCTCACAGCAGCCAGCTCCATGCACAGGCCACTTGGCTGCTTTGTAGCACTCAAATCACCCTGATCTTTTCCCAAACTCCAGTGCATGTGGTGACAGATAATTCTCAGGAATCCTTAAAGTAAGGCCAAACATTTTGCTTAGCAAGGCATAGGACTCGTGGCCAAGATAAAGTCTTTCCCTTTTGTGGGAACTCAGAGCTCAGCAGCACACTGCAGTGTGAGGGGACTGCAAGACCACAAACCTGTGCATAAATCACCATGAGCTGTCTCTCACCAGGTAGCTCTACCTCACCCAGCACATGATAACACAGCTGACATTTCTTTTTTATTCCCCAGGACATTCTGAAGCCAGTCAACCTGTTGCACAGATTAATGGGATGAAGGAACATCCTGAACATCTTAGAAAACTTGAAACAATGATTTTGCTGTGTCTTTATATTTTAAATGCAAGGAGTGAACATACAGTGTTGAGAAAAATTTTGTTCATAAAAGCAAATTTTTAGATGAATAATGACTGAATCCAGAAGCCCTGGTGTGATGGTACATTGCTTTTGAGCATGCACAGCTGAAATATACTCCTGCTAATAAGACTCCAAAAAGTCAAGTTTTTCTCACCCACTCACACTGTGCTTCCAGAAATCGGATTTTTTCACGATACCACCTCTGTTGATGTGACCTCAGGAGCTTGAGGTAGCTCATACGTTATGATTTATGCAGTAACACGTCAGATTAGGGATCTAATCAATTATTCTTGCATTAGAACACCCACCAGCAGGAGGAAGGACATCTCAGACCCATTGATCTCAATGGGCTGGATGCATTTCATCTGTTTGAATGAGTGTTTTTACAGATCATAGGATGGTGTCCAAGATGCCCTTTGCTGGTACTCACTGAAGTGAAGTGCTCTCTTAGTTTTGCAATTGCCTTGGGGCTCCAGGAAAACATTTTGAAATAATTTTCTTTCAAATGGGGTATGTATGCACGTCTCTGTGTGTAAAAACTTCATTTTCCCCCTCTTATATAACAGAAGGCCACAATCTAGCCCAAAAGAGACAGGAAACCTCAACGGGAAAAGTAATTCTCCTACCACTCAGCAACCCACAGGAGCCCTACATTCCATTTTTGGACCTTTAACATAGCGGGTGAGAGTTTTCTCTGAAGTGGTCAAGCTGGCTGTAGGGACAGTAAACTCAACCTCCAAAGCCTGTCACCCCCCAGACTCCTAATTCACAGAAATGAAAGGAATAGCCATGTTAAAAAATACATTACTTGAATACTTTCCCTTGGAGCAGAAGAATCTCCATTATTTTTCCCAGGTTTAAATCCTGATTTGTCTCTTGCCAACTATTTCAGAGCAAGCTCCTTATTGAAAAAAATCAGGCACTGCAAAAAAGATTTCGTAGAAATTTATCCTGCCTATCCAAAACAGCTCAAGTAATTGAACTATTTTCTCCGTAGAATCTGCCAAGGCAAATAGTCTGTACCATGGGATAATGATCCACATCTCAGACTAGAATGAAACTGAGATGAGAGCAGAAAAGAGAGAAAATGGATATGGTCCAATTATTGTAGTTCTAAAGAAAGGGAACAAATAACCATGATATTATATTTGCCTCATTAAATATGCTTTAATGCAGAAAACCATGTTTTAAGGGGATCCTCTGGTCAGAGCTATGTAACATAAGCCATCAAACTTCACTTTGAATTCTTGCTTATGATCCTAATGAAGTGCTCTGACCTAAGGGCATAACCTGTGCTAGGATAAAACCTTTTTGGCTCTGTTTTGACTGGGAATCACAGATCCTATTGTTTCACTTGAAAGCTGGTTATCAGGGATATTCCAACTCAGATTAAAAGTGTGCTTTCCTTCTTGGTATTTGCCTGATCCCATCTTTCAGCTGCTGCCTCCTGCAAACCCCACCGCTTCGTTTTGGCGCAGAATAAAATAGAAATAGAAGAAAACCAGAAATAAATCTCTGATTTATGAACCCTTGTGTATAAAATGCACATCCCCTGACCACGTCAGGAAAAGCTTTGCTCAGTATTTCCCTCCCAGCCTGAAAACCACTCCTGGAGCCTTTGCTGCTCTCCACAGCTGAACCCCACTGAGTCCCCAGCAGGGCAGGCAGGGCTGTCAGCCCCTGTAAAGCAGCATGGTGACAACACTTGTTTCATGCACACAGGAGTACACACGGCAGCCCTCAGTGAGGTGCAGCGTTATGTAAGAAGGAGATTTGTACAAGACTCTCGAAGGGAGCACGCTCCTCTCTGAGCAGGGGCGGGGGAAAGCACTGAGGCCTGGAGGCTGGGCTGGGCTCAAAACTCCGGTTTCCCACACAAAATGCAGCTGAAAGACCCACAGCTCTGCATGGAGTAAGGGGTTCCAAGCCTTCTGCAGCCATTGCACCCCAGGCCGGCGGGGAGCGGGCCCAGCTGCCCAAAACCGCCAGGCTGTGGCAGGGAGGGCCCGGCGGGCGCTGCCCTTCCTCCTGCAAGGGACAACACGCTGGGCACGTTCTGCAAGCACAGAGCAGCTCT
Organism: Nicator chloris; assembly: GCA_013400495.1. NCBI lineage: Eukaryota > Metazoa > Chordata > Aves > Passeriformes > Pycnonotidae > Nicator > Nicator chloris. The sequence continues at coordinate 487,111 of WAAE01153461.1, forward strand.
CCTGCTCTGCTCCAGACCCAATCCCGCTGGAACACGGGTGCCATGGGCTTCCCCCCGTGCCACCCTGCACTGCCCACCTCCTCTGACGGCCCCGGCCAGGCTGGCAGGCTGCGGCCTCGCTGGGACTTCAAACAGCCCCTCTCCTGCCTTCCCCTCGCCTTCCCCCCATAACCCTTCCTCTTCTGACACGCTCTGCAAGTGTTACTGCACATAAAATCCACACAAAGACACTCCCCAACCCCATCAAGCCCCCTTGAGCTCTCATTCTAACATTTTACACAAGAAATGCTCTTTGGCCCAAGAATGCCACAAATCCATAAGCGCTATTTGAGCTGAGTATCTGTAGTGTTTCATGTAGGCTGTAGCAACTTCAAACTGTAAGGAATGAGCTGGGGCTGTTTTGTCACCATTTATTATGTTGATTGTGTATTTATTCCTTGAAGCTGGATTCTGCTTAATGTTCTGTGCTTTGAAAAAGCCTGGCAGCTGGTCTAAATGAGTTATAGACCCATTTGCCACCAAATCAAAGCCCAGAGCCAGATCAAAGCCAGATAAAAAAAAAAAAATCATTTTTCTGTCACAGACTGGATGGCTTCTTCTCTGCCCTGTAAATAAAATTGATATTATTTCATCCAACTTCTATTTTCTCCTGATCAAAATATGATTATGTCTAATGCTATCCTGTCCAGGGCACTGAAGTTATACGAGATGTGAAAGCTTATTGATGTATTCAATTACTGGATGCTGCTCCATTGTCTGCTGAGCAGAGATGCTCAGTTATCGGTTCTTTAGAGCTGTACATTTCTGCCTAACAAAGTCATAACTCCCACAATTACCTGCCTGATGGATGGAAAACAGAAATATCTCATGAGTCCAATGCTGTTATCGGCTCTTCTCCATCTCTAAAATTGCTTTATATTAATGAGATTAGGGCTGTGAAAGAGGTGGCACAAGATTTAATTATTTATATTTTTTTCCTCCCGTGGTAGCAACACGCTCATGTTTCTTGATCTGCATAATGATTTTTCTATAGCACAGCAAGGACTAGATGAAATGTGAAAAGCAATGAAACATAACCTTTCTAAAGGCTTATGTAACTAAAGCTTGCATCTGTATTTTCCCCCCATCTAAACATCTAACCCTTACACCATAACAGTTGTCACAAGACTCCTTAGCAGAACCTGCACTGAAAGTACAAAAATGACACCATTGCATTTAATTAGGCTGAAACATACAGAGTAATTCTCAGGAGCGGGCTGCATCGACTGCAGGTAGTCACACAGTTTATAAACATTTTGAGATTCAGTGACATTTTTCTCTCTCTAGCTCTCCAGCAACAACAGTCCACGCTTTATAACAGTACTGAGTAATGAGTTGGCATATGCAAAATCCTGCTCTCCAAATGCCAGTGCACTCTCACCTATACTTTTTTCCCCAGGAAATCTAGTTGGAGTCTATACAAATGCTGGTAGTGTATTTTTACCTCTTCCTTGGGCTTGCAAGGTATTTTTTCATCAAACAGAGACACTTTCTCTTACTACAATTTACTGTGACGAGAGATGAGGAGAGGTATTTTCCACAGGATTGTTCTGGGATGTTATCCCTGCAGAAAGCACTCAGATTTTAATATAAACAATATAGCTGTGATACAGTACGACTGCCCTAAAGGCTGTTGAGGCTGCTTCTGTGTTTATTATTTGTGCTACACAAAAAAGCATTTCAGCTTCATCATCACTAAACACAGCAAGTTCCAATCCCACAAGGAAGAAGATACTGTGCAAATCAAGCACGTGAAGATTACTCTGTACGTGTAGCAACCAGACAAAATTCTGGTCCAAACGAGGCTGTTTATAAATTCTGATGCTTCCTGAAGCATGCAGCAAAAATATTTGACCAAGTAAGAGATTAAATTTTCCCTCCTACACATTCAGCAAGAGGTGATCTCGACATGGTCCAGCCCAGGGTGCAGTTTGAGCTCAGGCTCCCTCGGCACCTCGGGAGTTACTACATCATTCAGCAACTCTTTTTGGCACTCCTGACTGTCTATTCATGCCATTGGTGACATTTAATTCATCATCCTCAGCTCCCAGGAGGTGGAATTATGGAGCTCTTCAGAAGTGACCGCGCAGCCCCGCGTCCCTCCCACCTGCCTGTCTCCCTCTCCAGCGGGGTGTCTTCCAGGCCATGAGGGTTAAAACGTCACTGCCACACTGATGATTTCCAGCAGTATCTCTCCCTCCCAGCTCATCATTCTGTAGCAGTCTGACTGCTGTCACCCTCCTTTATTATATATAGCAGATGACAGGAGTAATCTTTAGTTCAGAGATGACAGCTTGTGTTATAAAAATCTGAGAATGATGTAAGCAGTATTACCTGACATCACTGGCACAGAGCTTGGGGTAACCCATACCACTGCCAGTGATAACCACATCTTCCCTTTAGACCCTACATTTCTTTGGGGTATCATTTATTTTAATACAACGTTTTTGCCAGTGTTCAGTCTGTTGAACATTTTAGGAGGGAGATCTGTTACACTTAAAAATCTATACTGCATTTCGGACAGAAAGGCAAACAGACTTTTTTCAGATTGGAGTAGTTTAAGCAGTATAGATGAAGTCCTGGGACAACAGTTTTGAACACTAAATATCTGCATTTATTTACTGATTGATTGTTTTACACTTATACTTTTCTCCATATCTTAAATATAGTTTCCTTCTTTACTCAGGAACCTGTAACTCTACTGTAAGAAACTGAGAACCAAGATAACTCATCAGTATTTGTTTAGAAGGCATATGTTAGCATGTGAAGTGGAACTACTTATGACATTTTCAAAAAGCTATGAATAATCACATATCATTAAAAGTGTTGATTGAGACAGTGCTTTGCCATGACATTTTTAATCTGTGACATAAGTAAATGCAGACTCTCCATAGCAAAAGGAAAAAATTCTGAATTTCATACCCCAAAGTTTTCTGCCTACTGTATCCTAGACGTAAAATAAAGAACAGGAAGGAGTTGCTGGCAAATCCAGTAGCAAAACTTCCAATGATTCAGTAGGATCAGGTTTACTGCAGCTGTTGTAATTTCCTAAATAAAAAGGAGTATGTGTTGCCCTTGGAAAGGAGATCAAGGCTTCCTTTCCATTCACACATGGAATCTTTGTGTAGCTCTACACTCTCCACCCCAACAAGCTGCCTTATTTGCTGAATGCAGAACATCAGCCTACTCTTTGTTGAGAAAGCAAAACAGTGGTTTCATGTAATGTACACGCTGGGAATAAATCCACGTGTTTAGAGAAATTGTTAAGACTCAAGAGTGTGAGAAACAGAAAGAATAAAATTTAGCCAGCACAACACAGAGGAGAACTGGAGCACCAGAACACGGAGCAAGCTTCTCATACCCCTTTGGTGGGAGCTGATGGACTTGTCACCTCTGCAGACATCACACACCATGGATGAGCTCAGTATCCTGAGCTGCCATTTCAAACAGACCTGACGGGCACCAAGATCCTACTTATTTCCAAACATGTCTCCTCTAAACAGGAAAGCACTGCCTGGGAAGAGGCAGTAATTCCTGAGCTGTTTCCTTAGTGACCACCAGGAATGAAATAAAATACATTGTACAGAACAGTGTTTCATATCCTGAACACCAGGCAGCAGTATTTTATGGAAGTTTAATTCCTTTAAAGCTAAACTGACAATTTTAAAATTAAAAACTACTAACAGGGATGCTACATGTGCTGCTAACACTTCTGAAAGTAATATGCTAAAGTGTATTCTGCCAGGCTGTAATCTAGTTGGAAGTACTTTAGGCTGGATTTTATTGCTGAAGCTCACAAATACACTCAAAGAAATGGCCAGAATCCCTGCCCTATCCTCCTAAGCCTGAACATATTTATAGTAGAATCACACCCCCTTATTCTCCATGAGACTACAGCATCACTGGAATGAGGGCAGAGTATTGGTCAAACAAAAGGGCTCCACCAGACCTTCACAGGAGTGCTCAGTTTGGACTTCAGGAAAAAGCCACTGTTTGTCACTAGGATTTCTGGGTAACATCCACAGGACACTTCAGTCCAGGATGACAACTAATTAACTTTCTCCAGCTGGAAAAGTCTGCCAAAATCTCAAGCAACAGAAAATGGGGTGCACAGTACGCCTTGGGGTTGGCCAATGTTTCCCATGTCAAAACAGGCACTGCTATTAAGAAGCCTTTCCATATTAAATTCTGTACTCTAAATTTTGAGTCATTTGACTTCTCAGTTATATTTTAAACCCAGTACCACAGTTACAGATGTGCCTGGTTCTGAGAAGGTGCAAGATATCAAAATATCTTGAGGTGAATAAGAAATGAGAAACGCACACACTGAAATAGATTCTCAGCAATGTTTTCTATGTGCTATTTATTTCAGACCTAATCTAAAATTCACTGAATTCAGAAGAATTGTATTCATTATATTTGGATAAAGCCATTATTCATGAAACATACTTCTGCTTCTGAGCATGCTCTGATTAAACACAAAAACATCCACATCTCACAAGGAACAAATAGTCAAAGCAAACAATTTACAAGCTTTATTTACAAGATCTATGTGGTCAGCACCAAGGAATATATAATCCCCTTGCTGCAATCAGGGTCAACACACACATCAGACGGACAGAAAACTGAGACAAAATTGGGAGTGCATAAATTTTCATTGCATGGTTTAGCCAGAAACTAACTGGACAGAAGTTCATTTGATCAGGCTTCTTTTATGGCACTGTAAGACATAGGTAGGTTTTGGACAGAGGAACCTAAGCTTTAAAAAGCTGTTCCACCTCCCTTTCTTCCCTTCTCACAAAAATTCCATTTCCCCCCCCCAGAACACTGTTATAAAGCAAACACAGCAGAGCTTTCACTTTGACACCTGGAAGCTTAGGAAGAACATAAACCCCCAAATAAACAGCCATGTTGGATAAAACAGCATCCGGAGGGCTGCAAGCACCCAGTGCTGGCAGCAAGAATCACACTGCCTTACCCTGCCATGTCCAAAATGACTGATAATGCCTCCTGCAAAAACCTGAGTTCCACAGAAATGCTCTCCAAGCTGCTGAGGGGGTGTGGGTGTGTGGCTGCCTGGAGCTGGAAGCCCCCACGGACCCTCTCCTTTCCTCACACACTTCATGGGGTCGTTCCCCACTGGCGACTGCTTTGCAGAACTTCTGGCTTTTGTGAGTTTTGAGCATAGTCATTAAAAACTTGGACTAAAGCTACTGCCCTTCTGCCAGGCAGATCTGTGTGTGAGGGTAGTGTCACTGGTGGAGGTATTTGTTTTGAAAAATCAACCTTTCAAGCTTTTATTGCGCAGTGCATTATTCAAACATCACATATCAGATAGTTCAACAGGATACAGGTGGAACTTTATTCCTATTTACACTGGTACTACTCCTCTTGTAGCTTATGCCAGAGGTGAAATCTGAGACTTCTGCTTTTGTTTACTGGCTGAAATGAACATTTATATGTTGGTTTTGTCCCCAGAAAACAGTCAGACAAAATGGTCAAATAAACATCTCCTTTAAAACTCCATTCTTACATAACTCCAGAAAGCAGCATGACTACCTGGCTTATCCAGATTAATTTTTCAAGTGTATCATTTCATTTCTGCAATAGCATGCAATGCAATTTTGTTTAATGCTGTAAAATAGCACTCCCAAGATGCTGAATTATTATCAACTACACCTATTGCAAATTTAACCTAACTCACTCTAGAAATTTCACTGAGAGGCAAAACTCATTAGCAATTAAATACTGCCCCAGAAGTGATTAACAATATTAATGATAACAAAAAAGAGTACAATTATACTTTCTGGATGTCCAATCTGCAGAAATAAAAACATGCCATAGAAATAGAATATGGCAAATTACTGGTTTTCAGAAACAGCTGAAGAGATTTGTTAACACAATAATAACATTTATTTTAACTCCTTTAATATAAAATAAAAGCTGCAGTGTTTTTCAGAAACAGAGCTCAACAGCAGCACCTGACAATGCACTTCACTTCTGTATGCCAAATTCGTAGGCAGGAAATCTTTAAACTCATTTAACTTCACAATTTTAACAAAATAAAGGCTGAACTCACGCCAGATCGAAAAAAAAAATCTAAATCTGGTTCAAGTTCAGAGAAACAATCACATTTGATTTGTTTGCACTGAAATATTGCCTTTGACTCAACTGTCTTGTGGTGTAGATGGTCATAAATTTTAAGCCTCAGGAGGTTTTTGTGGTGTCATCCTTTTTAAACACTGATATTCTGCTTTGCAGTACTTTACCCCAAAATCTCACAAGCCATAACATTCCTAACCTCAGAGTCAGTTCGAGTGGATGCAGTTCTTAAAATGAGCCTCTATTAAAATTCCTTGCAACTGGATCACAGTATTTGGCAGTATCAGCAATAACCATTAAACCCAGCCAAAAACTTTCTGACACAAATCTGGGGGTTTGACCAGGGCGAATATTTATGAGACGTGTGCAGTTTTCTTTTAAAGGAGCTTTCCTTGGAGAGAGAACTTCTCCTGATTGCTTTTGGTTTACAAAAACAAGAAGTTGACATTTTCTGCAGGAAGTACAGCATTTTCTGATTAGCTCTAATAGCCACTTTTGGGAGCTGCTGCAATTTATCCCAGCATTTGAAGTAGCTGAGTGTCATTAATTGCTATTCACCAGGGTATTCAAGGCACTTGGTACCTGGTAAAGATGGGAGCTAGAAATCAAACTGCAGGCCAGAGCTGAGCAAAACACTTCAGCACATGAACGAGGGCTGAGCTGAACACAAATTCTGCAAATCGTTGACCTGGAATTGTGTTGTATAAACTCTGGAAGATGTGTCAGACCAAGGGCTGGTTTAAGCATCTGATAGCAAACCATGTGCCCATTATTTGATTTTCTAGTTTCAAAAGCAAGGAACCATTCTCATACATAAAATTTTCTGCTGTAAAGTTTTCCAGTGTTTTCCCCCTGTATCACCATCTTTTCCCTTTTCGTGTTTCTCAAAAATGCTCCCTCCAAACTAAACATATCTCAGCCTTATATTGAGAACACATGATCTTGTTACACTGATAAACCAGATCTTGGTAATGCCCGAGCTGCAGTAATATGTAATTCTTGTCAAAAGAGTCACTTATTTAATTTCCCTTCCTCAGAGATGTGCTCTCTAAGTCAGTTTCTGATGGAAACAAATGAAGGCAATGATTTGCCTTGAATAATAAAGCACCTGCAGCTGTTTGCAGCATTTAGAATGATGGCTTATCATTAGCAGAAACCCTTAGATATTCTGAGCACCCTACATGCCTCGCAGGTAGGACACCAGGTCTGTGTCATTTACCTCACTTTCTCATCATTTTCCACTAACAAGAACATCAAGGATGCAGCACAGACATCACCCGCCCGGGAGTCTGGATTTGCTTTAGATAGTGACCTCTGAATACGTCCCCTCTGCCTCCCAAATGTCAATAGGAAAGGTTTTCTTACACTTGAATCATGTAGAATCTATAGAGCGGGTCTCCCTTCTGGGTCTGTGGTGGGAGCTGCTGTGTGGCTGGGCAGAGGTAAATGGTAAATGCTAAACCCAGCAAGGATTGTAATGGCAATTGTACACTCAGGTGTTCCCCAGGCTGGCACAGCTTTGAGGACCAACAGTCAGGTTTGTCTGTCTTTGTTCTGAGCAATCCCAGGGAGGTAAAACCAACACAAAATTCCAGTGCAGACTGAGCAGGAAGCAGCAATAACGCTGTGGGAATGGCAGTGGGGCTGTGCCAGCCAGCTGATACAGCTTTGACACCGCAGTCATACAGCAAGCAACCCAGCTTCATTCAAAATAGATTAACTCATTACAGAGAACAGGAGAATGAATTGCACAGGAATGAGTGAGGGATTTTGAAGGGAGTTAACGCACTCTAAACCACCACGAAGATCCTGTATTACTAGAAAGGATCAATTTGTAGCGGTATCATTTACAATTTAGAAAGTTCAAATAATTACACATGAACCGCTAAAATATTCATTAAGGGAAAATCCCTTTACTTTATAGAATAGCTTTCGTTTTTCAGCTATTCTACAAACACAGCCAGGTGAACCAGTTACTTGTCACCACCATTCAAATCACTGATGATCCCTTAAGAAATAAAAACCCCATCCAGTTATTAGTGTTTCACATGGCTGTGACTTTGAGTCAGCATTTTCTCTAGCTGCAAGCTCAGAAGTCACAGCTCCAGTGCAAAGTTAATTCCAGATCAGTTACTATAATTAACAAGATCAATAATAGGCTAACAATAATGCCTTTTTCCTCCTGGGATGAACTGTGCTGCATTCAGATAGCCCTGAACTCCAAGGGAGCCACAGCTGAACACAGCAACATGAACATCCAGAGGGCTTGGGGCACCAGGGCAAGCACAGAGGAGCTTTTCTGCCTGTACTCACAGGATTCCCTTTCCTGTCTGACACCCCAGTTTTGCTTAGGATGAGCAGTTCCCAGAGCACAAAAACTGACAGGGCCCACGCTCCCAGCCCTCCCTGGGGCCTCCCACAGCCATGCCCTGGCCTCTGAAATGCCACCAGCCCATCCCAGCACACGTCCAGAAGGGGCTGTACCTGCTGCTGCTTTCAGCAGGATGGTAACTACACTTGGTTCCTGTGTCCCTGAGCATCCTGCACAGCTTTCCCTTGTCCTCTCCTCTGTTTATTTTGGCTAAGACACTGCTGCCTTTAATTTCCTCATACCCATGAAAGGATATTCCCAATTCCTCTGCTCCCACTCATTCACCCTTCCAAGCCCCTGCTCCTTCCCAGCAGCAGTGCTCTGGCAGACATCACAGAGGACATCTGATTGTCCCACCAGCCCCAGGCCTGTCCCACCTGTCTGGAGGCTCCTCAAACCAACTCTACATTTGCTGCACCCCTGTGCATCATCACCCCAGCCCACAGCTGCCTGAAGCTTTTCTTCTGCCTGAAGAGCTGGGAAATGAAGGAGGGAAACTGCCCAACCTCCTCCTTGGCAGGGAGAGGATCTGCTGAGGATAGGAGCAGTTCTGGACAAACACAAGCAGACTTCCCAGACAGATCAGGGCAGCTGGGGAAGTGCCAGCAGACACAAAGGAGCAACAATGTGCAGACAGCATGACACTGCTCTCCCCTGGTGAAAGGCTGACTGTGGTCATCAGGAGATTGTTTGGCTTTATTTGCACTTCCAGGCAGGGCATGGGAGAAAAGCTGGGAGCTGGTGTGCAATGGGACTGGAGGGAATGGCTCCTCTCCTTTGCACAGTGATTGGAAACAGCCACAGTCACACAAGGTGGTGAGAGAAATCTATTTACACCACCCACACTATGGTTCTTCCTTTGTCCCCCTCTGAAGGAACATGAAATCCGGGAACATTAGTGCTTGAGAAGTCACCTAATATGTGACTCAGCCCCCAAATCAACATCAAATCTATTCCTAGCAGATATTTCTCCATCCCACCCTTTAAAGCCCTGAGGGTGGAGGTGTTTATCATCCTTCTTAGTTAGACTATACATTAAAGTTTAGAGATTTTAGGTAACAGCATGCAAGCTGCTACAGCAAGTTTTGCAAGCCTGTGTAGAGGGCCATGATCATATTCCAGTAATATTGGCCTTCCCTTTTGCTATGGGTTGCTGAACTGATATGAAATTCTGATTGAATACGTGCTGCCAGTGGAAAAGCTGGAAATCAGTAAACACACTAAGAGCAGGCTGTCTCTGCGAGAGCACCAGGCAAAGGACTGCCACAGGGAAAGAGAGAAAAGCTCCCAGAAAAGCTCCGAGAAAAGCACCAGAGTGAACAAGCTCTGCTAAGCCCCCTGGAATTGCTGTGGGAAAGTCTGCCCTTCCTCACAGGGATCCCTGCAGCAGTTTGGGGCCAGTGGGCAACATGTCATCTAATGGCTATTGCAGTGAGAGCAGCAAGGAGAAAGGCAGAGAGGAAGAGATTATTTTGGAAGCTTTGCTCTCACTAACAAGGGTTTTCTTCTTCATGGAAAGTATCACATCATCTTGGGTTTCTTACACAACTGGAGCTTTCTGCACAACCTTTCAGACTGTAGTTTGGGTCCATTCCCATGCAGTTTCACATGTCTTTGACACGACCTTGAGGGCTGTCATTCTGCAGCAGCCTGGTTTCGGGAATTGCCTTGGCTGAAGTTTGCCATCTGCAAGGAGTTTCTCAATTTCCTTCCACAAGCCTCCCTCAGACTGTGTGCTGAGCTTACTTACCAAACACATGCAAGTTTTACAGTCCTCACATGGTTACCTTGCCCCTCCCAAAGGCTTTTCTCTTGCATTAAAGCTCTCCTGAGAACATTTTCCATGGCCTGAGATCCAAAAGCACCGCTTCCATGAGGAAAAAGGAGAGCTCATGGGAAGTGCCCAGAGGCTGTGTTACCCCATCCCTGGGCAGCCACACAAGCTCCCTGTGCCAAGGGAACCAGCACCAAGCATTAGACAGCAGTGGCCCTGCTGCCATCCAGGGCAGGACACCCCCAGCTGTGTTCAGTTCATCCCGACAAGGAGCACCTTTCAAAGCAGTGAATTGTGCATCTCCTCCCAGCCCTTCACCAGGGCCTTCTAACGGGTGTTAGAAGCACAGACACATCCCATAGGACTGCCTGTTAAAAACCCCTAATGTTCCTGAACCAGTGTAACAACAACCAGACAGAAGTAGCAGGGTGGAGAACAGCCCTGTACTTGTCTCTCTGCAGGCACAGCACAGCAGGGCAGAATTCCATCCTTTAAAGACAATACACCCATTATGTGGGCAGGAGTTCAGGATATACTGGAAAATAACCACATGGAGAAAACACAGTTCAAGGGCTACATTTGTAAACATTTGCTGGCATCTAGGACCCAGTCAAGCCTCATCACAATTCATGCAGTCACGCCAGAAGCTAATCATCACCCTCACTATTATTTTTAGTGGTTCCTAAGTGATGACTGTGCATGAGCAACATAGAAATAATGTTCTGCATTATTTATGGTGCTCAAAACACCTCAACAAAAATGCTGGCCCTTCTTGTGTTCATGCTGACTCCTGGACTAGGAGCAGAGAGTGGAAATCAGGATTAGGAGCAGCAAGTGGAAAGAGTCAGGACAGAGGTTATGATCCAATTTTCTCCTTTAGCAGCCCCTTTGGTTGTGAATTATGTTTTATTTTTCAGACATCAAGATTCACACACCAGGCTTCAGGAGATCTGGACTCAATTTCCAGTTCTTCTACAAATCTAATACAGCTGTGACCAGGACGTTCTATTTCTCTATGACTCAGTTTGCCACATCTGAGAAAGAAGCTAATTTTCAAAATATATCACTAAGAATAAATGAACAACATTTTAATTGCCCGGATATTATTGTGCTGGTCTAAGTGAGCAGAAAAATAGCTCAAGACAACGTTCATGTAGAAAAGGGTGTAAGACAAACCAGCTTTCTAGATCAAAACAAGCAAATCTAATTTCAAATCAGAAATGGTTTTTATATGTATTTAATTATCTTGCCATCAATGCTTTAACTATTTTTTTTTTCCCCAAAGGGAGGATGTTCAGTTTTCTGGAGTGATTCTACAGATGCCTCTTTTAAGCCTTAATTTCTCTGAATGAACCAGCCCATTTCAGGACTAACTAATGTGGTTACAATTGTCATTCATTCAGAAAAGCAATTTAATTTTGATCAGGACCTACCCCTCGGGTTTGAATTCAAATTAAGATAGGCCACAGATTCTGCATGTTCTTGCTAAAATGGAAGAGATCTTGCTGCACACAAGAGACACGTGGACTCTCACCATGCCAAAAATTCCTGTCAGATAGACAGTACTTGAAACACAATCCTCATTAAAATGGATCGTAGCATTCATGTTCTGGAAACACAAAGAATAGAGACTAATGGATTAATCCACAGAGTGGCACAATGAGCTGTACCTTGTCCTTGGTAGAACAGCCTTCCCACAATCCTCCTTCCTTCATCCAACTTCTAACAAATGAGATGCTCCAGCTGAAAAAAATTCCCAGAAATGCAAGCATCCAAAAATCCTAAACCTGTTTCCATCCAGCATATGATGTGACACAGGTAATGATGCTTTTGACTTTGCTCCAGTAAATCCAAAACTGCCTTATTTTTAATGCCTTCCTGTAAGAAAATATGAGTATGAAAAATACGTTTCCAGTACCTATATTAGGCATATTTTAATAAAAGCACACCATAAAAATAAAAAGCCTTGCACCAATGAAAAGCCTCAGTTGCATAATGTTAAACATGTGTGATTAGGTGGAATCGAATTTCATTCTTTCCAACTGTACTGGTTTTTAAAAAAATAATTTCAAGTGATAGCATTTATCATCATGTACCTTTCTGAAAGAAGGATTCACTGACTGGTTCACTGTATTTTAAAGCTCCTGTGATAAAGGCAGGAATTAGACATTTGCATGTGAAAAGTTCTGCAGAGGAATGCTCTTACTTATGCCATTAATTCTGTGATTGTCAGCCCAGTGACCTCTGAATAGGCATTATAAACATCTCTACTACCTCAACAATCATCTGTCTGAAATATATCCATCACAGACACTAACTATATTTACAGAACCACTCTATAAAGATCACAAAAGGGATTAGAGAACCCAGAGTTTCAAAGGCAGGTGACTTGACACATTGATGTAGGGGACCACTTTTGGCCCAGTGCTCCATATTTCATTGCCCCTGACCTTGGAGGTAAAAGTCAATATCTGAGCTGCTCTAAAACTGGTATTTCATCCACGTTTCTGCCTCACTGCTAGAACACAGAATTACAGGACCATAAGGAAGGTGGGGAGGTCACAGGGGTCACAGGACACAGCATCAATCACAGGTGTCACCTGTGATCTGATGTTAACTATTTCCAAGGAGAGAAGCTCCACAACTCCACTCAGGACTTCTCCTGGCAAACCCTCCCTGCAAGGGATGCTGTTCCCCTGCCTAGCTTGAACTAATCACTTGCAATAGCTCCACATTTGCTCATTCCTTTCTCCTTAACAAAAACTCCATGCAACTGGAGGTCTACCGGGACAAAGCAGTGCCTGTATTGTAACAAAAACTGCAGTTTTCAAACAAATGTTCTGATTTCTTTTGCCCAAAAAATAGCGAGCTGCAGCAGTTCATTTTCAAAATACCAAAGGCAATGAAGAACTGTTCAAAGATTGCAGCACTACAAAGGAATGGGGGCTTCCAGTGCCTTGCCTGGCAGGAGGAATACAGAATTTATCTGAGCAAATGCAGCTTCAAAAGAAGAAACAAGCCCATAAAGTCCTGTTGATTTTTCTATAGAGGTGGAATTAATTAATTGCATCAAAAGGAATTGGAGTTTTTAGCCCTCTTTCCTTGCCAGTAGGGACTTTTAAGAAGCCAGGCAGGAACAGCCAGCTGGGTGTAACACTACACAAATCCTTCCAACCTTTGCATCATTGCTGCTGCCAGCAGGAGCCAGTAATTAATCTCTTGGGTAATGATGCAGCACTTGGATTGGAGGGTGTAGCTGTGGGAGAGGAGGGCTCTGCTCCACCACAGCATAAAATCAGAAGGAATCTCAGCTCCTGAAGACTGAAGGTCCATCCAAATGACCCAACGAGATTTTGCCAGGAGATGATTTTTATTGCACTGCTCACACCTGTCCATACAGATGATAAATAAGATTTTACTGTGTGAGGTACTTCATATTACACCATTGCTCAAAGGCAAACACTGGTTTTAAAGGACATATTCTAACCCATCCTCTTATAATTATTTTTGAGAGAGTGAATTTTAGTTGAAGAAACTTCAGTGTGCAGCACAAGACAAGAAATCAGAGCCCCAAAGAGGGATTTCATAACTTAGAACTGTTCCACATGGCTGCCCATTCAATACATGTAATTAATGAGCAAATCCCAGCCCTGCTTGCTCCCTGTCTTGTTCCTTGTATGGGTTGGATTTATTTTGAAATGGTTTTTAAATGATCACTAGCAGCATTTAAATATGAACCTATAGAAGTTTGGTTATGCAAAGTTCAATTAATTAGTCCACATGTCTGTGTAATCTGAAGGCCTAATTCCATCCCAACACCTGTTTTGTATTTAACAGCAGGTCACAGCCACAGAGGTTGATGTAATACCAGCATAAAACAAAGTACTGTGGGAATATTCTCCCTCCACTGAACTTCTAGCAGATGAACTATTAATCCCCTGATGAAATTAATGGGACACTTCTACGATTTTGCCAAAAAAACCCCAAACCCAAATGGCCTTTTCTTTATGTTCATAATTTGCTTTCTTTTATATTTAATTAACAGTGCAGAATCATTATGTGTCTTGACTTGATCTGATACTGCTCAACCCCCAAACAACCTTTTTAACATCTGGACCATTTGTTCCCTTAATAGTGAATTTTCCTGAAAAAAGTTTCCACTAGAGTTTTATAGATCTCATAGAAATTTCCGTATAAACTTGGAGAGCCAACACCAGAGCAAGTTAAAAACGGGTAAAACTAATCTGGTTTCTGGTTATTTTCATCACCCATTAACTCAAGGACAGGAGAATGGTTTAGCCTTGACTAACCCTCCCCAGTGAGCGTTCCTGGTGTGTGAGGCAATGACTCTGTAGAGTTTTCTGTCCTGGCAGGTACAGGAGCCCAAAGGATCAGCCTGACCCTGAGACTTGACACATCTTGCAGCCCTCACCCTTCTGATCCTCTGAGAAACGCTGAATCCAAGTGACTGGAAATAATCACCCCCTCCATAAAATTATAAATACACAGAGAAAATGATGCATTGTATTTAGAAATTATTATTGTATCTCTCTGTATACACACAAATGAAATTATAATCCACCATGCCAGAGGAAGACTATCTAAAACAAAAACCTGATGGCATTTCCCCAACTTCTGTCCCTCTTAGTTACTGTTGCTTACACTAGAGCTGACACACTGAAGGTTTGTCCACACTTACACATATGCCAGCACTGTTATCTTAAAAAATAATTCAAAAAGTGGATAAAACTTAACCTCAACAAAGCACCTAGTCAAAACATTGAATTCCAATGTAAATTGAAATAACCAATCCAGCTAAACTAAACAAGAATGAAGTGTCCTGTGAGCACAATACCTGTGAAGAGTGGAGATGGATAAAGATAAGGCAAAGTAAGAAAGAAGAAAGCCAAGGTTCTTCTGAAATTAAAACTGAGAGAACTGAGAGAAGCAAGTTCTTGCCAATTTCTGTCCACCTGTGGAGTTCATTATGGGCAAAAATGCCTGAGATATTCTGTGTGTTATTGTGTGAAGGGATCAGGAGGGTACTCTGCACCAGCAGCTCCTTAATGTGTCTGCATCACTGAAAAAGAAAGTGAAGGCAGTTTAGGTTCAAGACATCTTCCTTATTTTGGGGTATACCTGGAAACACAGAAATCACCTGACAGAAGCCCCACATAGTTCCACCTGCTGAAATAAAGTTCCAGCATCACACTTGTAAGATATCTGAAGAGCAGAGCAGGAGGCAGCGTTGTCTTCAGAGGTGTAAAACATCAGAGTAACAGGAACTCAGGCTGACAGCTAGCTGGATTTGCTCAGTGTTCAGAACATTGTGGTGGAAACAAAGGGAATTAAGAGCCTGGAATTGCCTTTGATTGTTATTTTCCAAATGGAGCATGAAAAAATAAAACAAAAGAGAAAAATCCATTGGGAAAGATGCAACGTTATCAGTTTTGGATCAACTTCGTTGTATGGCTAAAACTAAATATATAATTTCAAACTTATGGTCAATGAAAAGAGCTCAAACACCCTTTTTGTTGCAGGTGCTCTGCTCAGGGTTTTGTTCAGTGAAGTTGCACTGGTTCAGTGAGGATTTTCTAATAACCTCATTGAGGGGTTTTGCAAAAGTTACATCAAAGAGGCAACCTGACACCGAAATCAAAAAGCTTTTGGACTATGGAAAAATAAAAGCCTTTTTTGACAGCTACTGTTCTGACAGACAAAAAGAAGTCAAATATCACGTATCACTCATGCCCTGCAGTCTGAAGTTTAAGGCTTAAGCTTCAGCCTTCACCCTGCCTTGCTCACACAGCCAGGTGTGTAGGAGCAGCTCCCTTTGGCTGCAGGCAGGCTCAGCCTGGAGGTTTGGGCTTTAGTGTGTGCACAGCCCCTTCTGCCTCATCCCAGCACAGCAGATGCCAGGGGATCATGGCAGTCAGAACTGCAGTCTTTACAGCAAGTTCTTAACTGTTCCTTTTAATTCTATTTTTAACTATTTTTTAAAAATTCTTTCCACTGCAGATGGGAAGCAATTTGCACTTTTCATCAGACATCCTGGATTACCAGCTGCTTTGGTGCTCATCCCATAGCCCAACCTCTCCTGTCCAGCCACACACCTGAGCCCAGCACTCACTGGGGCAGCTGTGTGAAATTTGGGTGTTCAGCCTTCTTTCCTCCACTAAAACCCTCTTTTCTGCTGCAGTGACACCATAATGAACCTAGAGTGGGGAAAAATACTTGGGAAATACCTTGGGAAAGTAGGTGCTCTAGGACTGTTCAGATATTGCTCCTGCCTTCTTTCACTTTTCAAGTGGAAGCACTCCCTTTGTAGGGATGCCCAGCCCAGTGCATAACTGTCTAAATCCCAAAGTCTCTTTACCAGTCCCAGCCAGCTAGCTCAGATGGGAATGCACAATGCCCTCAAGATCAGGAAAAAACCCTCCTTTCCCCCTCAAAAAATATAAAAATAACCCAACCAACAAAAAACACCAAGAGAAGGATACAGAGTCTGACATAGGAACACAGGAGATAAACTTCTTGTTACAGCCTGAGCTGGCAAAGAGAAATCACAGCTCTGGAGCAGAATGGGTGAAGTGGACACGAGAGTTACTATCTCAACTACACAAGGTTATAAAAGCCAACTGGCCTTTCCATGCCTTCATAAATAATATCAACAAATATCTGGTCTTTTTAAAGAACTCAGTTGGTGCCCAGCAGGAAGGCAGAAGGCAGCAGCACACAGTTAATGTGCTGCTGATAGAGCTGTGCCACTTTGGTACCCACTGCTGTCCGGTTTGTGCAAACTTCTCAGCCACACTGGCCACCATCACACACGGGGAGGAAGGCAAACCCTTTATTCCACAAGATAAGCTCTTTATTCCACTCAGCTAATTTAGATTTTGGACACCAAAAATGCAAGGCAAAAGGAAGCCATCAAGCATTTGAAGTGCAGTGCTCTTCTATCATTGAGAAAGGTTTTTTTTTTCTAAAAGTGATAGAACAATATGACAACAGCAGAGCCAATCTGAATCTTTGCAGATCTGTAAGTAGGTAGCTATAAATTGCAGTCTATTTGACATTCTTTAGCAAATACAACATTAAGGTGACAAATTATACTAATGCAGTATGATTTCAAGGTGTATCCACATTTGCAGCATGTGTGGATTTCTCAAATAGAATCCGATGTTTGCTAATATGGTACAATCTAAGTTAATAAGATCAAATTATGTCTGATCATACTACATTAGTAAATGTCACATCAAATTAGTCATTTTCAGAATTATAATGAAGCGCAGAAAGCAACCAAAAATAACTTTTCCAACACAAGTAAGCAGTGCTGAAATTGAAAACTGAGCTAAGCATCAAGCCCTCAGAGAATGCTTTGAATGCAAGATTTGCCACTTTTTCTTCTCAGTCTTATTCCAGAGAGCTCTCATACGAGATGTAAATCATGGTCACAGCAGAGTCTTGTCCTAAGGTCACTAATAGGAGCTGGAGATAATGTCATGAACTAAGAAAAGATGGCACTGCCACTGAAAGGCTTTCAGTTCAGGGAGAGTCAAATTTCAGTGGTTCCAAGTAGGAAAATCCATGAAAATCCACTGAACAGAAATTTTGAAAAGGAAAGCACCTTGAACAGGAAGTTGCTTAAACAGTTATTAAACTTTCCTCTTTTGAAGTGTATTATCTGAACCACTGTAATTAGCCAGACCTTGTAAGATTATATTTTTCTTCTCTTACTGAAACCTGTCAGGTGCACTTGTGGTGTACCCCCATTTATTTGCAAGCATGCAGAGTTTGGTTTCTTTGAACACAGCCAGAAAAACAAACAACTTCTTGGCTCAGGAATCCCAGAGCCTGCCCTCAGCACGTTCCTCAGCACAGGCTCCCAGGCCACATGCTGGATTCCAGAGCCACAGATATTTTTTCCCGTGTTCTGCCACCAACTTGGGAAGCTTCCTACAGATGTCCTCCCTGTCCCTTCACCTAAAGGTGGGGAATATTTCTTGAAATGCCCACATTAAAGCTGACCTGCCTTGTGGCAAAGGCTACCCAAGCAGGGTGCCCACAATCTCGAAGCCTACCCTAAAAATAGAAGGCTGAAGTCAGTCCTGTTGAGTCTCAGGGATGTCTCACACACAGCCTTTCCCAGAACCTTTAACAGGGATAAAAACCTGGCAAGTGGCAGAAGCAGAAAGAATAGAAATTTTAAGGAAAATCCAACAGTCCCATATTCACTGGGAACATGGGGAACATAATTTAAATGTGAGAGTACAAGGAAAAGAAGGAAAAAAGAAAAAACCCACCCCAACAACAACAACAAAAAACCCTAATAAACGACCCCTCCAAAACCAAATTTAAAAAACCTGATAAACAAGGAATTTTCTCCCTATGTGAACAATTAAAGCAGAGTCCAAGATCTCCCCAAGTCATTAAGTCAACTCCAAGACACATTTTAATCCCTTTTGATGAACTAAAAGACACTGGGGGGGGAACAAATAGTTGACAAATTTCATTTCTATCCTTACTAGGTTAAAATATAACCCATGTAACCACAGCTAACTAAATCTTGTGGGTAAGCCACCTTTATGCCCAGTTGAATAAATGAGTGCCAGCTGCAAGCTCCAAGCCAGAACCATTGTTCTGTACAGTGTTATGAAAAGTGAAGGCCAAAGCAGTGGTGAACACCTGAGTTATCAGTTCAGGGCTGGGGTTTTTTAAGACTAAAAATCACACTAAACAAGGTGTCCACTGTTGGAAGGATTTCTAGCTACTTTCTCAGAAAGTGGAACATGTGTTCAATATTGTGATCTGTAGTGTTTAATATTAATTTTCTTGGTTTAGCATACACTGGCATATGCTTCAAAGAGCACTTTTTTCCCCACAATGACTTTACCAGCCCCTGTTGCTCATGACTTTTGTTTATTTGCTTGATGTTTGTTTCTTTTAAATCCAAGCTGTCTGCATGAATTTTAACAGAATTATGGGTGTTTACATAAGGCAGTCTGTTCAGGGACAAAGTTGTTGATCCCTAGAGAAGGCATTGTTCCTATCCTGTCTGTATTTTGGCAGATTAGGTTTAAGCCAGACCTATCATCAAAATACACTCACCAGCACACAAGCTTTACATGTGTTTTAGTTTGAATGGAATAGTCATAATAGAGCAGCCTTTTGTTATTAGTAATTATGAATATTTCTGTTGGATTCTGGTATGTCAGTGGACTAGGAACCCTTTGTTGTGTTTAAACTAATGTCTGCATTATTCTGCATTTTCTTCTTCTAATCCTTTCTCTATCCTAAAGGATTTTAACAAGGTTTTAGTGTCAGTCTGTTATGAAACTTGTTTTCCCTTGAGCGTGTGGCAATTTCATTAGGTACCTGAGGATTGTGTAAAAATCAAACTACATAAGCTAAGCCAAAGTAAGAAGAAAAAAAAGCAAAAACCAAACCAACATTTCTACTTAGCTCATGACAAAAATAAAAGCACATGGGAGGAGGAGGGGAAAGGAGAAAATAAGAGAAGCATTATTTTTTGCATTGTGTTAACTCCTTGCTGGCTGTTTTGTGGTGGATCTCGGAGGGTGATGTGCAGCAGCAGCAGCCAGGCAGCTCAGTCCTGTGGTGGTTCCTGAATCCTGCTGCAGCCCTGGAGCAGCCCCTGGTCACGGACTCTGCTCTAGAACTGGCAACAGGGACTGTAACTTTCAGGGGGAACTGGTATTTTCATATGGAGACACCAAGTGTGTCCTACAGCGATGTCTTTAACCCAACCTGCTCTGCCCTTCTCGCCCCCTCCCCTCCAAAATCTTCCTTGGGCTCAACTCGGCTTCAAAGGAGAGTATTGCAGAAAGTCAAGTGAAATTACACTGGACAGCACCTGATGACCCAGAGCACCCTTCAGATCTTCTCCCAGGGTCATCAACCCAGCTGATGCCAGTAAAAACCACATCGGTGGCATGTGACACACCCTCCTGTAAACCTCTCCCTGACCAAATCAGGCCACCAAGGACAGCACAGCCACCTGGATGGGACAGACTTTTCACCATTTTAGCAGGACAAATGAATCTCCTGCTCACTACAGCAAGTCAAACAAGGGGTTCCTTCTCCTAGGACCTGTTAACTACATGCTTGAACGTTTCCTGAAAAATTATTTGGCCAGTCATGGCTGTGACTGCTGGGTGTTGTCCCACTGAGCCACTCCTGCTCCAAACTGGTTCCCACTCATTTGTCTCTCAGAAACCCGAGAGCTGGGACACTCAGTGTTTGCATTTCCCAGGGGAGAGACCTGGATCGAGCTCCCAACATCCCCAAAGTGGAAATCCAGGAGCAGGCTCGGTGTGTGTAACAGCACCGTGCAGTCAGAGGTTTGCATGCACGTGGGAGCTCAGCTAATTCAGCACAGCTCAGGGCCAGCAGCACGGCCAGCAGCACTGCAAGGCTGGCAGCAAGAAGTGGCTTGGCAGAGGAGCCGTGTGTGCTAAGGCTGCACGAGCAGCATTTTAATCAAAGCCAGCTTTCCACAAGTCACAAGCTCTGCTCTCTTGGCTTTGGCTGCAATCTTGAGTCATTTTCTCGTCACACCCAAACCCATCTCTTTGGATACAATGCTGCTGTGATTTTATGTACGAACGCACACACAGAGCCTGGAGAAAAGTAACATCAGTAAACTGCAACTTCAATCAAATGAGTTTTTCACACATTAATTCATGCTCACGACGCACAGATAGTGCCACACTGGCCTTTGCTGGGCACAGAAAGATGGGACATAAATTGGTCATGGTATGTGCCAGTACAACAGCTGTGACAGATCAAAAAGGAGACTTTGAAGGAAAAAAAAATGGCTTAAATAAAATGGGCTTAAAATGAATTATTGCCAAATTAAACTTAATATTTTCTAAATTTTTTTTAAATACGGTGAAAAGACAGCAGTAACAGTTTTTCTTTGTGTTTAAGGAATCAAAGTTTCAAAGCAAGAGGGATTTAATTGGCCAATGCTTGTTATCCCTAACTGAGTACTGGGCAACACCTTGAATTGCCTTTGCTAATTGCACATTAAAACTCAGGGGGAGAAATAAGATTTCTCCTCTTGTTTATAAAAATGAGTCATGTTTATGAGCAAGAAAATTAAAACAGGTCTTTGTTCATGGCAGGAGAGTTTCAGAAATATTTGAAGAGGGAAACATGCCAAACCTTTGCTTTTAATTCCTCCAGGGTTATCCACCCTGAGTGCTTGCCCTGCCTAACCTTTCTGAGAAAAAAATCTCCTCTGAAGTTATTGACACCCCCTTGGACACGAGAGGTGTCTGCATGCAGAGGGACACCCGGGAACAGAGCAGCACCCAGGGACCAGCTGGGCTCCCTGGAGCTCCCAGGGAATTTACAGTTTTCTTGAGCACAATTCAAGCTCTGCACTGCTCTGTGCATCCTGGCCAGCCTGGGCAGACACTATGAAATCTCAGCTTTATTATCTTCAGCACTGCTGAGCAATCGATCCCAGCCTCATCTGCTGCCCTTGAATGAAGGGAGGTAACAGCACTTTCATCTTTGCTGCCTAATGAGCAGCCCTCAGTGACCTTCAGGAGCAGAGGCTGGCCGGGTGTGTCATTCTTTGTCTGAGCACATTACACAACCCAACAGGACAGAGCAGAGGGCTTCCCCTGCTGCCCTGACAGCACCAGCATCCCCAGCAGCCCCCCAGGGCTTGCCTGGGCGTGGGCTGCTGATTTTAAAACCCTGCAGCCACTAAAGTATCTCTCCATTTTAGCATTGGATGAAACGCAAGGCAAGGGTGGTTTTGGAATTAAAAGGCCATCCAAAGCCCAATTATCCTCCTATTTCTTTGGCAAGGCCAATCCGCAGCTGGCCTGTGCCTACAGCACGCTGGACAGACAGACAGACACAAGGCTCAGCTCATTCCTTGGGCATCTGCCCCAGGGTGTGATTAAACAGACACATCCAGCATCTGTTTCTCTCTGCAAAGCTGTTCTGCACAGGGCAAGGAATCTCCCTATTTCCCTCTTACACGTGTGCATCAATAATTAATGAGCCCTATACAGTCAGTTGCCCCTTCCAAGAGACAGAAAACCCAAGATCACTCACTCTTCGTTCACACTGTGCAGTGTTTTCAAGGCAGAAACCATATCTGGCCAGAGGAGTTAAAATAAAGCCCTCTTCCCAGCAATTCTGGGGATTTATCCACACCTTGTAAAGCTCTGTGATTCCAGGATACTGTTGAAAATGTGCTCTCTGCTTGCAGAAACACACAGCCAGGTGACATCAGCCTCCTTCCCTGCAGGACAGATAAAGCACAGGAGGGTTGCAGTGAATCCCCCAGGACTGAGGCTGCTCTTGGGAAAGCAACTCTGTGCTTAAAGGTTTAGATACCAACAGGAACCACTTACTCAACTACAGAAATCTGGGGACATTTTTGAATAAATCTTTCTATTCAGGTATCTTAACTTATCTGATATCTATTCTGCTGTTTCATCAGTATTCATTTCTTTCCCTCCTATTCCCTGTTTTTACTTAATCTCCTGACATTTCTTTTCCCCATTTGCTATTTTTCTTGCATGCAAAAGGCACAGAGAGAGTAGGAAAACAGCTTCAACAAATCAGCACCCAATTAGTACCCCCCCAAAAAATCCTAGGTTTAGAGCACTGCAGAAAAGCCAACTTCTTATAAACTGCTCTTTAACTCAACAACTCTCATATGCGAAAAATAAACAAGAGAGGAAGAAAGCACAATTTTCACCCTACCCTACACCTGCACAAACTCCAGGCTCCACGCAGACCCGGTTCAGTCGAGCAAGTTTGCTGCAGCAAATTAATTTAACATGTGAGGGAATCCCTTCAGCCAGGACAGCTGTCCCTGCCCTGGCACCCCATGGACTCAGGGCATGCAGCTGAGGCCTCTCTTCTGCTGAAGAGCAGCACTGAACCCCTTCCCTGCCAACCCCCAGCGAAGTGCAGAGCACACAGAAGGGGATGAGGCTGATGGCTCTTGGTGAAGGCCATAACCATCGACTTTACAGCTGAAACAAATCCATTTTCCAAACAGAAGGAGCTGCCAGACTTTGCTCCTCCCCTGCACAGTGACCACATGCCATTCTGGTTTCCCCGTTTGATTTCTAATTTCTTCTTCTCTGGGCTTTCACCACCTGGCAATAAAACAGACTCCAGAGGTTGCTGAACGACTCTGAGCTCAGTGGATCTGCACCACACAGAACAGGGACAGCAGATGGTGATTTTGCATTAGTGTGATAGTTCAAATTACAGAGACACTTTAAGGACAGTGTCCCAAAGGTCCCCAGATCTGGTTCACCCCACAGGGAGGAGCAAGGACGTGGGAATTGGACTGCTTGGGTAACTTTAGAAGTATTATTCCATGTGCTGGAGGAAAACATCACCCTGACAGCAAGAGTATTGCCAGTAATCACAAAACCCAGGTGGCAGAGGAAGCGAGGATAGGTGTGGATGTGGAATGGACCATTCTCTTTGCTCAGATTAACATGCAGGCTGAAAGATTTCAGAAAGGGGATTTGTCCATGAATGTGTATTGTCCATCTTCTGTGAAAGCTTTTTGGTCCCTCAGCCTCAATATTTTCCACAGACATCTTCACCCCTAAGCTTCCTGGCCTGAATCTCCTCTAGGAACCTCATTCTGCACCACACCCCTGGACATGGGAGGAATTCTCTGGTTTACAGTGGTTTTACTGAAAGGACAAAGAGGCCCATGTGGAATTACAGAAAAAGGAAACTGTAAAAAAAAAAAACATTCTTAGGAAAACATGGGGCCCAGCCTGCAGCTTACTGTAACTTGCTGTGAATCAGGGGCAACTTGGTAAACTGGCAAAGTTCAGTGGGCAGGCAGAGCAGAGAAGAAATCAGAGATTTTAGCCTCAGAAACCAGCATGTGCTTGTGTATTTATCCACAGGCATTCAGGAGGGGGTCCAGGGCCCCATCAGTGCCACCACCTGCCACACACTCACTTCATGTGGCCTCAGGACACCTTCACCCTCCCAGAGCTGCTCCTGCCATCAGCACATTCCAGATCTGAATTTGCACTCTGCTTGCCCTGCAAGCTCCTGCATGCCATTTGCCAGGGGTTTATGTCATCATGTAAAATTAATCTGTAGCCTTCTTCCTTTGGACTGGGAAGAACAAGCTACAACTCTGCTCAGCACACACCCTCCCTGGGCTGCAGCTTTTATCCTCCATCTGGATCTGTTCTCTAAGGAAGCCAGGTCCTGTAAATACATTTTAAAAACACCAAGACCTGTAAACGCTGCAAGGAATGATTACTGTCCCTCAGTGATCAAGAAGAAATATGTCCTTTGATAAATGTGAACCATCTGACCCCCCAAAAAAGAGAGAAAAAAGAGAAGAAATGAGGGCAAGAAATTGCAATTGCTTAGAGCTGTCTTGATCCTGACTGTGCTGCAGAGACCTGGCCCATCAGGGTTTGTTGAGGGTCACAGCCTGCTGACCTCACTTAGAGATGTAAGACCTGGATGATCCCTTCAAATTCTCAACAGCTGGAAATGCATGGACTTAAATACTGTAGCCAGGTGGGTGACAATCCTAGAGAGTCCCTGGTATGTGACTACATGAGAATGATTACTTTAATTAATTTCTGGGTCATTATAGGGATCAATTCTGGTGTTGTGGCCCATTAAGCAATTTGGTTTGTCCCAAAGCACTTGGTCATTATTAGCTCGGAGCCAATAAGCCACAGCACACAACCATAATCAATAGATGAAAAAGAATTTTGAAGGAAAAGAAAGAAAATAGCATGGATTTTGATCTTGCTTAAATCAATAATCTCCCAGAAATTGGTGGAATTCCCTGATGTAAAATCAATATGAGTAAGTTCAAAATTGAGTTGTTTTGCTTTGTCAAGAAGATAAAATGGAGAGCTTGGGCTGTGCCTTTAAAGAGAGACATTTATAGATTAGATTTTATTTGCAATATCTTCCTCTCCAGAGATTTTCTCCCCATTTATAACCTTGAAATATCTGTGTTTGGAGCAGGGGGTGGGCAGCAGAGAGTGGAGGGATTTTGCACATCTGCCTGAAAAGAACCTTTGATAGCACTTCAGGCCACTCATCATTCACCAACATATTTACCCTCTGTCCTCACCTAAGACAGGGAAACTGATGCTCCATTTAAAACCAGTATTTTCAGTGGGACACACCACTGAAGGTGTCTGACCTTTATTCCCCATGGTTTAGCATTAACCTGATGTGTAGCCTGGCCCAAATGTCACCTGTGGGGATGTGAATCCACTCAAAGGGCAGCCCCATTGTCCCATTGCCCCTTTGGCCCATGCATTTTGTGCAATTATCACTTCTGAGTGCCATTAGCATCACAGCATCCCTCTCTGGGCTATAGCAGTGCAGAGGGATAAATCCCAGTGTGACAGAGCTGCTGGCAGACTGTAGGGACCCCTTGAGAGAAAAGCTGTTTAAGGATATCTAGATGGATCAAATCCATAAAGCAGGCGTTTCCAAATCAGAGGCTAACACATGTACATAGATAAAACAAGCTTTTGTGCTAGTCATCCTTTGAAAAAGTTCCAAGGTGGTTTTCGCTTACTCTGTGGCAAATATTGAAGCACGTTTCACACAGGACTCCCAAAATAGAAAAATACACACAGCAGGTAAATGCATGATCTGCTCAGGCTATGCACAAGCAGAAGAGGATTCCCTTGCACCTGCAAGCTGGTGAGTTATAGAAACCTCTTCTTTCAAGTCCAAGCACAACTGGGGACTGGAGAAACCGGGTTTCACCCCCGGAGTTATTTGTCCACACTCCTGAATGTAATAAGACCCCTGAACGCTACACAGTGGTGATGTGCACGTTGATGTCACCATCTGTTGCTGCTTAAAATTTCAGAGGAAGGTTTTGGTGAGAGAACAAGTAGTTGTGCTGGCTCTGGGAGCTCAGTGTACTACTGAGCCCCTGTGTGTGTGCAGCAGTCAGAGCTTGGGATCTGCAAAGGGTTTGGGCAGGGGCTACTGAGGGGTTACCCTCAGCATGAACCTCTGGGCACTCCATTATTTGGCAGGAATTGCCTGTTTCTAGCTGCCACAGCATTTCCTGCATACAAGAATCCTCACTTCTTAACTGAGGCTTTGCTCATTTGCTGGGCAGCTGGGAAGGAGCAGCTCTTAGGGGTGCTCAAAGCACAGGGTGCTTTGCTCCCCCTGCAGTGAGTTGTGAAACTCCTCCTTGTTCTGTGAGAAAGTTACAGCTCCAACAGAATCTGTCATCACTGGTAACTGGTGATGGTTTTCCTTCGAGTCCCTCTGAAAATCCCAGCCCAAAGAAGTCATCTCCTTTGGCTATCAACTACTCCATGTATATGCAGTGTGAGCCCAGAAGATGGAAACACTACAAAAGGGTTTTGGGGGTGATTTTTTTTGTTGTAAAATATTACCTCTGTGCCTGCAGCAGTTCACTTTGGAAACCCTCAGAAGCCCCAAGTGTTCACTTACAGCACAAACCAAATGCTCAGCAAGGGAATTGACAGTGTGACTCTGAACCCACCTCTTCAGCTAAATCTTGGCTTAGAGGGGAAAAATGTGAAGAAAGATGCAGATAGCATAGAAAAGATGCAGATAGCAACTTCACACCCATCCTGCCCACCCAGCTGAATATGTGCCCCTGTCCCTGTTTCAACTCTTCTCCAGTTAATGGTTGCTTTTTAATGAATGCTGACTGTGAGGACGGGAAGCACTGTCAGCATGGAATAAAGGGCCTGATAAAGAGCACAGATTTTTTTTTTCCAAATTATCTGTAAAACACACTGGAGCACCATTACAAACCCCCAAGGGCTTTGGGCAGTTCAATCTCCAACACCATTTGCAGGCTGTTTTGCTGCAGCTGCCCAAAGGATGACAGAGACAGCAAGACGTGATGGCAAATTCTGCTCTGTGGACACTCAGGGTGGGGCTCCTTGCCTCCACCTTTCCCCAGCTGAGATGGAGATGAAGAATATTGCTGCTGTGGATTTCATGCAGTCAAGGGTGCAACAGAAAGGTGGAATGTGTCCTGCTTTGAAGGAGGAGGCAAAGTTTGGGCCTGGGCACATTCAGGACTTTTGTCAGCTATTTCAAAGGGCCAAGCAGTGCATGAAACCAAACTGTGCCATGAAGCAGAGCAGCAGTTCTGTGGCCTTGCAGAGACATCAGTGACTGATGAAATACACACCTGCACTTTCCAATAGACCTGTGAGCTGGTATTGTGTACATTCAAATGTTTTGCTTGTTCTCCTTCCCTCCAGGAGAATAATTATGGCCGTACCTTCTCTCATTCATTAAATCAAACCTCCTTCTCCACAATGGAGAGCATTCCCCACTGGATACACTCACTCTTGTGCTGAGACCCTGGCAGCTCAGTTATAGCCTAAAGCAAAATTTTCTGGCTGGCTTTATGAGCTCTTCTATACAAAGGGATTATAATGGAAATTGCAATTTTTCCACTAGTCTGAGAACCTGCCTACCCTGTGATGGGACTCTCAGTACCCACCAGCCTCTCACAGATGCCCTGGGGCAGTGTGAGGTGACCACTTCCCTGTCTGACAGCCAGACCTCATGGCTCAGTACAACTGTGTGCTGTGTTGCTCCACTGGTTTATTTTTATAGAAGAATAATTAATTCACAGTGACTGACATTGTTTTATTTCCAGCCCATCACTGACATCTTGTCTGAGTTACATCATATCCCTCAAATTGCCTATCTTTTTTGGCTGCTAGTGCTCTTTATTCCCTCTTCTTTGGTATGATACTCATTATAATCTACTCTCTTATACTAAGGCCAAGACTCCTGCTGTGTTTCCAGGTAATGTATTCTTTTACTGAGTGATTCACTGGGGAGGAGAGAGGAAAGAGAGAAGGAAAAGCCTTGAGATGAAAAATATCCAAGTTTCATGATTTCTGAGTCTCTGAAACAGTTCCCAAATTCCTTGGTGTTCTGAGGCCTTTCCCTGCACGATGAAAGCACTGAGCTTTTGTATTGTTTGCTTTATTTTGCAATATTTTATGATTCTCATATAATCTGAATTGTGTTGATTTGTGACTAGTTTTTCATCATTACCCCAGGAGGAAATTTCTCTGGGAACACAAGCAAGAAACAACGCCCTGAAGTGAGACACTGCAAACGAGCAGCTGCCATCAGACGATGGATTCTGTTATTTACCCCGTTCTTGCAGAATACTGCAGCATCTGATCACCTCCAAAAATGATAAAGGGAAAACAGAAACACCCTTCTTCCCCTCCTTCCCCTTCCCCTTTGCCTCCTGCAGGCTATTACACAGTGAGGAAGAGCCAGAGTCTTCTCCAGCCAGGGAAGCAGGTTCTGTGATTGAGGAGGTAACCATGAATGCAAAACATGCCAGCTCAATTCCATCCTTCAACATTTATTTCCTGGGAAAAAACCCTGCCTAGTACAGAGCATCTAAAGTCCCTTGATTAGTAGTGAAGCCAATAGAAATTATATATTTAAATCCTGTTAGGGAACTAGTCTCTGTCTGTCTCAGATGCAGTCTGTGCTATGAGGATATTAGCATCTCCCCAGCTCACAGGCAGTAATTGCTCCACGTAGATATAGAAACACTCAGATTCTGAGGCCATGGGAGCTGCTGAAATATCTAAGAATGAGGACTCCATCTCCTTGCTCAGTGGTTATTCTTCATTTACAGAAATATAAACGAGACCAATTTTTCACCCTTCACATTTGAGAGCACCTCCACAAAAACAGTGATGTCATTGAGCACTAGAATTCAGGGACCTAATTTCCTGTGGATTTGCATCTGTATGCTGGGAGTCCCTCTGCATCCTCTAATAAGCACTGAATTCATGATACAGCCATTCTCTTAACTGGGCACTAATAGGATTTCTCTTGCCTGCCCAGACGCCTGCACTCATGAAATGTGTTGAGCTTATTCTCCCTACCTGTCTGTCTAAGCAGCCACCAAGGCTCATTTCCACTAAGAAACTGCCTTCACTAATTTAAAACATTCATATCCTCAGCTGCTCTAGCCAAAAGGGTATAAAGCCTAATACAATTAGTTTCAAGTCAGCTTTACTTATATTGGAAAAAAAAATCACACTGCTTTCAGTTCGGATCTCCCAAAGGGCTTTCATCATTTCAAATTCTGTTTGGATATCCCTGGAACTACACTGACATCAAATCAGCATAAGTTAAGTGAGAATCAGTTAATGGAAATTTAATCTATATCATTTGAATTTTGTTTATTAGAATCTTGGCTTCACTCCAGCATAAGGGGTAGATGCTGAGTGCTTTCCCTGCAGCTGGTAGAACTACTCCCCTCCTGCTCATGTGACTAAAAGCAAATCTGCACATGCACCCATATCTAGGGAAAGTGGGGAAAAGCCTGGTGTCAACACCATGGTTGAATGCATTGGGCAAAATTTCCACCTTGATTTTCTCTGGAGCAAGAAAGTGATTCCACCAGCTCAGAGGGCTCTTTCCATGACCCACATTGTCCCACAAAGGAACATGAAACCAGCAAAAGCTAATTTTCATGGAATTGGCTTGACTGGGTTTGTAAAGGCTTTTGGTAAAGAAGCACCAGCTTCCAAACCTATATACAAGCCCACTCCTGAACAACAAGTGTCTGGTGCACTCTGCATTTTTTACCAGTTCTTTTTTGGAGTATATGTGGAGTAATGTCTTTTGGACAGCTTTCACATTAGGTGTCATTTTATGAAGCTGAGTTTCTTATTCTTGGCTACACATACTGAAGCTGCAGTTCTTATGAGCACATTTTAATGCAGCAATTTATATTCAGAACAAAGAACCGATGGTTATCCCATCATCAGAAACCCTTATGAGCCTGATTTTTTGCTGTTTCCATGGTGTGGGATTATGGCTTCCACAGGAAGATAAAACAAAGTTTTCTTTCTT